>VDFB02000013.1:219075840-219110720 GCA_007258455.2 Sequoia sempervirens
AAAAACATGGGAGCCTAAATCAGCTTATTGGTCATGGTCGTCAATACAGTGTGCCTGTGGTCACTTGAATAAATTCATTGATGCCATGGAGAAGATAAGGTATGAGAACACTATCAATATTGATTCCAATGATTGTATTTCTGATGAGAATAGAGAAATTCATCAAACAATGCATCCAATAAATGATGAGATATGTGCAAGTTAGTATGATTCCTATGATAGCTTGCATAGTGAAGACGAAGGTACAAGATATCTCTCTTGCATAATAGATTATGACAGGGAGAGCAGTGTGCATTATGAGGGATCAAATGAGTATTCAGATTTTGAAGATGCACCTGTGGATTTTGATTTGCAACAAGGGGATTCTTCTACCTCTTATGAAGATCGGGATGAGGAGGCAATGGAAAATGTTGATAGTGAATATACAATGCCTCCAGCTACAGTTGAAAGCTACAAAGATACATTCAATGAAGAGGAGGGTTGTAAATTTGAGAATGGTTTCCAAATTTTTTTAGGCCCATTGCATGATGAAAATTTAAAAGAGGATCAGATAATGTTTTTGCAAAGGTTTCCCCAGAATGAATTTCAGGTATGTTTAGATCCACTTGATGTTGAGCAAAAGGTATTTTTAGATAAACAAAGGGATGTGTCAAGTTATGGAACAAATGACTGTGCTGGTATTTTTTCATTCTCTGATGATCCTAGGCCTCTTTTTGATGATGACAAAAGTGATGAGTATGACTATAATAATGAAAATGTGGAAACTTGTTTGCTTAGCAGTGAGCAAGTTTCAGATTTGTTAACTCTTGATTATCAGAGATATATACATAAGGGTGATCTTGAAGCTCTGTGTCCAGTTGATGGTGAAACTTTTGGAGTTGACCAAATGCATGTGTCTGTTCAAGAAGAGGTATGTGATTTTGAAATTCCTAACTTATATGGAGAAGATGTTTATTTGCATGCCAAGGATGATAGAATTCCATATTTGATTGGTTCACATATGCATAATATTGAAGATATGGGTCATAATCAAGTATTGTTCCCAAATAAAGATACTGAAGAGGTGCAAAAGGTTTCATATTTGATTATTTCAGACAGTGTTGATATGACATAATTTTTTGATTCTCAAAAGAAGCACTTTGATGGTAAATTTTCAATACAGCTGGGAGAATGTTTCATAATACATGACAGTGAGAAAGACAATAAGGAATGTTGTATTTCATATGCATGCATTTTGAATGTTGAAAATAATAGGGGTTTGTCTCAAGATGTTGAAGAATTTGAACTACAGGATGGTGTAGGGATTTTGGGCCAAACCAAGCTTGATGATACTCTAAGAACTTGCAATAACAATGACAAGAAAGATTGCATGAGTATCTTCAAGAAGAATTTGATGAACTCGACACAAAACCAGGTGTTTGACAGGGGAAAGCTTGGTTTGAGTTTCAGATTGTAACAGTTCAGGACAGGTGAAATTAAAACACAGAGGATTAAGGGTTGCCAGTGCATGGACAGCTCTTGCTTATCCTCTCTAAATTTCTTTTCCATGCACAATAGTTTAGGGTTGTGGTTCACCTTCATTTTGCATCCATTTCACTTCCATCTTGCATTCTTTTTGCATTCATTCCTTTATGCTTTATTTCCATTTCCATTCTGCTCACTGGCTCATCAATTTGTGTCTGGTTTGCTCACCCAAAGATTATGGATCCTTGCAATGATCTCACTATCATTCATCCCCAGACAGAGCCACTATTAGAACTGTAAAAATCTGATATTTTCACATGTTGGTTTTACTCATAAACTTCTAGATTTGGTCCTACTGTGTGCATATTCCACTCATATTTTGCCATATTGCCCCATTGAATCCATCGGGTCATGCATTTTTCACATTCTGGTTCCTATTGGTGTGAGAATACCATTGTCTCCCTGACACATTGTGCAATTTCTGCTAACATGAGTCTGTGTTGCCTTTCGACAAGACTCATTTGTTGTCATAGCGATCAAAATTTTCTTGCAGGAACCATTCAGCAGGAGTTCTTCATGGTCTCGGTGACAAAGGTTGATTCGCATTTCGGTAGGAGTCTGGTCATCGATATAATGTTTCACCAAGTGCTCTGTGTCTCAGCAACCAGCTTGAATGAGGATGCATCAGCAAGAGTTGTGGCGTCGGTAAAATGTCCTTGCGAACTCTTTTGGTCTCAGTGACAAGCACATTATGGATTCATTTCAGCCAAACTTGTTGGTATCGGCATAATGTTGTAACGACTTGCTTTGTCTTACCGATTTGCTCATGTGGGTCTCTTTGGTGAGATTGTTTTCGGCATTGGGTCTTGGCGAGACCATATTGTCTCACTGACCAGCGGTGGGGGAATAGACTTATCAGCGAGAGACTCTTCTTCGAAGTAAGGTCATAGTGAACTTCCTTTGTCTTGTCGATCGGCAACATAATGATATTCTCTTTAGTAAGACTCATGTGCATCGAGGTATGGTCATAGCGAAAAGGTCGGGTCTTGCCGACAATGTTTAATGAATGGATTTCTTTTGGCGAAAGGTTGGCATTCTCTTGGCGATCTAAGGGTACTCTCAGAGTGACAAAGGGTTTTCAATATGATGTCTCACCGACATCGCAAAGCTATAGCGAAACATAAAGAGGACAAATGGATACTTCTTGACTTCGGTGTAGCGAACAAATGGTCACGACGAAAGCAAATAACACAAAGAACAGAGGAACACGGGATGACTAATGATTGATGATTGAATTGCCTTCGGCATACTTTCTGGTTGTCTCAGCGACTATTCCATTGGAAATTAATAAAGATTCAAACACTATGGCCGACATATGAATTTATAAAATACCATTGCAGGCCGACATGAAATTTACCCGAATACTACAGTTGGCCGACATGAATTTGAAGTGATATGTTTCCTGATGCTAGTGTATAAATATGCACTCTCAATTGTAATTGAAGGATCAGATTTTTAGATCATATACAGTAGATTAGGGATGGCTACATTAGAATAAATTTCTCAAAATAGAGGCTATGTTGCATGTTTTC
Organism: Sequoia sempervirens; assembly: GCA_007258455.2. Classification (NCBI taxonomy): domain Eukaryota; kingdom Viridiplantae; phylum Streptophyta; class Pinopsida; order Cupressales; family Cupressaceae; genus Sequoia; species Sequoia sempervirens. The sequence goes on from VDFB02000013.1 coordinate 219,078,897, forward strand.
AAATGGTGATTTCAATGAAAGTCATTTGATGTGGCAGGTTATTTTTGGTGTCAATTGTCTGTCGAGTTTATTGAAAAGCATTGCTAAGTTGTCTCCAAGTTGATTCTTTCCAGTTGTTTAAATTGAAATAACAAGTTTATTCTCAGTTTATCAATGCACATTTGTTGTATCTGTGTGATTAATTAACTAGTTCTCTCAAGAAGAGATTAAATCCTTTTTGTTGATCACAGTAATTAGGGAGATTCATCTGGATTATTAAAGTAGAGCTTAGTAGTCATAATCTTGCATGTTTATACAAGTTATAAATAGATCATATGCCGACAATTTGAGTTTCTGCCTTAATAAGTTGCCCATTGCTATTTCATTTGACTTTGCATACCCAATAAGGCACTAGTCTCTGCATTTCATCATTTGATTCACTCAATTTCTTTACATCTATTAATTGAGCATTTTAGGATTTAGATTAAGATTGCTTTCAAGTTTGTTTTCATTTGTTCACTTCCATCTGCCATTGTGGAAAAATCATTACAAGAAGGAATATCATAAGTCAAGTCTGCTTCATTCATAAAGGTACACCCGCCTAGGTCTTGCAGCACCTGAAGTGTAGAAGGTTGAGTTCTCTTGACCTTGTCTGTTACCCTAAAGCGTATCAAGAGATTGGCAGCCTCTTGAGGCATTCCGCCTGCATTTTTGAGAGCTAATTACTACTGAGGAGCATTTGAGAAGTTTCAATCCTTTCATCCAAAATTTGGATTTTCCATATGAAGATTTACACATGAGGCTATTCATGATATCACTTATTGAAGACGCCAGGGATTGGTTCAATAGCCTACCAGCTACATCTATTGATTCTCTCCAAAGGTTTCAGGACCAATTCCTCAAGCAATATGGGAATCCAAATGCACCAAATGCTACTCTTCATGAATTAATACGGATTCAGAAAGATCAAAATGACACAATTTATGATTTTAATCAAAGATTCAGTAAGTTGCAGAATAAGATACCTCCTGGATCAAGGCTGCCATACTTTGTAGCACTGAGTGTTTATTTGAATGATTTTGATCCTAAAATAGGGTATGAACTAAGGAATAGATTCCCAAGAGATTTGGCTGAGGCTCAGAAGATGGCACAGACAATTGAAATCAATAGGAGGGCTACAGGGATAATTGATAAAAGAGATAGTCCTAAGGTTCCTCAGCAAAGCAACAATTATCAGTGCAGACAGGAGAGTACTTACAGAAATGAGAGGCCGAGGTTGCATAACATGCCTTATAATATAGACTGGAAGGATGAGAAACCTATGTCAGCTAGGCCTGGAAGCAAGGAAGCTCCTAATCCATTGAGCAAGAAAGGAACCTATATGGTAAGGAACAATTACTTTTGTGAATTTTGTGATAGGCCGCATTCTCCAGATCATTGTGTTGTAGCCCAAAGAATACAGGAGGAGGGAATGCTGATGGGAAACAATAGAGAAGATCACATAGTATATCTGACTTCAAATACCTTTCACCATGTTGTGGGGAGGTACTCGTCTTTGGAGGATGAAGGTTATCAGCATGATGTTTCAAATCAGAAACACAATGTTCATATGGCTGAACAGAAGGTCCTTCCTGACTCTGAAGAGGATTATATAGAGCCACATTCTGTTGAGGTGCCTACTCAATACAGTATGAAGAGATCTACTGAAGAAGAGATAGAGAGACTAACTGTTGCTAATCAGAAGGAAGAAAATAAAGGAGAGACATTGGAGTAGAAGAAAAGGATTAAGGCAGAAGGCTCTTCTTTTAACTTCATTAGGGCGTTATCCTAGGGAATAAGGTATGAGAACACTATCAATGTTGAATCCAATAGTTGTATTTCTGATGAGTATATAGAAGTTGATCAGATGATGCATTCAATAGAAGATGAGACATGTGCAAGTCAAGATGATTCCTTTGATGGCTTGCATGAGGAAGGTGGAAGTACAGGAGATCTCTCTTGCATAACAGATTGTGACAGAGAAAGCATTGTATGTTGTGAGGAATCCAGTGAATTTTTAGATTGTGAAGATGGATTCGTGGATTTTGATTTGTAGCAAGTTGAAAGCTACGAAGATACAGTTGATGAAGAAGAGGTTTGTACATTTGATAATAGTTTCCAAACTTTTTCAAACCCATTGTATGATGAAGTTTTAAAAGAAGATCAGATGATATTTTGCAGAGGTATGCCCATGAATGATCTTCAGTTATTTTCAAATCCACTTTATGAAAAAGAGGAGATAATTTCAGACAAGCAAGATGATGAAATAAATGAATGCACTGGAAATGTTTCTAATTTTTTGTTCTCTGATGGTCTTTGACTTCTTTTTTATGATGACAAAAATGAAGAATGCAACTGTAGTGTTGAAAATAAAGAACGGTGTTCATTCAGCAGTGAGCAAATTTTAGACTTGATTACTTTTGAATATCAGAGATGTGTGCACAAGGGTGATCTTGAAGAGTTGTGTCCATCTTACATTTGTTTTGATAGTGAAAGATCTTTGTGTAAAGATTTTTATGACTCCCAGTGCATTTCTTTGAATGATGGTGAAACTTTTGGTGTTGATCAAAAGTCTGTGTCCATTCAAGATGAGGTATGTGATTTTGAAATTCCTAACTCATATGGAGAAAATGTTTATTTGCATGCCAAGGATGATAGAATTCCAACTTTGATTGGTTCACATTTGCTTGATACTGGAGATGTGAGTTATAATCAAGTATTGTCCCCAAATGGTGATACTGAAGTGGTGCAAAAGGTTTCAAATTTGTTTGTTTCAGACAATATTGATATGATAGAATTTTTTGTTGCTTAGGAGAAGTACTCTAATGGTCAATTTTTAATACAGCTGGGAGAATGTTTCATAATGCATAACAGTGAGAAAGATAGTGAGAAATTTTGCATTGAATATGCATGTGTTTTGTATGTTGAAGATAATAGGGGTTTGTCCCATGGTGATGAAGAATTCGAGCTGTAGAAGGGTGTAGGGATTTTGGGCCAAACTAAGCAAGATGATTCTCTAAGAACTTGCAATAACAGTAACAGAGCAGGTTGCATGAATGTCTTTAGGAAGAATCTGGTGAACTCAAGACAAAACTAGGTATTTGATAGGGGAAAGTGGTTTGAGTTTCATATTGTAACAGCTCATAACAGGAAAAGTTGAAACATAGAGGATTAAGGGTTGCCAGTGCATGGACAACTCTTGCTTGTCCTCTTTAAAAAAATTTCCATGCATAGTAGTTTATGGTTTTGGTGCACTTCCATCTTGCATTCATTTTGCATCCTTTCCATCTGCTTCTTGTCCATTTCCATTTTTCTCATTTTGCATCTAGTCTGCTCACCCAAAGATTTTGGATCCTTGCAATGATCTTACTATCATTCATCCCCAGATGGAGCCACTGTTGGGACTATAAAAATCTGATGTTTTTACATATGTTTTCACTCATAATTTCCTAATTTGGTCCTACCATGTGCATATTTCACCCATATTTTTCCCATATTTCCCCTTTGAATCCATTGAGTTATGCATTTTTCATGTTGTGGTCCATATCGACATTGGTCTATCTTGGTCTCCCCGACCCATGTTGCTTGTGTTAACATATGTTTGTTGCAAGTGGTTAACAGAACTTTTTCATTGTCACAGCGATCGGCATCCACATTTGGATTCATATTGGCATGAAGAAAGCAGGGTCTCCCTGATCCATTGTGTGCTTTATATTGGTAAACGTCTAAGTTGCCTATCGGCAAGACGTTTTTGCTGTCATAGCGACCAGAATTCATCTATTGTTTCATATCGGCGTGATTTTAGTCCTCGGTGGAAGCTCTTACCGAACTCCTCATGTCTCGCCGACCGGAGGAATAGGATACAACATATCGGCATGAGTTGTGGCGTCGTTATAGTGTCATGGCGAACTCTTGTGGTCTCACCGAACAACATGCGGGGGTTTCATTTCGGCCAAACATAAAGTCTTCGGTGAGAAGTCATAGCAACTTCACATTGTCTCACTAATCGGTGGCGGATGGATGTGCATATCGGTATAAGTCGGGGCTATCGCCGTGAGGTCTTGGCGAGTGACCTTCAGTCTCGCCAACACTTCATTTGAGTCTTCGCCTCGACCAAACATTGGGTCTTGTCGAAGTGAAGAGTGTCTCACCGACGGAGCATAAAGTTTTCTTTCAAGAGGTTTTCAGTGAGAGGTTGGTGGTGTCTCGGCGATTATGTGTGGGTCCACGGTGCTTCAGTGTAACATAATTCCATCTCTGAGAGGTCTCCCCAACGTTGTCTTGTCTCGCCGATAATACACACGGGAGCTCTATCGGTGAGAAAATCTAAATGTCTTGGCGAAGATGAATTTAACAAAAGATATTGCTCGATGTGACCTATTTGTTTTGGTGTATGGTCTTGGCGAGGTGCCTGGGGTCTCGCCGAATGGAAAGTGGAGGTGACTTTGTCGACATGAATGTTGGATTGTCATAGCAACATATGAGATAGATGGGAACTTTCGGTGAAACATGGTATGCTCTGCGAGAGGTCTTTCCGATGTCAGAATGTTACGGTGATTGTGAATGAAACAAAAGAACGCATCGGTGAGAGATATCTTATGTCTCAACGATTGGAAGGAACATAACATAGGGCTCTCGATGAAACATAATGTATGTTGTGTGACATCTCACTGATGGCATAAGGTCATGGTGAAATGCAAAGGGGACAAAAGGGATCTTCTTGACTTTGGCATAGCAAACAAATGGTCACGGCGAAAGTGAACAACACAAAGAACAGAGGAACACAGGATGACTAACGATTGACGATTGAATTGCCTTTGGCATACTTTCTGGTTGTCTCAGCGACTATTCCATTGGTGATTAATAAAGATTCAAACATTTTGGGCTGACATATTAGAATTTCTAAATACTGTTGAAGGCCGACATGATTTTTGCCCGATTGTAACAGTTGGCTGATATGGATTTTTGGCCGACATGGAATATGAAATGATGTGTTTGTTCGGTTGCTGGTGTATAAATATGCACTCCCAAATGTAATAAGGGAGGAAATTTTAGATAGAGACATTAGGTAGGGATGGATACAGTAGAATAAATTTCTCAGAACAAAGGCTATGATGCATGTTTTCAAATGGCGATTTCAATAAAAGTCAATTAATGTGGCAGGTTATTTTTGGTGTCAATTGTCTATTGAGTTTATTGAAAAGTATTGCTAAGTTGTCTCCATGATTGACTCTTTCTGGTTGTTTAAATTGATGTAACAAGTTTACTTTTAGTTTATCAGTGCACATTTGTTGTATCTGTGTGGTTAATTAACTGGTTCTCTTAAGAAGAGATTAAATCCTTTTGGTTGATCAAAGTAATCAGGGAGATTCATTTGGATTATTAAAGTAGAGCTTAGTAGTCATAATCTTGCATGTTTATACAAGTTATAAATAGAACATATGTCAGCAATTTAAGTTTCTGCCAGCATAAGTTGCCCATTGCTATTTCATTTGACTCTGCATACCCAATAAGGCACTGGTCTCTGCATTTCATCATTTGATTCATTTAGTTTCTTTACATTTGTTAATCGAGCATTTTAGAATTTAGATTAGAAGATTGCTTTTGCTATTGCTATCAAGTTTGATTTCATTTGTTCACTTTGATCTGCCATTGTGGACAAAGCATTTCAAAAGGATAATCATAAGTCAATTCTGCTTCATTCAGAACACCCGCCTAGGTCTTGCAGCACTTGAAGCGTAGAAGGTTGAAAGGCTTTTGACCTTGTCTATTACCCTAAAGCGTATCAAGAGATTGGCATCCTCTTGAGGCATTCCGCCTGTGTTTCTGAGAGCTAACAAGGACTTCACAGACCCAACTGGATGATGGTAGTCCTTAGAACGAGCTATCCAACGAATATAATTTTAATATGTTTTGGTTTTATTATGTTTTTTTTTTTTAGTTTTATTAAACATAGGTTTCTCAACAAAATTCAATCTCTTTGTTCTGCACATGTGGAAAAATAGAAAATTATCAAAACAAAATATATCAGTGCACCAGATATTGAAGTCCTTCATCCAACAAAAAAAAATTGAATTTTGATACATACAAAAAAAAGTTATGATGTATACAGTCTTCCTATGTATGAATTGTAATTGGTTTGACTTTGAAACTTTATTAAGGAAAAAATATTCAATAAAACACTATGAAACCAATTGGAAGCACTAGATATCATAGTTGCAAATCTAAATTCAAAAAAAATAGAATTTTATCCTTCATGAAAAAAAAATTATGTTGCATACGGTGAGTGTCACTCCTTAAAAAAGGTGTTTATTGGAAAAAAATAGTTTTTGAAGGATATGGAAAAAGAAGTGCAATCTGATTCCAAAATTTTTTTAAAATATATATTTAGAATCTACAGACAAAATGTCACAAGTCACTAGTTTGCATCATCTTCAAATTCCTCACAGGTTAGCCGCTATAGGTGCCCAGAAGTGAAGATTTAGTTCAAAAAAATTATTCCAATGTTCAGTTTGGCCAAAAATTGTAAACCAGTATTGTGGGATCACCTTGGATGAATATATCAATGTAGGGCATGTTTATGCAGTGATTACAGGTGAAGACAATGAAGAGGGAACATATTATTACCTATGTCATTGTATCGAGGCCAAAAAGAAATTGGAGGCCCCAATTATAGATGGAGAAAACATAGAATATCATACATGTTTGGTGGTTGCTACTAGAACATGGCTTAGAAGGTACCCACTTAAGAATGCTCCAATTTGGTTGTTTGAGGAAATTGACATGCATCAGAAGATTCTTCACTACTCCAACCTTGTTGTCACAACCAACATTCATTTGATCAAATATAAGGGCAAACCTGCGAACAAGAACTTGTGGAAAGTGTGTGAGTCTGACCAAGAGGAAATAATTGACACAATAATGAGTAGAGCAAACCCGAATGGTTCCTTGGATTGATTTATATGTATGCACATTGAATTTATAAATTCATGTTATTGATCATTATTTTCTTTGAAGTGTAAATTTGATTGTAGAAGGGTTTGCAATATTGCATTATTGTTAATTTGCAAAATGACATTATATGTTGCTCTCTATTGACTAACTTTAAGTTGGTATTCTCTATTGTTGTTTGATGTCATATGTATTTATGACTGTCATTGATGTATTTGTGACTATCTTTTCATCCACTTATGACGGCCCTCAATTATTAATTTTCCATTTTCCATCCAGGAAATGAAAGGGAACTTGTTGTAGTAGTCCATGATATTGTCAAATTTTATTTAATCATGCTTAGTAAATCCTACCATAGGAAAATTAGTTGTATGGTTTATGTTTTACATTTAAAGTTAGTTGGAATAGGTCAATCACAAGCCATCAAATTGGCATGCATCTAGATCAAATATTTTATTTTCCTTGTTTCATTAAGCATTTTAATTGATAACTATGCAAGGACTTCAGTTGTAATTGTGACAAATTATTAATTATATGTTTGCTTTAGTGAAGAGACATGCAAGACTAGTGAAGAAGAAAAAAGGGAAAGGCTTCATTAAAGATCATCAACTTAAGAAAAGAACATCAGTTTCTGGTGCAAGTGTTCAGTGGTATAAGAAACTTGGTATGTTAGAAAGTATAAGCTGCATTTTTTTGGTTTTGAATCTTCTCTTTCATTTCCATTTCCTATAATTGTTGTCCATTCTTATATGCTACATGTTTTATGTTAATTATGTTTATATATTCATGACATTTATACCTAGGATCATCAAGAGATGAGAACATAGTGAAAGATGGGCCATATCACCATTGTAGGACCTTCAATCAATTTGCTTAGAGCATGCATGAAGGTGATAATAGATCTAGTCAAAAGGTGTATGTTTGACATTTTTTAGTTGCTGGTCTTTTAATGATTTTAATGTGACTTCATGTTTGAAATTATTAGGATTTTACAAGTTTTTTGGGGACCAAATTCCAGTGAGAGTACACAAGCACACCGAGGCTACTACCCATGTGTTTCCAAGGGAGCGGGGGATATACATGTTTTCAATCATTTGGAATGCAAATAATTGGACCACCTGAGGTGGATTGGAGAAAACAAACTGGGAAACACCTACTTTTTTTTCTTCTTGTACAAGATTTTTCATGATCTAGGCTGCAAATGGGAGGATTTATTCCCTGCATGTATTGCTACAAGTACTGAGAAATGGGAGGATTTTCAAGATGTTTTTCCATCACTACTATAATATTTGTTATTGTACTAATGTATTTTTTGAAATACAAAATTATGAGAAATTATTACATGCAAATGTCTATATTCCTTAATATGCCTCAATAGATTTTTTTCTTCCTTACCAATGAGGTCTATTTATCATATATGTAGCTCTTGTTCTTGTCCGTTTAAAATATATATAAGCTTGTGCACAATTTAGGTCAACTAAATTTTAGTCACTGTGTTACTTCCTTTTGGTATTCTTATCTAAAGCATAATGGTTTATGGTTTACATTTAAATTTTCAAAGCTAATGATTATCATTGCTACATTTTTTTGTCATCATTTGCTACTCAAGGGACTTCATTTGTTGCACATTTCATAAATCTTTTTGATACTATTTTTTTCCATTAATTTTCCGCTCCTTATGTTTGAAAGCTACCCATGAATGTATGACTATCTAAAGAATTTTCTAATATGAATGTCAATGAATTTGTTGCTATTTATGTCTGAAATTTTCATTTTCCTCTATCTATAATTTGATGATCCTTTGCATACTTTATGGTGGTTTTCTTTGAGACTCTTGTCTTCAATATCAATATTCATGCATTTGGTGCCTAAAAACAATCTATAGATTGTCACAACTCTACCCTAAATCATATGAAGCCCTTCATTGAATTCATTGCCCCTTTGACTATTATTGCAAAGTGAATGGGTTGTTCTCTTATACTATCTCTTGACTTGCCCTTGGACTTTCATCATGACTCTCTTTTTACCTTTGCACAATCATCTAAATTTTGAATTGGCAATCCTTTGTCTATTGCATCACAAAATTCATGTGAAACCACTTCCTTTTCATGCATATGATAGTCCTTTTTATTTATTAATGACCATGATCTCTATGTATGAGACTATCATTGATGATTTCTTGGATATCATGCATTTTATATGCTTGAAAATTCTTTCATCCATCAAATAATGATTGTCTCATTGGTATTATTGCTCACAAAAAAACTCTGACCCTTTAACCATTTGATCTTCAAGCTGCTCCTATAGTCTTGAACTCCATGCATAGTGACATTTACACCCCATTGTCCCTGCATATTTTCTAATGGAATGACTTTCCATTCTTTGCAAAGTGTCCCCTCTTTCTTATTAGCACTATCTTACAACTAACACATACATTTATTGCTCTCCATGGAAATGTGTTTGTTAAAGTGAAGCTAAAACAACAAACTTAAGCGATGGAAAAGTGGTAGAGTCATTAAAAGTGTGTGATTTTGCAATTAGAGTCAAAAGATCAATGGAAAGGACTTCCAAATGAATTTTTCCAAGACACTTCATTTGAAGCAAGGAGATTTCCAAATTTTCCAAGGATTTACACGTGTGGTAATAAATAGTTTTTTAGTAATTTTTAGCTTATTTAGGTGAGGCACTGGGTTGGTCACACAATTTCAGCATGTACTTAAACTTCATTAGCCAATATTCATTCACAATGGTTTTCTTAAAATTAGTCAATGGTATTCCTTTGTGGTAGTTTTCAACTACATTTAATAAACATTAAAAACTAAATGTTACAGTTTTGATATCAAGGGTTTTTACATTGAAGTTATGACAGTCATTAGTCATGTTAATGTGATGCTTAGAAACTTCTCGACTAAGGCTATGGGATCACGTTGGGCCCCTCTACAGTAATCTATCTCAGTTTTTTCTATTTTAGAGGCTTTTCCCCGTGGTAACGACTTTTCAGTTGAGGAAAAAGTTGTCAAATACAAGCAGTGTAAAGTTGCAAAGTGGTACAACTTTCATTCTGCAACTCGTGTGACCAAATGAAATATTCCAACACATCTATATGGGTACTTTTATGCTAGGCATAGTCCTATTTCACACCCAAACACGCAAAATCACTATGAGCTACGTTCAACCAGCTCAATCCCTTAAGAGTCCAAAGTGCAAAATGGTTGCAATCTTTGACAGATTGTTACTTAGATATTGTGATGCTTAGAAACTTCTCATCTAAAGCTATGGGATCATGTTAGGCCCCTCTATAATAAACTCTCTCAATTTTTTCTATCTTGAAGGTGTTTTCCTGTGGTGACGACTTTTCAGTTGAGAAAAAATTTGTCAAATGCAAGCAGTGTAAAGTTGCAAAGTGGTGTAACTTTCATTATGCAATTCGTGTGACCATTTGGATTGTTCCAATGCATTAATATGGGTACATTTATGCTATGAATGGTCTTATTTCACACCCAAACACATGAAATCACTCTGAGCTACGTTCAACCGGCTCAATCCCTTAAGAGTCCAAAGTGCAAAATGGTTGTAATCTTTGACAAGTTGTTGCTCAGATACTGTGACACTTAGAAACTTCTCATCTAAGGATATGGAATCATGTTGGGCCCCTCTACAATAAAATATCTCAATTTTTTCTATCTCACAGGCATTTTCCCATGGTTACAACTTTTCAATTGAGGAAAAAATTGTCAAATACAAGCAATGTAAAGTTGCAAAGCGGTGCAACTTTTGTTCTGCAACTTGTGTGACCAAATGGTCTATTCTGATGCATCCATATGGGTACATTTACACTAGGCATGGTCCTCTTTTTCACTCAAACATGGTATAACACTCTAAGCTACGTTCAACTGGCCCAATCCCTTAAGAGTTCAAAGGGAAAAATGGTTGCAATCTTTGACAGGTTGTTACTCAGATACTATGATGCTTAGAAACTTATCGTATGAGGCTATGGGATCATATTTTTGGGCCCCTCTACAATAACCTCTCTTAGTTTTTTCCATCTCAAAGGTGTTTTCTCGTGGTGATGGCTTTTCAGTTAAAGAAAAAGTTGTCAAATGCAAGCAATGTAAAGTTGCAAAGTGATGCAACTTTCATTCTACAACTTGTGTAACCAAACGGACTATTCCAATGTGTCCAAATGGGTATGTTTATGCTAAGCATGGTCCTCTTTCACACCCAGACACACGAAATCACTCTAGAAGCTACATTCAATTGGTTAAATCCCTTAAGATTCCAAAGTGCAAAATGACTGCAATCTTTGACAGGTTGTTACTTGGATATCGTAATTCTTAGAAACTTCTCATCTGAAGCTATGGGATCATGTTGGGCCCCTCTACAATAATCTCTCTCATTTTTTGCTATCTCAGAGGTTTTTTTCCATGGTGATGACTTTTCAGTTGAAAAAAAAGTTGTCAAATGCAAGTAGTGTAAAGTTGCAAAGTGGTGCAACTTTCATTCTACAACTTGTGTGACCAAAAAAACTATTCCAACACATCTAAATGGGTACGTTTACGCTATACATGGTCCTCTTTCACATCCAAACACATGAAATCACTCTGAGCTACGTTCAACTGACTCAATCCCTTAAGAGTCCAAAGTGTAAAATGGCTACAATCTTTAATGGGATGTTACTCAGATGCCATGACACTTAAAAACTTCTTTTCTGGGGCTATGGAATCATGTTGGGCCCCTCTACAATATACTCTCTTTATTTTTTCTATCTTAGAGGCATTTTTTCATGGTGATGACTTTTCAGTTGAGGAAAAAGTTGTCAAATGCAAGCAATGTAAAGTTGCAAAGTGGTGCAACTTTCATTCTGCAACTCGTGTGACCGAACGTATTGTTATAATGCATATGAATGTTTATATTTACACTATGAATGGTCCTCTTTCACACCCAAACACACGAAATCACTTCAAGTTGCGTTCAACTGGCTCAATCCCTTAAAAGTTTAAAGTGCAAAATGGTTGCAATCTTTGACGGATTGTTACTCAAATACTATGATGCTTAGAAAAAATTTATTTGAGGTTATGGTATCACATTGGGCCCCTCTATAATAAACTATCTCTATTTTTTCAATCTTGGAGGCATTTTCCCATGGTGACAAATTTTTAATTGAGGAAAAAATTGTCAAATGCAAGCAGTGTAAAGTTGTAAAGATGTGCAATTTTCATTCTGAAACTCATGTGACCAAACAAACTGCTCCAACATGTTTGAATGGGTATGTTTCTACTAGGCATGGTTCTCTTTCACACCCAAACACGTCGAATCACTCTGAACTATGTTCAACCGGCTCAATCCCTTAAGAGTCCAAAGTGCAAAATGGCTACAACCTTTGATAGGTTGTTACTTAGATACCGTGATGCTTAGAAACTTTTCATCCAAGGCTATGGGATTGCGGTTTTCCCTTATACAATAACCTCTCTCTATTTTGTCTATCTTGAAGGTGTTTTCTCATGGTGGTGACTTTTTAGTTGAGGAAAAAATTATCAAATGCAAGCAGTGTAAAGTTGGAAAGTGGTGCAACTTTCATTCTACAACTCATGTGACCAAATGAACTATTCCAACACATCCAAATGGGTACATTTATGTTAGGCATGGTCCTCTTTCACACTTAAACATATGAAATTACTTTGAGCTACATTCAACCAGCTCAATCCCTTAAAAGTCTAAAGTGCAAAATGGTTGTAATCTTTAACGGCCTATTACTCGAATACCGTGATGCTTAGAAAATTTTTGTCTAAAGCTATGGGATCACGTTGGGCCCCTCTACAATTAACTCTCTTGGTTTTTTCTATCTCAGAGGTTTTTTTCCATGGTGATGAATTTTTAGTTGAGGAAAAAGTTATCAAATGCAAGAAGTGTAAAGTTGCAAAGTGGTGCAATTTTTTTTTGCAACTCATGTGACTAAATGGATTATTCCTACATGTACGAATGGGTACATTTACACTAGGGCTAGTCATCTTTCACATCCAAACACATGAAATCACTTTGAGCTACATTCAACTGACTCAATCCCTTATGAGTCCAAAGTGCAAAATGGCTGCAATCTTTGATAGGTTGTTACTTGGATACCGTAATGCTTAGAAACTTCTCATCTAAGGCTATGGGATCATGTTGGGCCCCTCTACAATAACCTCTCTCTATTTTTTCTATCTCAGAGGTTTTTTCCTGTGGTAATGACTTTTCAGTTGAGGAAAAAGTTGTCAAAATGCAAGCAGTGTAAAGTTGCAAAGTGGTGCAACTTTCATTTTACAACTCGTGTGACCAAACAGACTGTTTCTGTATTTATGGATGGGTACGTTTATACTATACATGGTCCTCTTTTACACCCAAACATGTTGAATCACTCTGAGCTACATTCAACTAGCTTAATCCCTTAAGAGTCCAAAGTGTAAAATGGCTACAATCTTTGACGAGTTGTTACTCGGATAGCGTGATACTTAGAAACTTCTTGTATGAGGCTATGGGATTGTGTTGGGCCCCACTACAATAACCTCTCTCATTTTTTTCTATCTCAAAGGTGTTTTCTTATGGTGATGACATTTCAGTTGAGGAAAAAGTTATCAAATGCAAACGGTGTAAAGTTGCAAAGTGGTGCAAATTTCGTTCTACAACTCATGTGACCAAACAGACTATTCTTATGTGTCCAGATGGGTATGTTTACATTAGGCATGGTCCTCTTTTGCACCCAAACATGTTGAATCACTTCAAGCTACATTCAACTGGCTCAATCCCTTAAGAGTCTAAACTATAGTTGTTGTCACCAAATAGTGCACCCTTGTTGAGTTGCAAAACTCGGCCTACTAGTGAAACATTGGATCCAGATATTCAATATCTATGGCGTATGGTTCTTCATGATCTAGATTTATAAAACATGATGTGGTGGTAGTTTTAGGACCATGTTTCCCAATGATTTTTCATGTTATTTCATGCATATAAAATGGAAGGAGGTTTTTAACTTATTTAAATGATGAATATAAGAGAAATGTGATAACTGCAAATATTTGATGCATCCATAAATCAAGCTTATATTGTTGTTCATACATATCTAATATCTTTAGAATATCATTAAAATTGACTTGTGCATTGATTTCATTTAATGATAAGTCAAGTGTTCTGATATTAGTAGATGCAAATAAATTTTGTTGGTTGGATCAATAACTATCATGGGTTTTGATGTGTTCATACAAGTTCATAGAGGTAGATGTATATATGCCCGTGAGGTTTGAAACATCCACTTGTTCTATAGATGCAAATGCAATGATTGCTAAGCTTTAGAATCAAAACCATTAGTTGTTGGATGCTAGCCTCAACCATGAATTAAAAGCAATACATTTTGCTATGATATTTTTTTAAGGAAAGTATCTCTTATAGTTCATTTGAAACCTTTTGGTGTTAAAATCCTTGCCACTAGACAACAATAGAACTCAAAGAAGCATGAAGCATACACACAAATATATGAAGTATACACATGAATCATGAAGAATACATGTGAACACATGAATTATACATTGGAAGAATGAATCATACATGTGAATATGCATAATATACATGAAGTATACATGTGAATAAGTGTAGCATACATAATAAGTGAAGCACAAGTAATGGAAGCATTGCAAAGGATACAAACCACCAGGAATGGAGCTTATTTACACAATATGTATTAGATGGAGCTTATTAAGCAATCTACAGTAATTATTTAAGCATTAGATGTAAAAAAAACCTATTCCTACAACATTCAAGCATACAATTTACACAATATGCATGATAACATCATTCAAGAATGGAAGTAGTAAAATAAGATTTGCTTTAATCAAAAAGTTGTAAGGTTATACAATGATATATGTTGATAAAATTATATACAATATACCCAATAAAATCATACAGGCTTACTACAAAAGATTCATATGGACATAAAATGTCACATATATATTGATAGTACAAATACATAGTCATTTCCCTCTAGAGGAAGGAAAAAGATCTTGTGTTTCCTTCAACATTCAACTGGATGGAGTGCCTGTTGGTTCTCTTGTCTTTTGAACATGCTCACTAGTCCTCCTCTCTTCACTCCTTTGGAGCTGCAACTGATACAATAAAAAGTATAGATGTTAATACATAGAAATTGAATTGTGGAATGGCATATAACATAGTAACACTTACCACATACAAATAGTCATCATGCACATTTACAACATTACCACATCCACGATATGGAGTGACAACCACCTATAGCAACCATCAAGATAGAAATTAAAATGCATACAAGTATCATGAAAAATTTCAATAATAGACCATAAAAGAGAAAATATAATGTCAAATTCACTAATTTGTTGCATACCTCTCTCAAAGGATTAGAACTGGCTATTTTTGCAACAACTCCATGGTCCATCATGCCACCAACATCGCTAGGGTTGTCTAATGTCAACATCTGAAAATGAAACAACAAATATGATAGTCATATAAACAAGAAGGTAGCCCCTTTATGCATATGAAGGTAGTATAAGAACACACAATATCCATGTTGCAAAATCAAGAAATGGAGATAAATTTAGTTTGAATTCAAATGATTCTTGTCAATTGGTTTTATGAGAAACCAATTGGTATATTTCTCTCTTAAAGTAGTCATTGATACAAGCACACCACTCTCTCATAACGGTCATTCACTTTGCAAAGGGGCATATTAGTCACCACCATACATAAATGGGAAAGGACAGCAGTCAAGTCTTGACATATCCCATAAAGTATGACAGTCCTAAGAACATCACACAAGTTCAAAAAGGCATCGCATGATAAATGACAATGAAAATAAAAGAGGATAGTGTTAAAAGGTAGCATTTTGAAAAGCCCTAGCAGAATCATTTCATGAAGGACAAAGGTCAATTTCAAACCTTTAATAATAGTCCTTTATGCCACAAAAGATAACATGTGCATAGAGGGAGGCAATCACAATCTTCATACCAAGATGAAAAGACAAGCAATATAACTATCAGAAGAGCAGTAAATAAAGATGAAAAGAGCAACAATATGACTATCATAAATGAGAAAAAATGTAAAATGTAAAAGTGCAGCAACTTCAAAGATAAAAATATAGAAAATTCATGCATCATGAGTGCAACAACTTCCTAGACAAAAGGGAAAAAAAATCACAAATCGTGAGGGTTGTAGTTATGTACTAATCGACAGTCCACCATATCACTAAAGAGTAGCAAGTTCATTATGAAGAGTACAAATAGTTACAATACCCCAAAATCAAGAGGACAACCTTTAATCCACCATGAAGGGATAGAGTTCATGTGTCAAAAGGAGTAATTTTTAAAGAAATGGTGAGAAATGTCAAGTGATGATAGGAGATACAAGGGATGCAAACAAGAAGAAAAAAAAATTCACAATTCACCATACAATGGGAATTCATAGTGCACCATAAAAGGAACATTGAAGGTTTTAGACTGTGATTTGAGACAACATTCTTCACCTAGGAGAAAGGGAAAAATATTTTTCAGTCAAGTCACCAAGAGATGAAGTCTCTTCAAGAAAAAATAAAAATCATTAAAGTCAGACACCTTTTTTCAAAATATGACAATCCAAAAAGGCATTGAAATTCCAAGATGCTTGATTGTATAAAAGGCACACTACCCAAAATTTTGAAGGAAGCTAGTCAAGAATGGTGATAGTGATAACAAAAATCAATACAAGGTAAAGGTCAATGATAGTTGAAAGAACTTGAAATGCAATGTTAAGAAAAATTTGGGAAGTGATGGCAGTCTATGCAATAGTACAATCCCTATTGGTGGTAGTGACCTTGCATGAAAGAATAAATGGTTGGCCTCACTTGAGGCTACAGTATAGTGCTTATAGATCATAGAATGGTGAAAGTACTAAGTCCATTGGGATAGTTCAAACTCTTGCAAAGGCCAAAGTTTAGTGCTCTCTAAGATTCAAATTGCATATGTTGATGAAGTAATGTTAATGAGGGCATGCTATCAACATAGTGATAATGCCACAATGAATTTCACATGAATGAAGTGAGGATTACTATGTTATTAGCAGATTTCAAAGTGATAATGGAACATAGAATGAATTATTCCATTTTTCTAGGGTTTTACTATAGCACATGAAGTTGGTTGTTGAGGTGAGAAGTAGTAATGGAGAAGGGAGTTGGTCAATAATGAGTGGAAGGAAATATTTTTTGTAACGGTATGTGTATAGGATAAAATTTGGATGGAGGTGGTGAAAGGAAATAGAAAAGAGAAATGGAAAGTACTAATAAAGAGCAATTGTTTGAAGGAAAGAGATTACCAAATAGATTTAAGTAGCCAAACCAAGCACCACTAAAGCAAGAGAGACACAAGAATTTGTTAAGGGATGGTCCAAGAGGGGATCATAGAACATAGGTGAACTATTAGAGGTTAATGGGATGGGATTAGGAGGGAATAAAGGAGCATAGGGTGAATTAGGGGAAGATAATGGGACAAGACCAAGAGGGATAATGGAACATACAGTGAAATAAAGAGGGTAATGGGATGGGAATAGAAGGGTTTAATGGAACATAGGATGGACTAGAATAGATTAATGGGATGGGCTAGGATGGGATAACAAAATATAGCATGAACTATTAGAGGTTAAAGGGATGGGATTAGGAGCAAATAAAGGGACATAGGGTGAATTATGCAAAGATAATAGGACAAGACCAAGAGGGGATAATGGAACATACGGTAAAATAAGAGAGGGTAATGTGATGGGAATAATGAAACATACGATGGACTAGTAGATATTAGTGGGATGGGCTATGAGGGGATCATGGAAAATAGGGTGAACTATTGAATGTTAATGGGATGGGATTAGGAAGGAATAAAGGAAAATAAAGTGAATTAGGAGAAGATAATGGGAAATGATCAAGAGGAGATGATGAAACATAGAATGGACTAGTAGAGATTAATTGGATGAGATAGGATGGGATAATAAAATATTTAAGGTGAACTACTAGAGGTTAATGGGAAGTAATTAGGAGAGAATATTAGATGGTAAAGTGAATTATGTGGTGTCTAAGGTTTGAATATAGGACATGAAGTGGAAACTTGAGGTGTGTAGTAATAATGTATAAGATATTTGGTCAATAATGAGCAGAAGGAAAGGTTTCTTGTAATGATATGTGTATAAGATGAAATATGGAGGAAGGTGGTATAATATATAAGGTGATAAAGATTGGGATATGTGATATAAAATGGCTAAAATATACATGATTATAAGAATGAAAGAATGAGATGGACATTGAATGGTAAATATAATTAGGATCTCATAAGACCAACCAATGTTTGTGTTTCTCATCAATTTTTTAGACTTGTATATGCAAAATTACAAAAATAGCTAACATTGTTTTACAACACCATTAATGAATAAAGGTTCCTGAGTGAAAGTTGTTTGAGGACATGAATAGTAAGGTGTGGAGCTCAAAGGTCCACTAGGAAACTTTTTAACATCCAAAGCATGTTATGAGACAAACATTCAAATAAAATTCAATTGTTCACATGCAATAATTATTTCTTTAGTACTAGTTGCATACCTGTGGACTCAACGTTGAGAACAAATAAGGGTTTGTAGGAATGGTGCACGTATTGTTAGGGTTAGAATCAGATATCTAACAGTTAAATGCAGATTTGATCAATAAAATAGAGAAATATATCACACACAAAAATCATTACAGAAACAAGACAACACAGAAAATTTTTCACCCATCTGGGCTACATCCACAAAACTGTAGCCATCCAATGATTTTATTATCTACTGCAAAACTTATTACAATCTCACGAATAATCGCCTTTTTCTACATATTGTAACTCCCATCCCAAGCCCTTATAACAAGCTTTTTAGAAGCTTCTAGAATTAGGGTGTACAGTATAGCATGATCGGTCACCACATACCAACATGTATCATGAACAATCTGACCCTAAAATTTCATCATATTGATTCTACTAATTTAGCTATTCTTAAATTCCAAAATATAATTTAATAAAAAAAATTAAATGAACTTGTTGAATTTTTCCTCAGTATCAATGTTGAATGTTTTATTCAGCAATTCATCTGTCATAGCCATCGCCTCTGCAGCTGATGTAGGATGTGTAGCTACATCTCAAGCACTCTGAAAATCTATGTGAAAAAAGCACCACAAGCACCACAATGGTGGGGTGGAACTCGAGGCCTACTAGTCTCGTCCACATCAAGCTCTACTAGAGGCCTCGTACATTGTATAATTGTCTGAGTGAGCAAGCTAATTGACTCTAGTGTGCCCACCTCAACACTGTCCTTAACAATGCAAGGAATGATGACATGCTCCACCATGGGTTTGGCCAAGGGTCTTGGTGCCAACTGTGGATTACGTTGTGCACCCAGTATATCATGTGTAGATCCCCCACCTCTACCCTGAAAGTCAAAGATGTCAAAATAATTTGGCATCTTATTGAGGAAAAACTCACAATAGAGTTTCCTCAAAAAAATTACTATGATACCTCATGATTATTGCATGAAGGTTGGTCAAATACCATCCACCATTGCTCCCAAAACTTATTTTTATTAATTCATGGTGGCACCAATGGATGGGGAACCTCCTGCATGCATGAGATAAAGGTGTGTTAGTTCTTGGGTCTGTAAATAGGGCACATAAGTCAGTTTTACTAATTTTTATTTTTTCACATCTGCATATGAAAGACTACTAGCATAAAATTATCTTAACTCATCCCTCTTATTCGACCAAAAATTAATTTTCTCGCTCATTTATCATACATGTGACATAATTGACTTCAATGATTTGGCAATCCCTCTCCTATAAGGGTGGGTTTCAGCATGCTTGGTTAATCTTCCAATCAATCATTCAATATCTCTTGTGTTGTTTTCAATTTGATTTAGGATATTTTCTTGTATTCCTTGATGATGCCTACAAACTAATGGAGGGGTTTGAAGTTGTTCTTGTTCGGGAGAATCTTCATGAGGGGGTGATAGTGAATTCTCAATGTTTGGAGGTGGAGATTCATTCCCTAAGAATTAGAACAAAGTTTTGTTAAAAAAACCTATTTCAATCTACATTCTAATTCAAATTCGAAATAGAAAATAATAGAAATACATACCTCTTTGGCATCTTGGCGGCATCCTCGTGAAGAATTGCAAGCTAAGAGTGCAAAAAATGGAAGAGATTTGGTAAGCATGAGTTGCATAGATGAAAAACCCCAAACCAAGGCACGAGTTGAGCAGAAAATAACAATATAAGCTTGTTTTTATTTTTATTAACCTTTTTCATTTGGTGAGTGTCAAATGGTCAAACCATTTGATGCTCACCAAATTTGGTGTGCACCAAATGGCTTGACCACTTGGCATGCGCAAAATGGTCAATTTTGGTATTTTTTTTGCTTTGGCATTTTTTTGTGTCAGATTTGTGCACACACCCTGTAATGTTTAATTTCTGAGAAATTAAGGAAAGATACCTATAAATATAAGGTCTTTTTCTCAATTCAAGTGTAAAGAAAGTTATCTAGAAAGAAGAGAACTTTCACAAGAGAAAATATTATTGTTAAGAGCATTCAAGGGCAGATTTATCAGTCATCTACAGTAGCAATCAAGATCTCAAGAATCATGTCAAATTCTTTTGCAATCATGCATGTTTTTGGAGCTAACATTGTGATGTAGGTTTCAAGATTCAAACCAACATTCAAGCATCAATTCAAGTATCAAGATCCACATCCATTGAAGCCATTTCATGCAAGACCAAGATCAACATTTTAGATTTCCAAAGGTTTATTCAAGGGTTTGGTGAGTTGCAACATTGTATTATTCATTCATCATTCCTTTCATGTTTCATTATTTCTTTTCAAGGTTTAGTTACCTAAATGGGGTTTGACCAAGGAAAACCCCCATTCACCGAAAACAAAATCCCTCTTTTTTTTTTGTCACAGATCTTAGGTTGTAGAAGGATTGAAAATCTCTTGAAGACCAAAATTGAAAAAGTTGTCAAAATTATTGTCAATTCACGGAAACTTGCCTACAAATATGATTTTTGACTTTTCAACATTGAAACCCGAATCAAGTAGAAGCTACAGAGTGACATTAGAGGCTCCCGAAATTTTATTGAAATCCCTAAGAAAAGACCCATTCGCCCATGCGAAAATGAGTCCCAGTTTGCCTCCTGAAACTGCCTTTTGGTGACTGGTACACAATGTCTAACCCTTCTCAGATCTATAGAAATTTTGTTATTTTTGTGAGTATTGAGCTTTAAATTGATTTTTCAAGTTTGAATGGGAATAATTGAGTTAATTTACTATTTTTAGTTTTTCTCCCAAAAGTGTTGTTCAAGTTGATACCCTCATCCTCAATCATAAGGAAACTAGTAGATTCCCCCATTGATTTGACTCACCTAAGAGTTGTAAGTCAATTCTTTGTGTGGATCTCATTTTCTAATGAAATAGAAGGAATTTAGGTGCATCATAGCTCCTCTTTCCAATTTTAGTAGTGACCATACACCCACACAAATTTATTTGTTTCATTTTGGTGAACCTAATAATCTTGCACTATAAACTTTTTAAATTTGGATTCCATTCAAACCCTAGATCTAGGATTGACATTACTTTGCATTGCATTGCATTTATTTGCATCTCATTAGGGTTGTTTACTTGCATTAGTTTGCATCTCATTTAGGGTTTTAGGTTTGCATTTTGCATTCTTAAAAATCTAAAAAGTTCAAAAATTTCATTAATTTTGCATAGTGCTTACATAACATTGCATGATCAATCACTTCAATGAAAAAATTGAAACAAAATTGCATCTCAATTTAGGTATTTTTTCTTGTCATTTAGCATCATTTCACACTTGCATTTACATCTGATTTTCTAGAAATCTGAAACTGTACTAACTACCAGTTTGCAACCAAGATCTAGAAACATAAACATCAACTCAGAAATCTATAATTTAATTTTTCAAAACCCTAACAAAAGACCCATTTACCCATGGGCGAATGAGTCCCTAATCAAGCTCAATTTTTTGAATTTTTGGGCACTCAAAATTCTATGTTTGCATTTTGTGTTTCTGCATTCAGCTTTATATTTTAGTTTCCAAAGTTTATGTTTTCTGAAATTATTCATATTTAGGTTAATTGTTCAATTCAAGTGCATTTCAAACATAAAAACATTGGGATTAAAAGACATCATTTTCGGGTTTTTACATAGCATAATTAGAAAATTATCATGTTTAAAATATTTAAATTGTAAAATATTTTTATATACTCGCATTGTACTTCCTATTTTAGGTGTTTTACATTTTTTCTAAAGCCTATTATCCATTGTGGGTGCACTTAGGTTTGGTTAAACTTGTATGAGCTTCACAAACTAGTGTCCTACTTCCAATACTCTAGTGAGACATAGCTCTAGACTCATGACATCTAGCACTAGCACATCCACCATGGATCTTGAGTTCTCTAGCTCTTTCACTCATAGTGTTGACACTATTCAACCCATCATGGATAATACCCTTGACACCTCATTTCCTATGACCTCTTTACCAACAACTAATGTTACTAATGTTGAATCAATGGTTGCTAATGTTCCTCAAGAGAACTTAAAACAAATGGATGAAGGCTTATGAAATTTCCAAGATCTTGTGAGTATTGAATACATTGTTAATATTGTCATTCCAGTTGTAGATAAGATGAGATAAATACTTGAAAATGAATGTGGAATAGATATTGTGTGTAGCCTATCCCATATTATTGATAATCATGTTCCTCCATTGACGAGTTGTGCTAGAACTTTGGGATACACTCAAATTCAAGTTGGAAATCCAATTCCTCCTTCCACAACCATTACCTATATTCCTACATACACCAACCCTCATGTTACTACAATAGTTCAACCTACTAGAAATGCCAATCTTACCTTGGGTAATTCCACTGGGAATCCTTACAGCTTGGTGCATTCAAATATCATATCTCCTCATACATAACCTCTCACAAATTTTCAATTCACTTATCCTCCAAGTTCACATATACACCTCCACCATATTCACCCCCATATCAAAATACAACCAATGATTCCATCCTTAACTAACTCTTGCAAAATACTTCATCCCCCCAACAACAAATTTTCATCTTGAACCAAAATAAAAATAGCCAACCTTCACAATATGTCAAATGAAACCCTTTCTCCTTGGAGATATTGAGAACACAAATGCCATAAGGTATAGAGATTCCTAGATTTGAGAAATATGGTGGGAAAATAGACCCTACTAACCATGTTTCCACATACACAGCCTTATGTAGTGACTTCATTTTTTAGGATAAAATCTTGGCTAAACTCTTCCGTAGACCCTTGAAAGACACCACCTTGGAGTGGTTTTTCTCTTTGCCGAATAACTCAATTAGTTCATTCAATAAACTTATTGATTCATTTCTTAACCATTTACAAGTGCATGTGGGTCCCAAGATTACCTTAGTTGATTTAATGACATGCAAACAAAAGGATGATGAAAAGTTCATTGATTTCATAGCATTCTACCAATTTCTTTATTCACAAATAAGCATTAAGGTCCCAAATGCAGACCTTCAAAGAATATTCAATGCCAATTTGCACACTAAAATTCAAGATATACTTGAGATGTTGAAATTTCCCTCCTTCATGCACTTGTGCACAACCCTTCATGATTACCAAAATTTGGTTAGTAGTCAGGAAGTAAAAACTCCCTCTAACTGTCCTAAAAAATTTGAATCCATGCCTTAAACCAACTTTCAAACATTCAAGAAACAAAATAAGGGCTTTCTACAACTTAGTTCCCCTCAACCAACTCTAGTGGTTGCTATAAATATGATAAATCCATATCAATTTAGGGAAAATCCTAGACACTTTACCCCATTACCTGACACACTTCATTCCATCATGTTGTAGCTCTTAAACAAGAACTTAATTTCCTCACCTCCTGTTAGAGCTCCTAATCCTACTAAGCCTTTACCTCCAAACTATAACTAAAATGTCGTTTTCCATTATGACTGACAAAATGGACATGATACGAAACATTGTAAGCATCTTAAACAAGATGTGCAAGACTTCATTGACTCTAATCACATCTAGATTAGTGGTGTTAATGATCAAGGTAATAAATTTGTTTCCCCTCCCAACCAAAATTTGCAAATCTTTTCCAATCCTATGCCAAATCATAACATCTCCTTTGTCAAAACTAGTGAAACTATGAATGATGTGATGAATGTTGACACGAATGATGATAACATGAATTAAAATCCTATGGATACTATGATGGAATCATTGGAGTTCTTTGCATCTTCAAAGCACTCTTTAGTTGAGTTGGCTCTTGATTTATTCAAATTAGAATTTTATTTCTATATTCATATTCATAGTGTATATACCTTTCACAATATTTGTATTGGATGCTTCCATGATCCAAAAAAAATCTTCCTCTTCCTCTTTATTTCCTCTTCCTCTACCATTTCCTGTAGTTATAGAAGGCTCCTCATGAGATTTATTTGAGTGAGAGGAAAATGTTCTAGATTTTTTTTCAATTCTTATAGTAAACTATAAGGCTTGCACTAGGATCTCGATAGAACGTTGCATATGCTCCTCATGAGATTTCAAATAATCTATTAACTCTACAACTTTGAATGTGGTTAGATCTTTACTTTCTTCAATGGTTATCACCACTGGATCAAATTTTGGAGGAAGAGATCTCAAAAAAAAACTATATTTTTTTCTCTATGAAACTTTGCCCTTGAGTTTTAAGATGGTTCACAATGTTTTATGTCCTAGTAATAAATTCTTGAAAAGAATCAACTTCTTTCATCCTTAAATTTTCAAAATATCTTTGAAATATTTGAAGTCTTAGCTATCTTATTTTTTTAGATCCTTTGTATGCATTTTGTAGAGCCTCCTATGCATCCTTTCACTTTGTCATACCAACAATACAAGGAAAAATTGAAATATCCAATGCATATTGGATGATGAATAGAGATCAATTGTCCTTTTTTTTCTTTCAACTATTTTTGTTGATTTGGTGTTAAGGTAGTCTGATCTTCAGGTTCATTATATTTTACTTCTAGTAATTCCCAAAGATCTTGGGATAATAGTAGGGTCTTCATATTTATACTCCAATATTCATAGTTGTCTTTGGTAAATAATGGAAGATGGAATGGAAGATTATCACCATTTTCCATTCTAATATTTATCAGAGAGAATTGTTATCCTAAAGTCATTACCTACACACAAAAAATTTACAACTTGCTCTGATACATGCATAATCAATGAATTGGCTTCATGCAATCGATACTTTTATTTTCAAATACATGTGCATGATTATTTTCTTCTCAATAGTTTATTTTAGTTTTAATGCATAATAAACTATGATTTTGTGTGCAGTGCTTTCCTTCATTCCTTCCATTTTACCTTAATGATTGTTTTTTTAAGCTATTTTTCTTTAGCTCCTTGTAGGATCACAACTTCATGTGTTGCATAATAAATTGCATGTATATGTAGTAGTATTAGTTAGGACATTCTCTTTTTTTAGAAATATTTATTTTTATTTAAAAAGAGTCTTTTGTTAGAAATCACTACTATATGGGTGATGAAGACATTGAATAAGTTTATCAATTTGTAAGTTGTTTATGGGATGAATATACCGTCTATTTTCTTACTAAAAGTAGTGACTATATTTTTTCCTCATTCTAAGTATAGTTATAGAGAAATTTTAATCACTATCTTATGATTGGTATTAGAGCAGGTTGTAGAATTTTTTTGTGTGGGCAACAACTTCAGGATAATAGTTCTCTCCAAGAAATATCATAATGGAAAATGGTGGAAATATTTCATTCCAACTTCCTTCGTTTGCCAAAGACAACTATGAATATTGGAGTATAAAGATGAAGACCCTACTATTATCCCAAGATCTTTGGGAATTAGTAGAAGTAGACATAATGAACCTAAAGATTAGACTTCCTTAACACCAAATTAATGAAATAATTTGAAAGAAGATAGAAAGAAGGACAATCGAGCTCTATTCACCATTCAGTTCGCATTCTAGATATTTCAATTTTTCCCCATATTGTTGGTATGACAAAGTCAAAGGATGCATGGGAGACTCTACAAACTGCATACCAAGAATTTTGACAAAATAAGATTGGTAAGACTTCAAACCTTTTAAAGAGATTTTAAATTTTTAAGGATGAAAGAAGTTGATTTTATTGAAGAATTTATTACTATGACTCGAAGTATTGTGAACCATCTTAAAACTCAAGGGGAAAGTGTCATAGAGCAAAAAATTATAATTTTTTTTTTGAAATCTCTTCCTCCAAAATTTGATCCAATGGTGATAGACATTGAAGAAAGTAAAGATCTAACCACATTCAAAGTTGCAGAGTTGATAGGTTATTTACAATCCCATGAGGAGCATATGCAATGTTCTATGGAGAGTCTAGGGTAAGTGCAAAAAGATGAGTGGCCAAAAAGGGGGCTTAAGTGGCCACTTTTTTTCTGAAATCAAGAAATACTGACATTGGACATGAAATTGAGGATAGTTACACTCAAAATTTTGAGATGCAACAAAAACAAGGATCATAGTGCTCTGAGTCTAATTTCTAAAATACTAATTTATTTTGAAAATGGTTGAGATTAAGGGGTTCAAAAGAGGGGACCACAGAAATTGGTGTTGTTTTTGTCAGAAAAACATAACATAGCAACTTTTGTGGCTCCCTCGCACGGTGAACTTTTTTTTAGTGTTTTTAAGATCACTTTGGTGAGAAATTAGCTAATATTTTGTAGTTAATGCTCGATTTTTCTGATAATTTTTTAATGGATATTTGATTTTTTACTAATTTTCAAAGTGGAAACTTCCTAAAAAATAAAATTTTGGCCATGCTACCCCTATAAATTTTGGAAACTAATTGAAAATTATTATTATTTTTTAATATGTGTAGAATGGAGTCTAGTTTCTAAAAATGTAAATTATTTGAATTTTTTATGAACGGTTAATTTATAACGAAAAAAATACCAAACACTAGTTTTTTCCAAAAAATATACATATAAACAAAAGAAATTATAGATCAAAGGCTTAACATTTTCAAAAAGTGAAAAAAATTACATCGTTAGATAGCTAAGAGAGATCCTAATATTACTTAGGTGTTTTATTTGTTCGACAATAAAATTTACGTGCAATCTTGACAGTGAGCATGAACCCGATTATGTGAAATATTGTAGAATTTGCAAAAACATGTCTTTGGACATTGGGAAGGCCCTCCAAGTCTTTGGGTTGGTATTCCAAGGAAAATACCAAGCACAAGGCTTGGGGATTCCAAAAGCAAGATATAAAGCGATTGTGTTATAATGTGCTTGCATTATTTCTTAGTTTTGACATGGTTTTTCTGTTTGTGCAAGACATGTCTAGCAAGACATAACGTGAGTGTGTTATAATGCACTCGCATTATGTCTTTCTTTGTGTTAAATGCTACTCTATTGAATGTATGTATATATTTATATGTTTGTATGTATGTATGCTTGTATGTCATGTATGTATGTATGTATGTATGCATGCTTGTATGTATGTATGTATGTATGTATGTATGTATGTATCAATGCAAGTATGTATGTATGCCTATATGTATATATGTAATATTGTATGTACATATGTACATGTATGCTTGGATGTATGTAATATTGTATGTACATATGTATGTAAGTATGTATGTATGTCTGCTTATATGTATGTATTTATGTGTGTCTTTAGGGGGAGGGATAATTTTAAGAAAGAAAGAGAGTTTTCTAGGTAGGGTGGAGGGAGAGACCTAAGAGAGAGAGAGGTAGAGAGGTAGTGAGAGGGAGAGGGGGTGGAAGGGAGAGACCTAAGAGAGAGGGAGTGGGAGAGAATGGGTTGGAGTGAGAGGGACTTTCCTAGGTAGGGTGGGAGGGATAGAGGTAGAGAGAGAGGAGGGCTGGGAGAGAGAGAACTAAGAGAGAGGGAGGGAGGGAGGGAGAGAGAGAGAAGGCGGAGGGAGAGAGAGGGGGAGAGAAAGATAGATTTATGTAGGTAGGGTGTCGAAGGGAGAGACTTGAGAGTGTGAGGGGTGTGAGAGGGAGAGACATGAGATATAGGTAGTGAGAGGGAGTGGGAGGGAGTGGAAGAGAGAGGGAGTGTGAGAGTGAGAGACTTGAGAGAGGGAGAGGGTGTGGGAGAGAGTGATCTAAGAGAGAGGGGGGTGGAGTGAGAGGTACTTATCTAGGTAGGATGGGAGGGATAGATAGAGAAAGGGGAGGAGAGAGAGTTACCTAGGGGTGCCGATGGAGACCGAGAGAGGGAGGAGAGGACCCAGAGATGTGAGAGAGAGAGAGCGAGGAGAGGCAGCGGGGAGAGAGATAGAGCAATAGTGATAGAGGGAGTGAGAGAGAGTGGTAGGGATTGATTGAGTGAGAGAGCAGGGAGAGGGTAGGATAGAGAGGTGAGAGATGGGTTAAGTATGCAGCGGTGAGATGAGGATAGAGAGAGTAAAAGGATGGGGTTGAGTGGCATAGGTTGAGGGATTAGGCTGGAGGACCCATAGGTTGAGGGTTTAGGCATTTGGGTTGAGGGTATAGGATGAAAAGATTTAGGGTTGAGGCGCAGAGTGCGGCTACCGAGGCAGAAGGTTTAAGGGCTTGAGGCTTAAGGCCATGGTTGCAGGGTAGAGGGTTTAGGTATGGTAGGCCTGAGGGTATATGGAAGGATTAGTTGAGGGTCCAAATGGCAGTGTGGAGTGCATAGGGGTTGAGGGTTTGTAGTTTACAAGGATGGATTATGCAAAGTGGCTGAGAATGGAGGTTTGAGGGTTTAACGGAAGCGCGGAGTGAGGGCTTAAGGTTTTAGGGTTTAAGGCCGAGGCCGAGGCTGGGCGTCGAGTGCGAGGCTGAGGGTATGTGGTTGAGTGGATTTCTGCGCCGAGGTCTTCAATGCGAGGGTAGGTATAGGGGTTGAGGGATTAGGTTTCAAGGTTGAGTGTTGAGGGTAGAGGGTTTAGATTTTAAGGGTTAATGGACGAGGGTTGAGGGTTGGAGGTAGGGTAGAGATACTTGGGGGGCTTGGGGGGCCGAGGGTGGGGTTTGATGGATTAGGGTTGAGGGTAGATGGTATTGGGTTGAGGGTAGAGAGTAAAGGGTTTAAGGGTTGAGGGTTTAGGGTTTAGGGTTGAGTGTTTTAAGGGTTTTGTAAGGAAAACTAGATGTGGAAAACAATTCTCCTAACATCAATACCTCAGGAAAGAATGCATAAGTACATTTAAATTTCCAATTACAGTCAAGTTAAGATGCACTATGAAATAGATTACAGAAACAGAGTATTAGACAAACACACATGAACACCAGATATATGTGGGAAAACCCTTATAGGAGAAAAACCCACCACATCAAGAGAAATCACTTTGTATTACAGTAATCAAAATTACATACAATTCTAGACTTATCTTTCTGGTATCATTATACAATAGCATTCATCATGTACATTCTTCGAACAGAAAACATCCAAGTTATAGCCTTTACAGATTTTAAATCCTTCACTGATACAGTTTTTAACTCTTCACACTTCACTGTTGATCGAACTACTACCCAACCTCCAAGGGTCTCCAACTCCAAACTATATCCATGGTGTTCCCTAACTGTTGAGCTTTCTCACAAAACTGTCACAATGAACCAACTACTAACGGTTCACTTTCGGCTCCCTCTATTTTTCCATGAGATTCCACGTATGACAGTCAGACGATCAATAGAATTTGTAATAATTTGGCATCTCGGTGAGACACTAACAGTGTCTCACTGATGCCACATATACTTCATACCGCTATCCCCAAGAATCATCATAGTCACCAGGATGTTCTATCAAGCTCCATTAGTTACACCGAGCCATCATGTAGTCACCCTGACCTAATGCTTTCGCCATAAGGTCAAAGCGAGACATCAAAGGTTATACCGAAGTCCCCATACCTACCGAGCACCAAGGAGAAGTCGGCAAGACACACACCTATCACCAAGAGTTCATACTGATCTCCATATGTTACTCCGATGACCAACTGTCACCAAGAGCTACCCCGATAGCCATCAGCTATTGAAAAAACATTCGCCATCGCTAAGAGGTTTCTCTGATAACTTTAAGTTACCCCAAAGATTCTTCAACATCGGCAAGACTCATCGAAGTCACTAGGACTTCTTATCGAAACCACCGTGTTCCACCGATGACCATCATTCGCCAAGAGCTACACCGAAGACTTCCAAAAGGTGTTTCTTTTGGTGAGACCTTCAATGTTCGCTAAGACGTTTCTCCAAAACATTAGAGTTACCCTGAAGACTTCAATACATACACTGTTGGCAAGAGATTAACACTTCGCTGAGACTTTTGAGCGAGAACCTTTAGCTTCACCGAAGACCATAGTCGCCAAGAGTCTCCCCGATGCACGATTGAATGGCCTTTCAGCCAGAGGTCTCCCGAGCGCTATAAGGTCATACCGAATACATCATGCTACAGTGATAGACTCCATAATGTAACCTTTCGGCAAGACAATGGCAAGGTCACAGCGACCTATTCAGAAATGAATAAAACAAACCTGCTAGTCAGCCAGACAAATAGAATGTCACACCGACTTGACCCTAATGGAAGTTTCAGCCTGTAATGTTTGAGGCACATATTTCCAACAATCTCCCACTTGACGAAGATCATACAGGCACCTCTAGAGCATAAATAATACTTACTAAAAATCATGGGCACTAAGGCCCATTGAACTGGTACATCACCTGAACTTGTCTGTGCTCACTGGCTTCGTCAATGCATCTGCAACATTCTCCAGAGTATCAACCTTTTCCAAACTGACCTTCCATCCTCAACCATATCTCGTACAAAGTGGTATTGTACATCAATATGTTTTGTTCTGGCATGGAAAGTTGGGTTCTTTGCTAGACAAATGGCACTCTGACTGTCACATAAGATTTTTATTTCCCCTGCATCAAAACCAATGTTAGAACACAAACGTTACAACCATACAGCTTCTTTACAAGCATGAGTAGCTACCATGTATTCAGCCTCTGTAGTGGACAAAGCGACTATAGCCTGCCACTTGCTCATCCAACTCACTGCACCACCATTCAACATGAAAACGTATCCACTGGTGGATCTCCTGCTGTCAATGTCCCCTACCCAATCAGAATCTACATAACCCCGAATGCTAAGAGTTCTCTGTGATTCAACCGAATTCCCATGGTAACACAATGCAAAATCTGAAGTTCCCTTCAAATATCTAAAAAAATTCTTCACAGCATCCCAATGTATTCTACTTGGATTTTCCATAAATCGACTAAGTACTCCCACTGCTCGGGCAATGTCTGGTCTTGTACAGACCATTGCATACATGAGACTGCCTACTGCACTTGCATAGGGTACACTGGTCATGTCCTCCACCTCAGTAGGAGATTTTGGACAGTCCTCAATAGATAGCTTTGTTCCCTGCATGACTGGAACAACTAACTGCTTGCAATCATTCATACAAAATCTCTCTAGAACAGTCCTTATATACTTACTCTGACTGAGCCAAAGATTTCTATTCTTCTTGTCCCTGGTTATTTCCATCCCCAGAATATACCTTGCTGCACCAATATCCTTCATTTCAAACTTAGCAGACAACTGAGACTTAAGATCATAAATCATTAGCTTGTTATTTCCTATGAACAGCATATCATCAACATAAAGAGCAATAACAAGCACTTGATCACTTTCAGATTTATAATATACACAGTGATCAGATTTTGATCTCTCAAAGCCTAAAGA
>VDFB02000013.1:219110740-219121590 GCA_007258455.2 Sequoia sempervirens
ATAATCAATGAATTGGCTTCATGCAATCGATACTTTTATTTTCAAATACATGTGCATGATTATTTTCTTCTCAATAGTTTATTTTAGTTTTAATGCATAATAAACTATGATTTTGTGTGCAGTGCTTTCCTTCATTCCTTCCATTTTACCTTAATGATTGTTTTTTTAAGCTATTTTTCTTTAGCTCCTTGTAGGATCACAACTTCATGTGTTGCATAATAAATTGCATGTATATGTAGTAGTATTAGTTAGGACATTCTCTTTTTTTAGAAATATTTATTTTTATTTAAAAAGAGTCTTTTGTTAGAAATCACTACTATATGGGTGATGAAGACATTGAATAAGTTTATCAATTTGTAAGTTGTTTATGGGATGAATATACCGTCTATTTTCTTACTAAAAGTAGTGACTATATTTTTTCCTCATTCTAAGTATAGTTATAGAGAAATTTTAATCACTATCTTATGATTGGTATTAGAGCAGGTTGTAGAATTTTTTTGTGTGGGCAACAACTTCAGGATAATAGTTCTCTCCAAGAAATATCATAATGGAAAATGGTGGAAATATTTCATTCCAACTTCCTTCGTTTGCCAAAGACAACTATGAATATTGGAGTATAAAGATGAAGACCCTACTATTATCCCAAGATCTTTGGGAATTAGTAGAAGTAGACATAATGAACCTAAAGATTAGACTTCCTTAACACCAAATTAATGAAATAATTTGAAAGAAGATAGAAAGAAGGACAATCGAGCTCTATTCACCATTCAGTTCGCATTCTAGATATTTCAATTTTTCCCCATATTGTTGGTATGACAAAGTCAAAGGATGCATGGGAGACTCTACAAACTGCATACCAAGAATTTTGACAAAATAAGATTGGTAAGACTTCAAACCTTTTAAAGAGATTTTAAATTTTTAAGGATGAAAGAAGTTGATTTTATTGAAGAATTTATTACTATGACTCGAAGTATTGTGAACCATCTTAAAACTCAAGGGGAAAGTGTCATAGAGCAAAAAATTATAATTTTTTTTTTGAAATCTCTTCCTCCAAAATTTGATCCAATGGTGATAGACATTGAAGAAAGTAAAGATCTAACCACATTCAAAGTTGCAGAGTTGATAGGTTATTTACAATCCCATGAGGAGCATATGCAATGTTCTATGGAGAGTCTAGGGTAAGTGCAAAAAGATGAGTGGCCAAAAAGGGGGCTTAAGTGGCCACTTTTTTTCTGAAATCAAGAAATACTGACATTGGACATGAAATTGAGGATAGTTACACTCAAAATTTTGAGATGCAACAAAAACAAGGATCATAGTGCTCTGAGTCTAATTTCTAAAATACTAATTTATTTTGAAAATGGTTGAGATTAAGGGGTTCAAAAGAGGGGACCACAGAAATTGGTGTTGTTTTTGTCAGAAAAACATAACATAGCAACTTTTGTGGCTCCCTCGCACGGTGAACTTTTTTTTAGTGTTTTTAAGATCACTTTGGTGAGAAATTAGCTAATATTTTGTAGTTAATGCTCGATTTTTCTGATAATTTTTTAATGGATATTTGATTTTTTACTAATTTTCAAAGTGGAAACTTCCTAAAAAATAAAATTTTGGCCATGCTACCCCTATAAATTTTGGAAACTAATTGAAAATTATTATTATTTTTTAATATGTGTAGAATGGAGTCTAGTTTCTAAAAATGTAAATTATTTGAATTTTTTATGAACGGTTAATTTATAACGAAAAAAATACCAAACACTAGTTTTTTCCAAAAAATATACATATAAACAAAAGAAATTATAGATCAAAGGCTTAACATTTTCAAAAAGTGAAAAAAATTACATCGTTAGATAGCTAAGAGAGATCCTAATATTACTTAGGTGTTTTATTTGTTCGACAATAAAATTTACGTGCAATCTTGACAGTGAGCATGAACCCGATTATGTGAAATATTGTAGAATTTGCAAAAACATGTCTTTGGACATTGGGAAGGCCCTCCAAGTCTTTGGGTTGGTATTCCAAGGAAAATACCAAGCACAAGGCTTGGGGATTCCAAAAGCAAGATATAAAGCGATTGTGTTATAATGTGCTTGCATTATTTCTTAGTTTTGACATGGTTTTTCTGTTTGTGCAAGACATGTCTAGCAAGACATAACGTGAGTGTGTTATAATGCACTCGCATTATGTCTTTCTTTGTGTTAAATGCTACTCTATTGAATGTATGTATATATTTATATGTTTGTATGTATGTATGCTTGTATGTCATGTATGTATGTATGTATGTATGCATGCTTGTATGTATGTATGTATGTATGTATGTATGTATGTATCAATGCAAGTATGTATGTATGCCTATATGTATATATGTAATATTGTATGTACATATGTACATGTATGCTTGGATGTATGTAATATTGTATGTACATATGTATGTAAGTATGTATGTATGTCTGCTTATATGTATGTATTTATGTGTGTCTTTAGGGGGAGGGATAATTTTAAGAAAGAAAGAGAGTTTTCTAGGTAGGGTGGAGGGAGAGACCTAAGAGAGAGAGAGGTAGAGAGGTAGTGAGAGGGAGAGGGGGTGGAAGGGAGAGACCTAAGAGAGAGGGAGTGGGAGAGAATGGGTTGGAGTGAGAGGGACTTTCCTAGGTAGGGTGGGAGGGATAGAGAGGAATGGGAGAGAGAACAAGAGGGAGAGGAGAAGGGTGGAGAGGGGGAAAGATAGATTTATGGTGGAGACAGCATAGGTAGTGGAATAATGGAGAGGGAGTGGATTCAAGAGGGGTGGAGATGGAGGGGAATGGTTTATCCTATGAGAGGGGTGAGTGGGAGTGGAGACCTGAGAGATAGGGAGAGGGAGGAGATGGAGAGGGGGAGGAAGAAAGATGGAGGAGAGAGAGTGGTGGACTGGATGAGGTGGAAAGAGGGAGAGGGGAGAGGGTAGGGAGGATGGAAGGAGGTGGAGATGGATAGAGAGAGAAGGGGAGGGATTAGGTTGAGAAATGGAGGGTTTAGGATGAATGGATGGAATGGAGGGTGGAAGGAATGGGAAGGAAGGGTGGAGGGAATGGTATATGGAATGGAAGGAAGGAGGTCCAATGCATAGGGCAGAGGGCAAGCAGGGCCCCAGGGTCTAGGGCCTCCATGGCCATTTTGGACTAAGGGGTGGCTGAGAATTCATGGGCCGAGGTCAATGTATAGGGTAGAGGCAAAGGGTAGAGGGTGAGGGGCCTGGCTGGGGTTTTAGGGTTTATGGCTGAGGGTTGAGGGTTTAAGGTTGAGGGTAGAGGGTTGAGGGTATAGGGTTGAGGGATTATGGTTGAGGGTCTAATGTAGAGGGTAGAGGGTATAGGGGTTGAGGGATTAGGGTTTCAGGGTTGAGTGTTGAGGGTAGAGGGTTTAGATTTTAAGGGTTAATGGATTGAGGGTTGAGGGTTGAGGGACTAGGGTAGTAGATATACTTGGGTTTAATGGTTAAGGTTGGAGGGTATGGATGGGGTAAAGGGTTTAAGGGTTGGGTTTAGGGTTTAGGGTTGAGTGTTTTAAGGGTTTTGTAAGGAAAACTAGATGTGGAAAACAATTCTCCTAACATCAATACCTCAGGAAAGAATGCATAAGTACATTTAAATTTCCAATTACAGTCAAGTTAAGATGCACTATGAAATAGATTACAGAAACAGAGTATTAGACAAACACACATGAACACCAGATATATGTGGGAAAACCCTTATAGGAGAAAAACCCACCACATCAAGAGAAATCACTTTGTATTACAGTAATCAAAATTACATACAATTCTAGACTTATCTTTCTGGTATCATTATACAATAGCATTCATCATGTACATTCTTCGAACAGAAAACATCCAAGTTATAGCCTTTACAGATTTTAAATCCTTCACTGATACAGTTTTTAACTCTTCACACTTCACTGTTGATCGAACTACTACCCAACCTCCAAGGGTCTCCAACTCCAAACTATATCCATGGTGTTCCCTAACTGTTGAGCTTTCTCACAAAACTGTCACAATGAACCAACTACTAACGGTTCACTTTCGGCTCCCTCTATTTTTCCATGAGATTCCACGTATGACAGTCAGACGATCAATAGAATTTGTAATAATTTGGCATCTCGGTGAGACACTAACAGTGTCTCACTGATGCCACATATACTTCATACCGCTATCCCCAAGAATCATCATAGTCACCAGGATGTTCTATCAAGCTCCATTAGTTACACCGAGCCATCATGTAGTCACCCTGACCTAATGCTTTCGCCATAAGGTCAAAGCGAGACATCAAAGGTTATACCGAAGTCCCCATACCTACCGAGCACCAAGGAGAAGTCGGCAAGACACACACCTATCACCAAGAGTTCATACTGATCTCCATATGTTACTCCGATGACCAACTGTCACCAAGAGCTACCCCGATAGCCATCAGCTATTGAAAAAACATTCGCCATCGCTAAGAGGTTTCTCTGATAACTTTAAGTTACCCCAAAGATTCTTCAACATCGGCAAGACTCATCGAAGTCACTAGGACTTCTTATCGAAACCACCGTGTTCCACCGATGACCATCATTCGCCAAGAGCTACACCGAAGACTTCCAAAAGGTGTTTCTTTTGGTGAGACCTTCAATGTTCGCTAAGACGTTTCTCCAAAACATTAGAGTTACCCTGAAGACTTCAATACATACACTGTTGGCAAGAGATTAACACTTCGCTGAGACTTTTGAGCGAGAACCTTTAGCTTCACCGAAGACCATAGTCGCCAAGAGTCTCCCCGATGCACGATTGAATGGCCTTTCAGCCAGAGGTCTCCCGAGCGCTATAAGGTCATACCGAATACATCATGCTACAGTGATAGACTCCATAATGTAACCTTTCGGCAAGACAATGGCAAGGTCACAGCGACCTATTCAGAAATGAATAAAACAAACCTGCTAGTCAGCCAGACAAATAGAATGTCACACCGACTTGACCCTAATGGAAGTTTCAGCCTGTAATGTTTGAGGCACATATTTCCAACAATCTCCCACTTGACGAAGATCATACAGGCACCTCTAGAGCATAAATAATACTTACTAAAAATCATGGGCACTAAGGCCCATTGAACTGGTACATCACCTGAACTTGTCTGTGCTCACTGGCTTCGTCAATGCATCTGCAACATTCTCCAGAGTATCAACCTTTTCCAAACTGACCTTCCATCCTCAACCATATCTCGTACAAAGTGGTATTGTACATCAATATGTTTTGTTCTGGCATGGAAAGTTGGGTTCTTTGCTAGACAAATGGCACTCTGACTGTCACATAAGATTTTTATTTCCCCTGCATCAAAACCAATGTTAGAACACAAACGTTACAACCATACAGCTTCTTTACAAGCATGAGTAGCTACCATGTATTCAGCCTCTGTAGTGGACAAAGCGACTATAGCCTGCCACTTGCTCATCCAACTCACTGCACCACCATTCAACATGAAAACGTATCCACTGGTGGATCTCCTGCTGTCAATGTCCCCTACCCAATCAGAATCTACATAACCCCGAATGCTAAGAGTTCTCTGTGATTCAACCGAATTCCCATGGTAACACAATGCAAAATCTGAAGTTCCCTTCAAATATCTAAAAAAATTCTTCACAGCATCCCAATGTATTCTACTTGGATTTTCCATAAATCGACTAAGTACTCCCACTGCTCGGGCAATGTCTGGTCTTGTACAGACCATTGCATACATGAGACTGCCTACTGCACTTGCATAGGGTACACTGGTCATGTCCTCCACCTCAGTAGGAGATTTTGGACAGTCCTCAATAGATAGCTTTGTTCCCTGCATGACTGGAACAACTAACTGCTTGCAATCATTCATACAAAATCTCTCTAGAACAGTCCTTATATACTTACTCTGACTGAGCCAAAGATTTCTATTCTTCTTGTCCCTGGTTATTTCCATCCCCAGAATATACCTTGCTGCACCAATATCCTTCATTTCAAACTTAGCAGACAACTGAGACTTAAGATCATAAATCATTAGCTTGTTATTTCCTATGAACAGCATATCATCAACATAAAGAGCAATAACAAGCACTTGATCACTTTCAGATTTATAATATACACAGTGATCAGATTTTGATCTCTCAAAGCCTAAAGATAATACATAAGTATCAAATTTCAGGTACCACATTCTAGATGACTGCTTTAACCCATACAGAGACTTCATTAATTTGCATACCATTTTTTCTTTACCTTTTTCAACAAAGTGCTCAGGCTGGGATATATAGATTTCTTCTTCAAGATCACCATGAAGAAATGTTGTCTTCACATCCATCTGTTCAACCTCTAAGTCATACGCTGCTGCAAGTGACAATAGAAATCTAATGGACGTCAGCTTTGCTACAGGAGAAAATATTTCCCCATAATCAATTCCCTCTACCTAGGAATAACCCTTTGCAACCAGTCTTGCCTTGTATTTTTCTACACTGCCATCCAGACCAATCTTTTTCTTAAATACCCATTTGCAACCCACAGGTTTTATACCTTTAGGCAAGGGCACCAAACTCCAGGTTTCATTTTTATCTAATGAAGCCATTTCTTCATCCATGGCTTCCAACCAAGAATCTAAATCAGACATTTTAATTGCCTCTTTTACAGTCCTAGGCTCATCGGTGCTAGAAATTAAAGTGTAGGCACAAGTAGAATCAATTAATGAGAACCCATACCTATCTGGTTGTTTTCTTTCTCAGGTTGACTTCCTCAATGGTTGAGGCTGAGGTTCTTCTTCTTCAAAACTGTCAGAACTGCTTGAGCTCTCCTCAGTTTCAAGTACATTTTGAATCTTCAATTCCTCTTTCTCTGGTGTAGGAGGAATTGATGCTACATCCTTACTATTTTTAGACTTTGTCTCTGACTATAGATCCAAGGTGGAAGGTTTCAGCTCATGAAAGATTACACTCCTGCTATATACAACCTTTTCTGTAACAGGATTCCAAAGCTTGTATCCTTTAATGTTAGCACTATAGCCAATGAAAATACATTTGACAGCCTTGTTCTCCAGCTTAGATCTTTTTACATCCGGCACATGTGCATATGCCTCACAGCCAAAAACTCTAATATGTCTAAGAGAGGGCTTCTTACCAAACCACGCTTCGAAGGGTGTCTTCTCAACAAGAGTAGAGTTTGGAGATTGATTAATTAACATGCAGTAGCAGTAGCTTCAGCCCAAAATTTCTCTTCCAAACCAGCACCACTAAGCATACTTCGTTTTCTCTCCATCACTGTTCTATTGAACCTTTTTGCAACTCCATTCTACTGTGGAGTATAAGGTGTAGTCTTATGTCTTTTGATTCCATGGTCTTTACAGTATCTTTCAAATTCATCAGAACAGAATTCACCGCCATTATCAGTCCTTAAGCATTTTATTGTTTTACCAGTCTGATTTTCAACAAGATTTTTAAACTCCTTAAATCAACTGAACACTTATGATTTACTTTTCAAAAAATATATAAATGTTCTTCTTGAATAATCATCAATGAACAATACATAGTATCTTGATTTAGACAAAGAAGGAACATCTACTGGACCAAACACATCTGAATGAATATAGTCTAACAAACCAGAAGATTTATGAGGACTATCATAAAATGAAACACGATGCTGCTTTCCATATATACAGTGTTCACATAATTCAAATTCCATATTACAATCTTCAAGCCCCTCAACAAGATTTTTGTTCTTCAAGGTTTTTAAACCTTTTTCTCCTATGTGGCCTAACCTATGATGCCAAAGCATAGTCTTCTCTATAGGAAGTTTTACTTCCATAGAGTTTACATAATTAGGGATATTTTCCTCTTTACCTCCATGAGCAGCTTCCAGTGACTTCGAAGAGACACTGTTACATTGAACAGCTTGTGCATCCAGCTTGTACAAGGTACCAATTCGAGCACCTCTAGCCAACACCATTGAACCTCTAGTCATCTTGCAGCCACTTCCTAAGAACAAGACTTGTACTCTAATATCATTTAGCATACTTATAGACAATAAATTTTGAGCCAGACCTGGTATGTGCATAACATTATTGATCCCCTTTATTTTTCCATCAAGGAATTGGATTCTGACTCTTCCACGGCCAACAATTTCCAAGGTTGAATCACTCTCCAAGTACACCTTTCCACCATTGTATTCTTCATACTTTGTGAACCATTCTCTGTGAGATGTCATGTGGAATGATGCTCCAGAATCAATCAGCTAGACATCATCTGATGCCTAAGTAGCCAAGGCTGTAATGAAGGCATCACCATCACTATGAGAAGAACCATTATCGGAAGAGCCCTTCTTCTTCTTTTTCTCCTCTTTACAATCATTTTAGACATGACCAGGTTGCCCACAGTTCCAACACTTCACCTTGGACTTCTTGCCAGGAGACTTTGATCTCCCCTCTGATTTTGATTTGGACTTCTTGTCCTTCTTCTTGCCTTTCTCCTTTGAGCTTCCTCTGACAGCAAGAGCCTCCTTTTCCATCTCAGAAGATTTCCTTCTCATCTCTTCTAACAGCAAAGAACCAACATCTTCCATCTTGAAACTCGATGTTGTACTCCCAATAGACATCACCAGATGATCCCAAGAGTCTGGCAAAGAACATAACAGAAGCATACAGTGATCTTCTTCAATCTTCACACCAACAGATGTTAATTGTGAGAGCAGCATGTTAAATGAATTCAAATGATCAGCTACAGACCCACCTTCCTGCATTCTCAAAGAGTGGAGCTTCTTTCTCAGGAACAGCTTATTCACCAAAGATTTCCCCTGATAAATAGACGCCAATCTTTTCCACAAGAAAGAGGCAGTCTTCTCTTCATGCACATTGAGAAGAACTGAGTCTTCCAAACATAGTCTTATCATCCCCTTAGCTTTTCTATCTGCAAGGTCCCAATCTTCTTGCTTCATGCCTATAGGTTTAGTTCCAGACACAGCAAGCCAAAGATCTCAATCCACTAAGAGATCCTCCATCTTGAGTTTCCACAATTCAAAGTTACTGCCATTGAATTTCTCTATTTCAATTTTCCCAGATGAACTAGACATCTTAATCTGTAAATAGAAATAACAATCTCTACAAAACTCCCACTGAACAGTATTGACACAAAAAACCTAATGTACCCCAAAGGATAACACAACTGGCCAGGCTCTGATACCACTTGTAAGGAAAACTAGATGCGGAAAACAATTCTCCTAACGTCAATATCTCAGGAAAGAATGAAAAAGTACTTTTAAATTTTCAATTAGAGTCAAGTTAAGATGCACTATGAAATAGATTATAGAAACAGAGTATTAGACAAACACACATGAACACTAGATATACATGGGAAAACCCTTACGGGAGAAAAACCCACCACACCAAGAGAAATCACTTTGTATTACAATAATCAAAATTACATACAATTCTACACTTATCTTTCTGGTATCATTATACATCAGCATTCATCATGTACATTCTTTAAATAGAAAACATCCAAGTTATAGCCTTTATAAATTTTAAATCCTTCACTAATACGGTTTTTAACTCTTCACACTTCACTATTGATCAAACTACTACCCAACCTCCAAGGGTCTCCAACTCCAAACTATATCCATGGTGTTCCCTGACTATTGAGCTTTCTCACAGAACTGTTGCAATGAACCAACTGCTAACGGTTCACTTTCAGCTCCCTCTATTCGTCCACGAGATTCCACGTATGATAGTCAGACGGTCAATAGAATTCGTAATGATCTGGCATCTCGGTGAGACACTAACAGTGTCTCGCCAATGCCACATATACTTCATACCGCTATCGCCAAGAGTCATCATAGTCACCAGGATGTTCTATCAAGCTCCATTAGTTACACCGAGCCATCACGTAGTCACCTCATCCTAATGCTTTCGTCAGAAGGTCATAGCGAGACATCAAAGGTTATACCAAAGTCCCCATACCTACCGAGCACTAAGGAGAAGTCGGCAAGACACACACCTATTGCCAAGAGTTCATACCAATCTCCATATGTTACTCTGATGACCAACTGTCGCCAAGAGCTACCCCGATAGCCATCAGCTATTGGAAAAACATTCGCCATCGCTAAGAGGTTTCTCTAATAGCTTTAAGTTACCCCAAAGATTCTTCAACATCAGCAAGACTCATCGAAGTCGCTAGGACTTCTTATCGAAACCACTGTGTTCCACCGATGACCATCATTCGCCAAGAGCTACACCAAAGACTTCCAAAAGGTGTTTCTTTCGGTGAGACCTTCAATGTTCGCTGAGACATTTCTCTGAAACATTAGAGTTACCCTAAAGACTCAATACATACACTGTCGGCAAGAGATTAACAATTTGCTGAGACTTCTTAGTGAGAACCTTTAGCTTCACCGAAGACCACAATCGCCAAGAGTCTCCCCGATGCACAATTGAATGGCCTTTTAGCCAGAGGTCTCCTGAGCGCTATAAGATCATACCGAATACATCATGCTACAGTGATAGACTCCACAATGTAACCTTTTGGCAAGACAATAGCAAGGTAACAACGACCTGTTCAGAAATCAATAAAACAAACCTGCTAGTCGGCCAGACAAATAGAATGTCACACCGACTTGACCCTAATGGAGGTTTCAGCCTGTAATGTTTGAGGCACATATTTCCAATAGGTTTAAGGGTTTATGTTATAGGGTTGAGGGATTAGGGTAGAGAGGGATGGAGGGAGGGAGGGAGAGATGGAGGGAGAAGTGAGATAGAGAGGAGAGAAGAGGATGGAGGGACAGAGAAAGATGGGGTTGAGGATCCAATGTATAGGGTAGAGGGTTGAGAATTGAGGGTATAGGG
>VDFB02000013.1:219121610-219238785 GCA_007258455.2 Sequoia sempervirens
AGATAGGGAGAGAGAGAGAGTGGGAGGGAGAGAGTGGGGGAGAGAGGGAGAGCCTGAGAGAGAGTGAGAAAGAGAGTGGGATATTAGAGTTTAGGGTTTAAGGTTTAAGGGATTAGGTTTTAAGGCATAGTATCTAGGGTTGAGGGTTTAGGGGTAAGTGAGAGACTAGATGACTAAAGGGGGTGGATGGCTAAGGATAGAGAGAGAGAGAAAAGAAACCTATAAAAAATCAACTTTCTCATAACATGAGCGCGTTTTGAAGTAGTTGATATGTATTCGGTTGTTTATCAAGACATAACATGCTCGCATTTTGTCTTGCTCTAAAAATGGTAAAAAACTCAATATACCCATGATCTGTAGGCCAAAATTTTGCATATTCTCCTGGTTATGCAT
The DNA here is from genome assembly GCA_007258455.2 of Sequoia sempervirens. Taxonomy (NCBI): domain Eukaryota; kingdom Viridiplantae; phylum Streptophyta; class Pinopsida; order Cupressales; family Cupressaceae; genus Sequoia; species Sequoia sempervirens. Next base: position 219,122,004 of record VDFB02000013.1, read on the forward strand.
GTGTTATGACAAAAATAAGATTTTTGATGCTTTTGTGAAGTGTGCATGCAAGTTTTTCACATTCCACCACCTTTTTTATCATCATTCCACCACCTTTGCATGAAATAGTAGAGTTTTCACATTGAAAGGAATATAATATCAATTTAAACCTCAATTCCATTCAAGAGTGATATACAATTGAAGTTTGGAGGGAAATAAGCTTTTGAAAAACTCAAATTGTTGAGGAGTTTGAAGAAAGAAGAAGCAAAGGCTACATAATTGGGTAGAACTCCTCCATTCGAATCTTTGTTTTTTAGGTATGTAAAGTCTTATAGATTTTCTTTATATTTTCTTTCATTCTATTTTGGCTTGCTTTTATTTTGTTGTTTTGCATATTCTATGTTCATCATTGTTTGTTTGTCATTATAACCTTAGCTTGTCAATGCACATTTTAAATTACACAATTCTATACACTTGCCAATTACATTTTTAAACCACATCTCTTTGAGGAATTTTGTTAAAAAATTGACTTACCTTATGTATGCTTCCACATTTTGTATACACATATATATGATAGAAGTTATAAGTATGTAAAATAATACATCATTTCTCAATCCTTTTCTATGGATGTGCATACCCTTCTCCAAATATTTCATTTTGGTATAGGCATGTGGGATGTTGGAAAATTTAGTGGAATTTGGTTTTACACCTAGAAATTGCATATGCTTGAAATTTTCTAAAGCTTTTTCAACAAATCCATTTTGTGCATATCCTACAATCACTCTAGTCCAAAAGGACATATCTCATTGAGGTATTTTGTCAAATAGTTCTATCAAGCAGCTGATTGCCTTGTCTATGCTACCAAATTTTCCATACATGTCTACCAAAGCATTCAACTGTTTGAAGAAATTCCTCAAAGAAATGGGGTCTCATGGTGATGTGCATTTTTTCAAACACTTGATTGCATTGTCTATGCTACCAAAATTTCCATACATGTCTCTACAAAATTGGAATATACTCCTCCCACATTAATAGATCTTTGAATCTATTTTGGTTTTCATCTCTATTTCTAAATTTACCTCATCACTAAACTTACCTCATCACTAATGTTGTGATATATTTTAAATGTTTCCTTGATTAGTCTACCTACAAGGAATTGTATCCCTTCTCTCCATTATTTCAAGACTCTTTATTCAAGGCTAAGTTAGCAACATGGGGAAAGGTGCAACCTATCTTGCAATCATGGCATGCCACAAGACCACATTTCTTTAAGAAATTGGATCCAAAAATTCATGTGAGTATTGAAAAGCTAGTGAGCTCACTATATTTTCAATGCAGTAGGGTTGACAAGATAGGGACAGTTTGAAAAAATGCCTCATAGAAATGGGATCTCAAGACCCCATTTCTATGAGGAATTTTTTCAAACTACCCCTACCTTGTCAACCCTACCGTATTGACAATCACCATGAGACCCCCTTTCTATGAGGAATTTTTTCAAACTATCCCTACCTTGTCAACCCTACTGCATTGAGTTGACAAGGTAGGGGCTGCTTGAAAAAATGCCTCATAGAAATGGAGTCTCACGGTGATGTCAACCCTACCACGGCTCACTAGCTTGTCAATATAGTAGGGTTGACAAGGTAGGGACTAGTGAGTTGCGGTAGGGTTGACATCACTGTGAGACCCCATTTCTATGAGGAATTTTTTCAAGATTCCCCTACCTTGTCAACCCTACTGCATTGACAAGCTAGTGAATTGCGATAGGGTTGACATCACCATGAGACCCTATTTCTATGAGGCATTTTTTCAATTTTCCCTTACCTTGTCAACCCTACCACATTGACAAGCTAGTGAGCTCACTAGCTTGTCAAAGGTACCACATTTTGCATACATGTCTACCAAAACATTATTGTCAAAAAATTCACATGTCTTGTCCATGCTTCCATTTTGAGCCTATCTTGCAATCATGGCATGCCACAAGACCACATTTATTTAAGGCATTCCATCCCAAAATTCATGTGAGCATTGATGTAAGCTAGTGATCTCGCTAGCTTGTCAATGTGGTAGGGTTGACAAGGTAGGGGCTGCTTGAAAAAATTCCTCATAGAAATGGGGTCTCATAGTGATACTATGAGGAATTTTTTCAAGCAATCCCTACCTTGTCAGCCCTACCGCATTGACAAGCTAGTGAGCTCACTAGCTTATCAAAGCTACCATATTTTGCATACATGTCTACCAAAACATTATTGCCAAAAAATTCACATGCCTTGTCCATGCTTCCATTTTGAGCCTATCTTGCAATCATGGCATTGCCACAAGACCACATTTCTTTAAGGCATTCCATCCAAAAATTCATGTGAGCATTGGCAAGCTAGTGAGCTCACTAGCTTGTTAATGCGGTAGGGTTGACAAGGTAGGGGCAGCTTGAAAAAATGCCTCAAATATTCTATAAGAAATTATGCTTGGATGGCACATTCTAGCATTGTGGTGGCTTGCAACATATGCCAATATGTGAACATATGGAAAGCACACATGTGGTTGGAAACAAACTAGTAGAGTTCAAAAAGTATAACATAGTGGCCTATAATACAAAAGATGGTAAAGAAGCAAAAAGGTCTGACTTGGTTATTCAAAAGATTCCAATGTATTAGCTTATGTCTACATTTTGTGATAGTATAGTGTATGAGTATGCAAGGCATACCCATAGAGCCCGATGGTTGAACTTGCAATTCAAGTTTTGTAAGGATACCTTTCCACTTGGTAGCATTGTTTCAATCATCGAATTTGTAGATCGAACTATAGTCTATAGCCACAGTGTGAGGTGCAATCACAATATTACAACTCCACACAAGTTTCTATATTTTTGTACATAGCATTCATTCATGTAGTTGATAGTACAAAGGATAGTGGGAAGGTATTGAGGGAGTCACACTTTTATATCAGTGATGATCGCACACATTCTACAGAGTTCATACAAGTTCAATTTCAGTTGTTCTACCATGATTTGGATAGAAGGGGTATATCATATAGTCAGCATATAATATGGTTGGATAACTATGCATCATAATTCAAGAAATCATGGATGTTCTATTGGTTGAGCAAGATGCATAATGTTACAAATGTTCAGCATATGTGGAACTTTTGTGAGGTTGGGCATGGAAAGGGGGAGCATGATGGTGTAGGAGCATGTATCAAAAGGGCCATAGCATGAGAAGATTTAAAGTATAATGACAATGCAAAGTTAACACATGCAAAATAAATCATTGAGTTTTGTAATGCTTTAATGGGTCCAAGTAATTAAGGTAAGTCTTTAGTTCATAGATTTTTTTGGTTGATGGATGATACTAATATTGCACCATATGAGGATTGTTGTACATTGACAAGAACAAGTGAGCTACACTCTTTACTTAGCTCAAATGTAGGTTCATTGAGTATTCATACATGGAAGATGGCATGCTTTTGTTCTTCATGTACAATGCAAGCCTGGGATGAGTACAAGTCAAAGGAGTGGGTTGAGAAATGGTGGTTAAGTTATCTTAGCCCACTTCACACATATCGCCCTCTGACGACATTGGAACTAACACAGATGGAATCATCAGTTGACTTTCACCACATATTAGATCTAGTTCAACCAAGTAATATATCTACTTGCATAGTTTTTGAAATTCCTATTGTTATCTTACTTTGTATTGTATTTGTAATGTTGACTAATTTCATCTAATTTGTTGCAAATATCAATGTAGGGCATGTTTATGTAGTTATTACAGATGAAGAAAATAAAGAGGTAATGGATTATTACTTGTTTCATTGTGTTGAGGCCAAAAAGAAATTGGAGGCCCCAATTATAGATGGAGAAAACATCGACTACCCTACATGGTTAGTTGTTGTTACTAGAACGTGGCTTAAAAGGTACCCACATAAGAGTGTTAATGTTTGGTTGTTTCAGGACTTTGACATGCATTGGAAGATTCTTCATTAAGTTTGAAGCTTATCATGGCATCCAATGTTCATTTGATCAAATATGGGGCTAGACCTTTGAAAAAGACCTTGTGGAAGGTGTGTGAGTTTGACCATGAGGCAATACTTGACACAATAAAGAGTAGAGAAAGAGTAGAGCAGACCTGGATGGTTCATTAGATTAATTTGTAAGTATGCACATTAATTTGTATGATGTCAATGCTATCATCTAATGTTTATATCATGTATGTAGGTGATTGATGAAGTTATCAAACTTGCACATGTAGCACACTTTATGTTTAGAACTACGGAAAAGGATACAGAGTTCAATGGTATTTTATTTTTTCTCAAAAATATGCAGAAAAAATTGATGTAGGATATTCTCAATAGATTAGTAAACTAAGTGGAAGATTAAATTGTGTTTTTTTTATAACAGGTTACAAGTTTCGAAAAGTTTGGAAAGTAATAGTTTGGTTATGTTCTATTCTTGTTCATTCTCATTACTTCGAGGACCCTCTAAAGTTTAATCCTGATAAATGGGAGGTATGCTTGATATTCATATAAAAATTACTTTTTAAGATATTCAATGGACTAGATTAACTAGTGATAAGTTATAAGATATTACATAATTGAGCACACAAGTTTTAGATTATTGACATCACATGTTTATTTGAATTGATTATGTGATTATGCGATTATTAATATTTACAATCTCTTTCCTTTGTTTATGTGGGAGCTATTAAACCCAAATAATGTTTTAAAGTATAAACCAAATTCAAGACTAGTAGATGGTACTAAATTATTCATTTGAAGTTAATGTCATCATGACCACCTATGGTGTAGACATTATAAAAGTGTGTGTCAAGGTTAGCAAGGGAATTTCAAGTTATTCATTTGAAGTTAACCTCATCATGAGCACCTATGATGTAGACATTATAAGAGCATCTCGAATGTATGAGTGGCATTGTAAAAGATCTATGGAGAGTACCTAACGCATCATTGAATCCTACTTTTGGTTATTGTAAGAGAATCTTATAAGCAGAGTTTGTGTGCATGAAAATGGGGCACATTGATTCAATATTTGATTTAAGTGGGGTGATGGAATTCACATAGGTTGATTTTTTCTCATGATTTTGTATTACCACTTAATAGTTTTGAGAAATCATTGTGCCTACAAGTACAAGCACTTGGGTGTCATATTGGTGTATAAAGCATATTAGACAATTGTAGCACAAACATAAGAATTAGGACTGCCAAATAAATCTCATTTTATTGTAAACATCATATTATTAATATAGTGAGTGTAATAACCATTGATGGTTACAAATCATTATTTTTCTTCTTTTATTCTCTCCCTATTATAACTAGCACCAATTGACTAATTTATTATAAAAAATTCATTTATTAAAACAAATCAACCTAATGATTATATATCAATATCAATATAGTATACCATCTATTCACATAAACATTTAAGAAGTTCAATTTGTAAAAAAAAATTATGCATAATGTCATAAAATAATGTCAACATGTCATAAAAATAATTGCATATACAAGTAATAGAAGCATGTATGACTTGTTATATGTTGTTCAAGTAAAATGAATTAACTCAAGTACCCCACAAGTTCTTCACACATGTTTTCCAACTAAAAATTCATGTATGCCCTCAAACATTTGTAATTGGGTTTGGGATCTAGTTCCCTAGTTTCTATTTATTTCTGCCCTCAAACATTTGTAATGATATTTATTCAAATTTTGAAATTTATTATTGCCCTCAAACATTTGTAATTCATGCAGCGTAATCCCTTAACAGTCCAAATTGCAAAAGGGCAACAATCTTTGATGGCCTGTTAATTGGAGACTCTGTTAGTTATGGAAATTTCTTATGATGCATCGATATCACATAGGGCACCTCTACAATAACCTATCTTTATTTTTTTTTATCTTGGAGTCATTTTCCCATGGTGTCTAGTTTTCACTTGATGGAAAAAGTGTTAAATACAAGCAGTGTAAAGTTGCAAAGTGGTGTAACTTTTGTTCTGAAACTCGTGTGACCAAATGGACAGTTCCAACACATCCAGATGGGTATTTTTATGCTCAACATGGTCCTCTTTCGCACCCAAACACACCAAATCACTATGATCTATGTACAACCGTTTTGATCCCTTAAAACTCCAAAGTGCAAAATGGATGCAATCTTCGATGGGCTATTACTTAGAAACTGTGATGCTTACAAACTCTTTGTCAGAGGCATCAAGATCATGTAGGCCCCTCTACAATAACCTATCTAATTTTTTGTTATCTTAGAGTTGTTTTCCTGTGGTGTCCAGTTTTCACTTGATGGAAAAATTGTCAAATGCATGCAATATAAAGTTGCAAAGTGGTGCAACTTTTTTTTTGCAACTTGTGTGACCAAACAGACTGTTCTAACGCATTTGGTTGGGTATTTTTATGCTAGGAATGGTCCTCTTTCGTACCCAAACACGTTGAATCACTCTGAACTACATTCAACCGGCTCAACCCCTTATGAGTCCAAAGTGTAAAATGGCGACAATCTTTGATGGGCTATTACTCAGAAACCATGATGCTTACAAACTCTTTTTTAGAGGTATCAGGATCACATAAGGCCCCTCTACAATACCTCTCTCATTTTTTGTTATCTTGAAGTCATTTTTTTTGGTGTTCAATTTTCACTTGATGGAAAAAGTGTCAAATGCAAGCAGTGTAAAGTTGCAAAGTGGTGCAACTTTCGTTCTGCAACTCGTGTGACCAAAAAAACTATTCCAACATGTCTGAATGGGTACATTTATGCTAGGCATGGTCCTCTTTCAAACCCAAACATGCTGAATCACTTTGAGCTATGTTCAACCAGCTTGATCCCTTAAGAGTCCAAAGTGCAAAATGGTTGCAATATTTGATGGGCTATTACTAGGAAACTGTGATGCTTACGAACTCTATGTCTGAGCCTATAGGATTGTGTTGTTCCCTCTACAATAAACTCTTTCAATTTTTGTTATCTCAGAGTCATTTTCCTGTGGTTTCCAATTTTCACTTAATGGAAAAAGTGTCAAATGCAAGCAGTGTAAAGTTGCAAAGCGGTGCAACTTTTGTTCTACAACTCGTGTGACCAAACGGATTTTTCCAACACATTCAGATGGGTACGTTTATGCTAGGAATGGTCCTCTTTCACACCCAAACACATTGAATCACTCTGAGCTATGTTCAATTGACTCGATCCCTTAAGAGTCCAAAGTGCAAAATGGTTGCAATCTTTGACAGGCTATCACTCAGAAACTGTGATGCTTACAAACTCTCTATTAGAGGCATTGAGATCACATAGGTCCCCTCTACAATAACCTCTCTCGATTTTTTTTAATCTCGAAGTCATTTTCCCATGGTGTCTAGTTTTCACTTGATGGAAAAAGTGTCAAATGCAATCAGTGTAAAGTTGCAAAGTGGTGCAACTTTCGTTCTGCAACTCGTGTGACCAAACAAACTATTTCAACTCATTCAAATGGGTACGTTTATGCTAATCATGGTCCTATTTTGCACCCAAACACGTTGAATCATATTGAGCTACGTTCAACTAACTTGATCCCTTATGATGGCATGCAAAACAATTGAAAAGAGAAACATTCACATGACAATTGGCAAGTCTGAGTTTTCCACACCAAAAGCATATGATCATCCTCAAGTCTAGCAAGGGCAAGACATTTTTTAATTATCCTCCTTGCACTTACAACAATATACAACCAATTGAAAATACATTCAATGGTGAAACTTGGAAACATTTAATTTTTTCCTCAATTAACAACTTTGGTTGTGAAGCATTTTGTCATTTTCATTTGAAATGATTTGGTATGCTTCAAAATTAGAGTCTAAGAGAAACAAGTGATGCTCTCACATACATTTATTATTTGGTGTGATAAATAAAGTTTTCACCAAAGTCCATTTCTTATTTGTATTATAAATTATAAAGCTTTCTCCCAAGTCCATTTCCTATACAAGAAATAATATTGCAAAAAGTTGACATATAAATCTTTCGACGTGTTTATATGGTGATAGATCAAGAACATAACAATTCATTCTATACTATGAGGATTATGTTGTAAAAATGTTTAAATACTATTCAAGATAAATGTTTGTATGATAATGTGTCAAGAATTTAACTACTTATCATCTACTATGAATTTATTATGTTTTGCAAGTGTTGTGAAGATTATGTATCCTTTGCTTAATTGAGTTGTTCCAATCAAAAGATTAAATATATTGGAATCTTTTTATGAAACATCTCATGGAATACTAATTGAAAACATGTTTTTTGCTTTTATATAAAGTATTTGATGGAACTCTTTGAATTAAGCTAAATTGAGATATGTAAGAACAAGGGAGCACTAGGAAATACATTGCTCAAGGATCTTAAATAAGCCTTCTTACCAAATTTGAAAAGCATGATAATCCCATGGTTGAAAATTTTATAGTGACAAAGGTGGGTACTAATTCTATATTATATAGATCATAATTCTTCTTTATCTTTAAGATCTTCTAAGTTTGGCAATGGTTTCACCAAGCTGTGAAGGGTGAATTGTTCTTTATTTAGTTATACCTATGCGGGTTCATTTGTCTTATCTCTCATTGCAATTTTGGGTGGATTACTACTTTCAAAGTATTGGGAATGCTTTGGGTAGATTTATATCCATCATTTTGATGGACATAGAAATATATCAAAGGGGTTTCTTGAAAAAATTTGGTTGACAGTTGGGGAGCGAGCATGGAAACAAGTCATTGATTATGAAAGTGTTAGTGTAGAATATTTTGCCTAAAATATTCCTTTAGATAAGTTTTCTAGTTGTTATATTTTTAGGATATTGATTGATTAGTTGTGCAATCTTGCATGGAGTTGCATGCCTATTTTCTAGTTGGAAGTTGTCATTCTAGAAGGCTCATCTCTTGATATATATATTATACTCATTCTTAAGCAATTATCAAGTTAATAATCAATGCATTTATTTATAGTTAATATTTTCTTTTCAATTTGTGCAATTTTTTAGTTTGTAACTCTACTAGTATTCCTATAAATATTGAAGTTGTTTAGCATCAACTAATAAATTTGTTTAGCATCAATCAATAAATATTCAAGACAAACTATGAAGGACAACAATGAGCAATGTTAGGGCTAACTAATTAATAAGTATACACATGAATAAGTCAAGCATACATGTGAATAAGTGAAGCACAAGTACTCAAGTACATGTAAGCCTTAAAGTATACACATGAATACATAGTATATGCATTAGTACAAAGTATATGCTTGAATACAAGATATATGCATGAAAACACGTAAGTCACAAAATATATATTGGAAAACATGTAAGTCACAAAGTATACACGTAAGTTGTAAATCATACACTTGAATACATGTAACTCATATCTATTGAACCATGGATTTATAATGAAAATATGGACACCATCGATAAAAAAGATTTGTATTAACCAAATAGCCATGTAGGCATACATCAATATATATCGATATAAGTATAAAATATATACAAAATAGCCATATACGCTTATGAGAATTCCATATAGGCATACAATGTAAAATATATACAATGCAAAATATGTAAAAAATGCCATATAGGCATACAACAAAGGGCTCTGGAATCAAAAGTCACTCTCCATGCTCTCAAAACAAATTATTTCCCTTTGTTGGTTAGTCAGATGGCAATAAGTCTATCACTCATTTACTTTGAGTTTAAGGAGTGCTCCTACTACTCCTCCTAAGGTTTAGTTCCTGATCAAACCTTATCTATTACAATAACAAGTAAAGACATTAATATATAGAAATTACATTATAAAAAATGATATATTTAACAAAATAATCACTTACCACCTCTAGACGATCACTCTCCTTGGGGGAAATATTTGCATGCCCATGTTGTGGCATGTTGGAGCCCTATAGAAACCATCCAAAGAGAAATTAAACTATGAATCAATAATGGTTTAATTTATCACTAACAGCTATAACAACGAATGTAAATTGAAAATTAGTAATCTACCTCATACCTACGTGAGAGGCATCAAGGAGTCTATAGCAGAAGAAACACCAAGCTCAATTGCCCTATGAACATATGGAGGTGTTTCCACTTGCAAAATATAAAAATAAAATAACCAATTATTCAATCATGAAAACTACAATAGTGATGCACATCATGGCTTATAATGTATGAGATAATAAAAAAAAATTAAATACTTATATTGAACTATATATTTCTAACTATCATGCTTACTATTTTCCCTATCCATAGCTTGTTCAAAAGCATCTGTTTTAGGCTTTTATCCATAGCAGCAAGGTGGTGAACCGTTTGATAAAATGCTTTGGTAGACATGTACGAAAATTGTGGTAGCATAGAGAAGGCAATGAACTATTTGAAAAAATGTCTCAAAGAAATGATGTCTCATGGTGATGGAATTCCATTACAAACAAATGTGTTATGGCATTCCATCACCATGATATAGCATTTCTTTGAGGCATTTTTTTCAAACAGTTCATTTCCTTCTCTATGGTATTATGTTGGGATGGGGTGGATGTTATAATGTGGTCTTGGTTATGAGATGGAGGGTGATCATGACATGAAGAGGGAGGGGTGGGGATATGAACAAGTGGAATAAAAGGTGGAAGGTTCCATGGATTGGTAAATTGAGGATGAGGATGAGGATGAAGACCTTGAAAATAATTTCGAGGGGAATTTTAGCTAAAGAATTGGTTTCTATTCTTCAGGCAATGAGCTGTTTGAAAAAATGCCTTGAATAAATATGGTCTCATGGTGATGGAATCCCATTCCATCACCATGAGACCACATTTCTTTAAGGAATTTTTTCAAACTACTCACTGCCTTGTCTATGATATTGCTTACTATTATGCTTTGATAGAATTTTTACGAGCATCCATAGTTTGTTGGAAAGCACCTATTTTAGGCTTTTAGCCATAGCAGCAAGGAAGTGAGTAGTTTGATAAAATTCTTTGGTAGACATGTATGTAAAATGTGGTAGCATAGAAAAGGTAGTGAGTTGTTTGAAAAAATTCCTCAAAGAAGTGTAGTCTCATGGTCTCATTCCATCACCATGAGACCACATTTCTTTGAGGATTTTTTTCAAACTACTCACTGCCTTGTCTATGTTATTGCTTAATATTATGCTTTGATAGATTTTTTCCAAGCATCCATAGTTTGTTGGAAAGCACCTATTTTAGGATTTTATCCATAGCAACAAGGAAGTGAGTATTTTGATTAAATGCTTTGGTAGATGTGTATGGAAAATGTGGTAGCATAGAAAAGGCAGTGAGTTATTTGAAAAAATACCTCAAGGAAATGTGGTCTCATGGTGATGGAATGGCGTTCCATCACCATGAGACCACATTTCTTCGAGGAATTTTTTGAAACTACTCACTGCCTTATCTATGCTATTGCTTACTATTATGTTTTGATAGATTTTTTCCAAGCATCCATAGTTTGTTGAAAAGCACATATTTTAGGCTTTTAGCCACAGTAGTTGTTGGCCTCCTACAATGATTTAACAACTAAGCCCTTATAGTTGTGATTCAGAGATTGGAAATCTAATCTGAATAGCTATCTCAATCATCATGAAGGTGCATTAACTTGTCAACCCAGAGACAGACTTGAAATGGTTCAGCACAGTATGTGCACTAGGAATCCAAAGTAGCCATATTCATTCTATAGCTAAGAAAGACATAATGTTGAAAGTAAATTGCTTGGAAAGAAATAACATAAGTACTGAACATCAACCAATAACTATACTAAGTTGAAATGCATGACAAAAATGAAAATCTGAGCAAATAGACAGGAAACTACTATGTCTTCTTTGGCTACAGGAACAGTCACAGAATGGAATTTTAGTGGCTGCAGGAACAGACAGTTGCCAGATTCTTAACTAATTGTTGAACATAAAGTAATAACTAAACTAAAGGATGGAATGCTCACCAAGTGGGCCCCCTTGGATGAGTATTCCTTAAGACAAATGTAAACTCAGATGCATGAACTTATAACTTTAGTTTATTCATTGGAAAACATGAGTACAATTGAGCAGCATAACTATATTACTGAAAAACTAAGAATGTGAGTACATCATCAGATTAATCAACCTCTTGAGAAGGAGCATTTGATTCTTATTTATAGGAAGAAAAACTACTAACTAACTACCTATCAAGGCAGTCAACTCCAACAGATTAGGAGGATGCCACTTTAGGGAAAGCATAAAAAGTGGAAAGGAGGTTATGCATGTATGGAATCTGGTCAAGAAAGTTTTCCTTAATTTAGATTTAGCATAACAATATCTCCTATATTCACTCAAAAAACTATTAAGACCATTTACAAGGCAGTTACAATTCTTTGAATTGAACTAGGAATCTCCCTCCAAAGAGAGTCTTCCCTCCATTGACCTTTGAATGATCACCTTGTTGACCTTTGTGGCAAACGACCAGCTGGAAGAATCTTCCTCAATTTTGTAGGCTCTAATTATATCTACATAACAATATTAGTATGCACAACAATTGTGTATTTGTAACTATCTTAAAGTAACATTCATTAATCCACATGTAAAATTAACATAGATAGTTCATATAGCATGTCAATGTCATTTAAAGGTTACAAAAATAAGCTTATGCCCAATGTCTATGGTTTTGAGGAAATATCATGAAAAGATCAACATCCAAGTACCAAAGTCTATGACAGCTACATCAAATGGATAATAAACTCTATCAAAATTGAGCCATAAACTAGACTCATCACTCCCCCCAACCTAAGGCTTTGTTGGTCCTCCAACAGAGGAAGGGTTGTTCTTTTGCTTAGTCAATGCCCTAAAATTTGCAACTGCCAATTGTCCTACATTAGTTCTTGCAATGTATGAATTAGGGTCCCAATAGAACCCTTGCTTGTTGTCTAACCTGTTCCATCTTTGCCTCTCTACAGCTATATCATACTAGTAATACCTAAAATTTGGCACAGGCCATAATAGGATGGGTGGCTAAAAAGTTAATGGAAGCCAAAATTATCCCTTTGAACTTCCAATCTGTATATATCTATCAACTCTTTTGCATGTTGCAACATAGTTCTACAGAGAGTGAGGCTCAGCTTGCTTTAACTCATCAATCAGACTATTCCACCTCTATGACAAATATCCCATTGTAGATTCCCCTGTGGTTTTTGCTACCTTCTCATATTCTTTGTAAACTACTCTCTCAGGTAGGATCCTACCGCTATAGCTTGTTTGGTAAAGGAATCTGTGCCATTCCCTAAAAATGTCTCTTGGGTTTCTAGATTTAGCACTGATGGGCAGGGAGTGTTGGATTCTATTTGCCTATAAGTCCTGAATTGTTGTCCTCAATTAATTTCATTTTGTATCCAAGACATGAATTCCCTTAATTGGATATCCCCAACATACAACAATGGATTCCAATCATGATCTTGGGACACAACATAATTATGCAAATAGAATTCACACAACAATTTTTTCATTTCAGGAGGAGCAATCTGATAAGCCTGAAAAAATTCAAGAGGAGTCTTAATGGAAGGATTCAAACCTAAAATAATCCTTGATAGTTTAAAATAAAGATTCTTCTCCTTCAAATACAAAGCATAGACCCTTGGTGGATTCATGCACTCTAATATCTGAGGTACTAAGGCTACTATATTGTCCACCTTTTCCTTTAAAGCAACAATTTATGTATTCTTCTCTTCAATCTCTTCATCTTTCTTTTTAATTTCCTTCTTTATCTTGTGTTTCTCCTCTTTCCATTCCTCTTCCCTCCTTTGCATCTCACTCCATAAGTTCATGGCTACCATGTGCATTGAAAAATCAAAGGCCTTATATATTCCTGCCAAAAAATTTCCTGGCACTGATGCTTGCTCTTCATGTGGCCCCAACTGCATGGATTTTGATTGCTCAGCCAATTCTGGATGTAGTGTTGTTGATTGTTCTCCCAGTTCTGGCTACAGGGGCTCTTGTTCTTGCTGCAAGAACTCTTCCTCTTTCTCTTGTTGCAGGAGCTCCTGATTCTCCTCACACTCTTGAATTTCAACTTCTTCTGCTATGGCAGCAAGCTCTGCCAATCTTATATTTGCATGCTCCTCAAAAATCTCCTTTTCCTCAATGTTCACCTGCCCCATCATGGCTTCTGTGTCCTCCTGTGATGTTTCTCTAGTCCTAGGGCTTCCTTGTGGAGACATACCAGCGACTAGTTCAGCTGGTCTTGTTTTTCTAAGAGGGCTCTCATGTGTTTCTTCGGTTGTAGAAAGAACAATGTTAGCCTTCCTTTTCTTAGAGTTTGATGCTTCTTTTCTTGTTGTTTGCTTTTTAGCTTTTTCCTTCCTTATTTATGCTTCTTTATTTTGTGCCCTAGTTCGAATTAGGATTCCAAGAGGGACATCATCATCAGAATCTGAAGAGGAACTTTCTTTGTCTGCATGTTCTATCTCAAAAGAACTAATCTCTATAGTTTGTTTAGCTGCAGGAGGGTTTACACTAGGGCTTGCGCTAGAATTTGAGGCATCAGGAGTGGCTTCAACAAAACTCACTCTCCTACTGGCCCTACGAGATTGAGGAAAAACCCTAGGGTGCAAATGCTCTGGTCTAAATTGATCAATATTTAAGAATTCTTCCCAAGTCATATCAGACACATCATGCAGAGACTTCTCTACTAATAATTTGATCAGACAATGGTGGGAAATGAAATTATCCCTACATTTTTGGGTCTCGGCTTCCATGATTGAAAGGAGATGATATAACACATTTGGCACATTCATTCTCCTCCCATGCCTCATATGATTCGGGAGTTTGAAGTGCATAGAATGTAGGTTTGACTAACGACCTTCACAAGTAAGGTACTTCACAATGTAAATAGCTACTTGCTTCCATGGCTCAGGTAGAGAGGTCCTCTTCGCACCTTGCTTGTCCACATGCAATGGAGGGTCACCAAGTTCTATAAATTCAACCCTAGCTAACCTTACATCTCTGGTAGCAAGGTAATGTTCACCATCAGCAGACAACCCTATAACTTATGCAATCCTCTCTTTTGTAGCCACTACCTCCAACCCTTTTACCATGGCCTTTCCTTCAAACAGTGTCTAGGAAAATTCCAATGCAACGTCTTCACTATAACCATTTAGCTTCAAGAAATAATCTAAGCATCCACAATTTCTAAACTCAGCTTGGCAAGGTGCATCCTACAGTAATACATCATGAACCGTGGGTTCATTTATAATTAACCCACCCCCCATTGTTTCAGCTATTTGCATCTAAACAAGCACTTTGCAAAGTTTCCCTTCCTACAATCTTCGTCTGAAAGCCAAATTTCTCCTTCCTGCAATGTTGTTGAATTCCCAATGCCAATGTCGTCTAAATTTTACCTTTTGGTGACTTAGGATTATGACAAAAGTAATAAAGGTAGTAAAGGAGTAATAAATGAAGGATATGATCAAGAAAAATGGTGGTGGTTGATGTCATCTCACACATGTGAGCTGTCACCTCACTCAAAATTCAAATTGGCTCAATTTAAACTTTGTTGACATGGACCCACATGGACTAACATGTGGACATGGTATTCACACTTCCCCCTCCAACCTAAATTTGAGCATGTGTCTGCACATGTGAGGTAGTAATGATGATTTGACAGGGGCAGGGAATAATTACAAGCTATGGAGAACATCTACATTAATGTACAAAAAGACAATTAAGATGTAACAAATTGATGTGCATGTACCTAAATTCGTGAAATATTTGTTGCAAAGAATATTGAGGATTTACCAGTCACCTTTTAAGAGGTTAGTTGAGCAATTAATGAAATTGAAGTGGAATGAAGTGAAGTTATAGCAGTGTGATGGAAGAGAGAAAAAGGTGGAAATGGATGGGCGGATGGGTGAATGAATGAAGAAGTGGACTCCCACAAAAGTGGAAGTCTTTATTATGATAAGTTACGTACCTTAGTTAGCCAGAAGGAGGGACACTAGGTCTGCTTCCTTCGGTTGCAGGAAGTTTGAGTGTTGCATTCTGAGTGAATTGTTGTAGGAATTCCTCCTTGGAAGTTGGATTGTGATACAACTTGAGGTGATGACCATTGACAAGCAGCTTAAATCTGACATGGTCAATGGTAGTGAGCTGAACAAAACCATTGGGGAAGACTTTAGCAACCTCATATGGTCCTTGCCACCTTGTTTGTAATTTTCCTACATTATCCTGATACCTTGAGTCATAGAGTAGTGCCCAGTCACCTGGCTAGAATTTCTTATCCTTTATGAATTTGTCATGCCACTTTATTCTTTGATTCTACACTAACTCTGTGTGATGCAAGGTTGCCTTCCTCATCTCATCCAAGTTATTCAACTGCATAATTCTATCCTTTTGTGCCTCAGAGATATCCATCCCCAAGTCTAATGCAGTCCTAAGAGTCTTATGCTCAAATTCAATGGGCATCATAGTTGTCTTTCCATACAGCAACTCAAAAGGAGTTAAGCCTTGGTTGTTTTCCATGTGGTCCAATAGGCCGAAACAGCTTCTGGGAGCCTATTTTTCCAATCCTTCCTATGGATAGCCACTATTTTGGTCAGAATGGCTTCAATTTCATTGTTAGTCACCTCAACTTGGCCATTGGCCTGAAGGTGATAAGGAGTAGACTTTCTATGCCTTATGTTGTATCCATTGACTAGTGCTATAACAAGGGTTGAGGTGAATTAAGCCCCTTGATCAGTCACTATCTCTCTGGGAACCCCATACCATGTGAAAATTTCCTCATAAAGAAATTCTACAACCTTATTATCTATTGCATGCTTCATGGCCTTCTACCCACTTGGTTACATAATCAGTGCATACCAAGATATAGGATTTACCATTTGATGGAGGATCAATGGGTCCTACAAAATCCAATCCCCACTTATCAAATGGAGTGATTACTACCAAGGGGTAAAGATGCATCTCATCAGATTTCATTGGTCGGCCCATCCTCTGGCATCTATCACACTTCCTTGTATATTTCCCTGCATCCTTGTGGAGTGTGGGCTAGTAATATCCTATGTTCAAAATCTTCATTATTGTCCTCTTAGCTGCAAAATGCCCTCCACAAGGTTCATTGTGACATGCATGCAAAATATCATATGTCTCATCTTCCCTCGCACATCTCCTCATGACATGGTCTAGTCCAGTGTAGAACAAACATCCAACAATCCATGAGAAAGGAAAAGATTTTTCAATAAGCACCCTTCTCTCTTTTGGAGAGAAATGAGGAGGAACTCTCCCTATGACCAGATAATTAGCTATGTCAGCATACCAGGGTGTATGCACACTGATGAAAAATAAGTGTTCATCAAGGAAAGAGTAATCAATGACTTGATTGTCCTCTAATGTAGTTAGCCTCTAAAGAAAGTCTACAACAACATTGGCCTTCCCTGGTTTATCCACAATGGTTATGTCAAACTCCTGCATCAGCAATAACCATATTGCTAGCCTACCTGAGATCAAGGGTTTATTCATGAGGTACCTAAGGGTTGCATGATCTGTATGCATAAAGATCCAATAGCCTATTATGTATTACATGAATTTGTTAAGGGCATAAATTACTTCCAACATTTCCTTTTTTGTCACTGTATAGTTGAATTCAACTCCTTGCAGGCTTTTGTTGACAAAATAAATAGCATTCTCAATTGCTCCTTGTTTCTATCCCAAGACTACTCCTATAGCATGGTTTGATGCATCTGTATGAATGTGGAAAGGAAGCTCCCAATTGGGACCTTTGAGTACTGGAGCATGAGTTAAAGCTACTTTGGGATCAAAGAATGCCTTGTCACAGGCCTTTGTCTAATGGAATTCAACATCTTTAGTTAGGAGATTGTACAATGGTACTGCCATTTTACTAAAGTCTTTGATGAAATGCCTATAATAACCTACATGTCCCAAGAAACTCCTAACATCTTTTTGTTTTGCAGGTATAGACAGGTTAGTGATCACCTCAATCTTGGCAGGGTCTACTTGAATTCCTTTGTGAGAGATGTAGTAGCCAAGGACTACACCTTCCTACATCATCATGAAGCACTTTTCATTGTTTAAAGATAGATTATGGTCTTCACATATTTTTAAGACTCTCCTGAGATTTTTCAATGCTTGATTGAAATCAACACCATAGGTAATAAAATCATCCATATAAATTTTCATGCAATCATGAGAGATATCTGAAAATATGGTAATGACTGCCCTCTGAAAAGTTGCAGGTGCATTGCATAAGCCAAATGGAAGTACTGAGTAAGCATAATTCCCTCATGGATAGGTAAACGTGGTCTTCTCTTGGTCCTCAAGTGCAATTTGGATCTCGTTATAGCCGCTAAATCCATCTAGTAAAGAAAAGTATTGCTTTCCTGCAAGTGAATCCAGAACTTGATCTATGAAAGGTAGGCCCAAAAATGGTCATTTTTGGTGGTAGCATTGAGTTCCCTGTAATCAACAAAAACTTGTTAATTCCCTCCCTTTTTTGGAACAATCACTAATGGAGACACCCACTGGCTATCTAAAATGGGGTAGATAAATCCTGCATCTAGCAATTTTTGTAGTTCCCCTTTTACAATTTCTCTCAATGCAAGGTTAATTCTTCTTTGTGGATGCCTCACTGGTGTACAATCATCTCTTATGTATATCCTATGAGTGAAAATATTAGGATCCAATCCCTTCATATCATGATAGTCCCATGCAAATGCATGTTGGTGGGTCCTTAGTAAGTTTGTCAATGACAACTATTGTTCTTCACTCAATTTGTTGTTAATATTTAGATATTGTCCTTCTAACACTTGAACTTGTGTGGTTAACTCTATCATACCTGCTTCACCAATGCTTGGTACCTTGAGTTCATGTGGAAACAATGTATGAGACATTCCTGTTGTTGTAGGAAGTTCGGCTACACAAAGAGTGGGCAGAAGTGTCTTTACTAGATCAGCAAAATCAGTTGCATGAGAGGATGAATCTTCCTACACCTCACAATGGTTCTGAATTATGTTAGATAATATTTCATCTTCATCCTGAAGTTGCATGAAATAACTCCTACCTAACATCATAAGTTGTGCCATAGAATTAATTTCCTCAACCTCTTCACCAACATGTGTCCATATGGGGTTATCCATATCATGGGATGGTTGAGCAGAAGGGTAGAGAACAAGATTTTTGGTGTTCTTTCCATCAGAAATGGTCATGTCTCATGTATGGCATCCAATATAGGCATTTGTTGTTGCTAACCATGGCCTTCCTAGAATAATGGGGTACCCGCCTAGTGTAGCTTTAGGAGAAAGAATCATGAAATTTTTTGGATACTCCCAAGAGTCTAGAGTTACCACAAGATCTTGTACTATACCATCAGGTTTAACAGTGGAACTATTAGCAAGCTATAGGATAGTAGGAGTAGGTCTCATACTTGCAACATTTGGTTGTTGTAGGATATCTTTGTTCATTACATTTATTGTTTCTCTCAAATCAATCAGAGCATTCTTTATTTGGATCCCATTTATAACAACACCTACCACAAGACTCCCTAGGTCATTATATTTTAGAACAGTCACTTTCTCAAGCATGATGTCAGTCAGTTATCCCACCACATGAACCATAGTGGGGTCTTTCTTCTTCCTGCCTAGCTTCTTAAGGCGTGCTTCCTTAATTCCCTTGCCATATATGGGAACATCTTTTATGGCCTAAAATAAGGGTATCTTGACGCATATATGCTTCAACTGATCTAGAATGTCAAAGGTTGGTTCCTCCTTCTCTTCCTTTTGTTTCACACTTTCCAACTTTTGAGGAAATGGTGGTTCTTGTTCAGTCTATTAGACTAGGACTAGTTCGAGGCTTTTAGGTGCACTTGGCTGAATGGGATCATCTAGATGCTCCTCTTCTTCCATAGGAATCTCAGTGATGATGGGTGTAGAAGGAGTTGGCAAAGTAGTTCCTGAACACAAGTGAATGTCAGCAGAGAATTGTTTTGGATCAACAAAGTAGACTGGTTGTTGTTGTGCTTTGTTATTTGGGTTAGGTGTGGGCTGAGCTTGTAGCTGAGTAGGTTTAGGTGTATTTGAACTTGAACTAGCAGGAGGAGGCATTATAGCAGGTTGTTGGGGCTAAGAAGGTGGTTGCAAGTAACTGGTTGTCTAGTTTGGCCATTGTTGTCCTTCCTTCCATTGAGATGTTTGCTGCCAATTTCTTGGAGGTGGCTGCCAATTTCCTTGAAATTGTTGCCAATTCCCTTGAGGTTGTTGCCACTGGGGTGGAGATTTTTGGTGATTGGGTCAGGTATTTGGAGGTTTATTCCAAGGTTGTGGTGGATATCCTCTATAATTGGATGGATATGGGGGTTTCCATTGGTTACCAAATGCATAAGAATTAAAATAAGTCCCAACAAAGGATAATGGATCTGGTGGCATACCTTGTCTTGGAGCCCATGGCCTTCTTTGTGCAATGTAGTAGACATGATCATAATCACCCTAGATTTTCTTGAACTCAAGTGGGATTTACTTACTGTCAATATTAGCTACCATTTTGCATATGCAGTACTTCTTCTTTTGTCTACAATGAGGGCAATATTCTGCCAACATTGCCTCTGACTCCTCTTGTTTCTTCTTTGCTTGAAGAGTATCCAGCTGAGTAGCCAGATTGTTTATGATTTCTTGCTTGAAGCCTCCTAGCAAGTTAGTAATCTCCATCCTTTAAACTCCATTGGCAGATGACTTACCCATAGAAGATTGGTAAGCTCTCCCTTTCTTTGAAGCTACCCTAGAATAGTTCTGACATATCTTCTTGATATTCTCCCAAGGGACTTGGGTGATATCTCCTCCTCCCATTAGGTCCAAGGAATTTGTACAACTGTCATTGATTCCCCTTAGGAAAAGCATATTTTTTGATTCTTCATTGAGTGTATGGTGTGGATATTTTTGGAGGCAGAACAAAAACCTTGAAATGTAATCCTCCAGGCTCTCATCTTCCTTTTGTTGCATCCTAAAAATGTCATCTCCTCTCATATCACTACTCCTACAATATTCCTTATACTTCTCAAGGAACTTTGTCTTCATGTCCTCCCAAGTCTCCACGGTATTTCCTAGGCTCACAAACCATCTTAGTGCAGCTTCTTTCAAAGTGGTAGGAAAAAGCTTAAGCCTATGGGAATCAGTGCTATAGTCATAACTCCTGTAAAGTATATCAAACTCAAACAAGAAAGTATCAGGATTTTTTATGAAAAGTCCATAAAACTTAGGAAGGACTGAAGAAAGGATATTTTTGAGGTTATCAACTTCATTTTGATGAGAAATGGGGAAAGGAAAAGTTGGTTGGTTAGGTTTGTTTCTATTTGCATCACCCATATCTTCCTGATGGAGTTCCAAAGCAAAGGGATTCTCAATCTGATTTTGGTCTTTAGAGGAAATTTCAAAACTGGTCAGATCAGGAAATGCATCAGCAAAGGGGTGTGGCTCTTCTTCTTCGTCTCTTGGTAGATTCTGATGCTCAACTAGATGGAGTGGATCAAGGTTATTAGGAAGGAATCTCCCATGAGCATCTCTCCTCCTTCCTCTATGCATATGGTATCTACTAAATATCAACCAGCTCACACAAAGAATTGGAAAAAGAATAGTGGATCATTACTTTCCTAAATGAGGAGTATACTAAGAACAAACTTCAGAAATACTATAGTAAGAAAGAAACTATCAATGACTCCAAAGAAATCCCTAGTTTGACACCATCCCCGGCAACGGCGCCAAAAATGTTGGCTTCCTACAATGATTTAACAACTAAGCCCTTATAGCTATGATTCAAAGATTGGACATCTAATCTGAATAGCTATATCAATCATCATAAAGGTGCATTTAACTTGTCGTTGACCCAGGGACATAGACTTGAAATGGGTCAACACAGTATGTGCACTAGGAAGCCAAAGTAGCTATATTCATTCTACAACTAAGAAAGACATAATGTTGAAAGTAAATTTATTAGAAAGAAATAACATAAGTACTTAACATCAACCAATAACTATACTAAGCTGAAATGTATGACAAAAATGAAAATCTGAGCAAACAAATAGAAAACTACTATGTTTGCTTTGGCTGCAAGAATAGTCACTGAATGGAATTCTAGTGGCTACAGGAATAGACAGTTTTTAGATTCTTAACTAATTGTTGAACAGAAAGTAATAACTAAACTAAAAGATGGAATGCTCACCAAGTGGGCCCCCTTGGATGAGTATTCCTTAAGACAAATGTAAACCCAAATGCACAAACATATAACTTCATTTTATTCATTGGAAATCATGAGTACAATAGAGCAACATAACTATATTACTGAAAAACTAAGAATGTGAGTACATCATCAAATTAATCAACCTCTTGAGAAGGAGCATTCAAGTCTTATTTATAGGAAGAAAAACTACTAACTAACTACCTAGCAAGGCGGTCAACTCTAGATTAGGAGGACACCACTTTAGGGAAAGCATAAAAAGTGGAAACGAGGTTATGCATGCATGGAATTTGGTCAAGCAAGTTTTCCTTAATGCAGATTTAACATAACAATAGCTCCTATATTCGCTCAAAAAACTATTAAGACCATTTACAAGGCAGTTATAATTCTTCGATTTGAACTAAGAATCTCCCTCCAAAGAGATTCTTCCCTCCATTGACCTTTGAATGATCACCTTATTGACCTTTGTGGCAAATGACCAGCTAGTAGAATCTTCCTCAATTTTGTAGGCTCTAATTACATTTGCATAACAATATTCGTGTGCACAACAATTGCATATTTGTAACTATCTTAAAGTAACATTCATCAATCCACATGTAAAATTAACATAGATAGTTCATATAGCATGTCAATGTCATTTAAAGGTTACAAAAATAAGCTTATGCCCAATGTCTATGGTTTTGAGGAAATATCATGAAAAGGTCAACATCCAAGTATCAAAGTCTATGACAACTACATCAAATGGATAATAAACTCTATCAAAATTGAGCCATAAACTAGACTCATCAGCAGCAAGGAAGTGAGTAGTTTGATAAAATGCTTTGGTAGACATGTATGGAAAATGTGGTAGCATAGAAAAGGCGGTGAGCTATTTGAAAAAATGCCTCAAAGAAATGTTGTCTCATGGTGATGGAATACCATTCCATCACCATGAGACCACATTTCTTCAAGGCATTTTTTAAAATTACTCACTGTATTTTCTATGCTATTGCTTACTATTATGATTTGATAGATTTTTTCCAAGAATCCATAGTTTATTGGAAAGCACCTATTTTAGGCTTTTAACCATATCAGCAAGGAAGTTCAAGTAGTTTGATAAAATGCTTTGGTAGACATGTATGGAAAATGTGGTAGCATAGAAAAGGTGGTGAGCAGTTTGAAAAAATCCCTCAAATAAATGTGATCACATGGTGATGGAATGGCATTCCATCACCATGAGACCATATTTCTTTGAGGCATTTTTTCAATCTACTCACTGTCTTGTCTATCTTATTGCTTACTATTATGCTTTGATAGATTTTTTCCAAGCATTCATAGTTTGTTGGAAAGCACCTATTTTAGGCTTTTAGCCATAGCAGCAAGGAAGTGAGTAGTTTGATAAAATGATTTGGTAGATGTGTATGGAAAATGTGGTAGTATAGAAAAAGCAGTGAGTTGTTTGAAAAAATGCCTCAAAGAAATGTGGTCTCATGGTGATGAAATGGCATTCCATCACCATGAGACCACATTTCTTCAAGGCATTTTTTCAAACTACTCACTCCCTTGTCTATGTTATTGCTTACTATTATGCTTTGATAGATTTTTTCTAAGAATCCATAGTCTGTTGGAAAGCACCTTTTTTAGGATTTTAGCCATAGCAGCAAGGAAGTGAGCAGTTTGATAAAATGCTTTGGTAGACATGTATGGAAAATGTGGTAGCATAGAAAATGCAGTGAGCTATTTGAAAAAATGCCTCAAAGAAATGTGATCTCATGGTGATGGAATGGCATTCCATCACCATGAGACCACATTTCTTTGAGGCATTCTTTCAAACTACTCACTACCTTTTCTATGATATTGCTTACTATTATGCTTTGATAGATTTTTTTCCAAGAATCCATAGTTTATTGGAAAGCACCTTTTTTTAGGCTTTTAGCCATAGTAGCAAGGAAGTGAATTGTTTGATAAAATGCTTTGCTAGACATGTATGGAAAATTTGGTAGCATAGAAAAGGTAGTGAGATGTTTGAAAAAATTTCTTAAAGAAATTGGATCTCATGGTGATGGACATCACCATGAGACCACATTTATTTGAGGAATTTTTTCAAACAACTCATTTCCTTTTCTATGCTATTGCTTACTATTATTCTTTCATATATTTCTTCCAAGCATCCATATCATAGAAAAGGAAATGAACTGTTTGAAAAAATGCCTCAATAAAAAGTGGTCTCATGAAATGCCATGACAAACAAATGCAATTGGTAGTTGCTCCTAGTTATTACTTATGCTATGTGAAGTAATTGCATCACTGCTTATGTTGACTTTCTAAACAACTATATTGTAGCTGAAATTTTTTCATCTATCAACATCTAGTTATTAGTTATGCAACGCGAAGTACTGATCTTAGTTTGAAAGATATGCAATGCAATGTAATCAACGATATGAATATAAACTACACAAATCTATTAAGTACAATTCATTAGTTAAACTCTTTATTCTTTTACCTATGTGAAGGTTTATCCAACTCCACTAGCACTAGGAGGTGTTCCCACGAAACCTCCAATATTATCCTATTCAACATACAAAATCAGATATTAGAATATCATTCATATAACAATGCTATTCATATGTAATAAATTTATAATTTTTTACTAGTTACATACCTTAGTGGTAGATGCAGTGGAGTAATAAATAGGCGGATGGCTGGTGTATCTAGTATCAACACTGTGACCCTGAAATTTTATTACAATCATAAACTAAATTAGTTAATCTTGCATTTCAAAAATGAAATTTAATAAATTAAATTCAACATGAACATGCTAAAATTTACCTAAGTATTGATGCCGAAAGCCTCATTCAAAATGTCAATTGTCATCGCCATCCCCACAACTGTAGACATATCATGTGCACCATCATCTTGAGTGTCTATGGGGTCATATGTACAAGTCAACCCGCAAACCTAACAAGAATGGGTTGGAAGCCTACCCCTCGAAGACTCCCCTGGATGGCATACTATAGGACTAGCATGTTGGATGATACTTTGGGTCAAAGAGTTGATAGAATGCAAAGTGTCCACCTCAGCACTCTCCTTCACGATAGAAGGGATAATGACGTGCTCACGAGCTAGCCTAGTAAGAGCTCATCTCCCTTGCCACTAAGGATCCAGTTGTACACCAGGTCTATCATGTGCCAACCCCCCACCTCTCCCCTAAAATTCCCTCATATCAAAATAGTTGAGGATTTTGTTGAGGATGAACTCATAGCAGAGTTTCCTCAAGAAATATTGGGGAACTTCACAATTGTTGCATGGTGGATAGTCAAAAACCATATACCACCTATCCCAAAAATTGTCCCTAATCCCTTGGTGGTGGTACCAATGGATAGGAAATGTGGTCTCTTGGAATTAAAGTCAATATTTTGATTTGTGCGTGGGTCGGTGAATAGTGAGCACAAATCATATTTTGTAATTTTTTCATCTTTTACTTCTTTATATGATAATTTATTTGCGTAAAAATTCCTAGACGCCCACCTCCTATCTACCCAACCACTTAATTGTTTGTTAATTGCATCTACATGTTTTAACATTTCTTGAAGTGAAATCGCAAGTTTTCTTCTTTCCATGGTTGAACTTACTAGATCGTTCAACCTCGTGATTAACTCCTCAATCTATTTATTATTGTTTTCAATTACCCCCATTAAATTTTGTTGAGTTCCAAGAGGATGTTGAGGAATTGGTGGAGGAGATTGTTGTTGTGGTTATTGTGGATTTTATTCGGGTGCTTGTTGTTGTGGTTGTTCAGGATTTTGAGGAGGGTTTTCAAGCTCATTAAGATATCCTACAAATTAAACAAATGAATATAAAAAATAACCTAAAATAACCTTTTTAACAACAAATTCACAAAAATAAAAAACAATGCTTACTTGTTTGACCTCCCCGTCGACATGGCGGAATCCTAGTGATGAAATTGCAAAAAAATGATGAAGAAATTGCAAGTTAAGCTCCTTCCAAAAAGTGAGTGCACAAATGCAAGGTTTCTTGGCCGCGGACAACATAAAACATAGTGAGAATAAAATGAAGTCATTTGCTATTTTTTTGTTTTAATGAGCTATAATGCACTCACGTTATAATGCAAGCATGTTATAGGCTCGATGTGACTGATCCTTTGGCTCGAGGTGCCCTTGTAGTGAAAATTAGGCAAGGAGAAAATAATTTTATTCACGAAACTTTGTGTGTGCCTAAATTATAGCATAATATTTTAAGTATTGGGTAGCTTGTAGCAAAAAATTATAAGGTTGGGTTTGAAGATAACTGCTGCAAAATACTTGATAAATCAACTAACCATCATCTTGTAGAAAAGGCTTGTATGATACAAAATAGATAATTTACTCTCACATTGGTTTCTTCTAAGATGCATGCCCTCAAGGAAACCATAGACGATTCATGGTTGTCACCAACATTATGGTCATATGAATTTTCAAATCTATTAATTTTGCTTCATAAGAACATGGTGAGAGGAATTCCTATAATTTGGACAAAAGAAGAATTTTATTCAAGTTGTACACTTCACAAGCAACATCAAGAAAGTTTTTGAGTGAACAAATTATGGAGGAAAAAATATTCTCGAGATCTTGTGCATGCTGACATTTGTGGTGACATGCAAGAGGAATATTTGGGTAAGATTTATTTATTTATTTATTTATTTATTTATTTATTTATTTATTTATTTATTTATATATATATATATTTATTTATTTATTGATGATTTCTCTTGCCACACATGGGTTTATTTTATTAAGCATAAATTTGAGGCATTTGAATTCTTCAAGCACTTTAAGGCTATGGAAAAAAAACAAAGTGGGTATTATCTCAAAATACTCAAAATAAAATAGAGGGGGAGAATTCACTTCCAAAGAGTTTTCTAATTTTTGTAATACTCGTAGCATCAAGAGACATCTTACTATACCTTATACCCCTCAACAAAATGGTATTGTAGAAAGGAAGAATCGTACCATTATGGAAATGACACAAACTATGTTACAGTCCAAAAATCTTCCCAATTGTTATTGGGGAGTTGTAGTAGCAACAACAATTTATATTCTAAATCGAAGTCCAATGAAATTGATTTAGAATATTACTCCAAAGGAAGCTTGGAGTGATCACAAGCCTTTATTAGCTCACTTGTGTGTATTTGGTTGTCCATCATATGTTCATGTTCAAGTTTAGAAGTGACAGTTGGATACAAAATCCTAAATTTGTATCTTTGTGGGCTATTTTGATTCAGCAAAATGATATAAATTCCATAGTCTTGACACAAAGAAATGGATTGTTAGTCAAGATATAGTTTTTGAAAATTGGGGAGTATGGAAATAGAAAAAAGAGTTAAATAAATTACACCACTAATCATGAGTATTGAAGATGATCAAGTTCTTCCTCTCTACACAAGATCACATTCCTCCTCTCTACACAAGATCAAGTGCAAGTTCAAGCTCAAGTTCACCAATTTCTTCTTTAGGTGATAGTTCAATTCTGGTGTCAAGTCCAAGCTCATCAAGTTCTTCTTTAGGTGATAGTTCAAGTCTGACATCAAGTCTAAGCTCTTCAAGGAAGGTACAAAGTTTAAATGAAATTTATCAGGGGAGTTTTATTGTAAATCTAGTTATCAATTTTTCTTAGCTTAATATAATTCAAGTTGAACCTTGGTTATGAAGAAGTCATAAAAGAAATAGTATGGATTGATGCTACAAATGAAGAGATGTGTGCAATTGATAAAAATAATACATGAGAATTAGTGCAACTTTCTAAAGACAAATAGGTGATTGGCGTCAAATAGATTTATAAGGTAAAATATCATGCTAATGGTTTTGTGAAAAGACACAAGGAAATATTGGTTGCCAAGGGATTTGCACAAACACTTGGGGTATATTATTTAGAGACTTTTTCTCCAATTGCAAGATTTGATACAATCAAAATTAGATTGGCTATTTTTGCACAATACAAGTGGCTAATGTATTAGATGGACATAAAATTAGCCTTCTTGAATGGTTATATTAATGAGGAAGTCTATGTGGAACAACCTATGGTCTATGAAACTCCAAGAAAAGAAAACTTGGTTTAAAATTTTAAA
This sequence comes from Sequoia sempervirens, assembly GCA_007258455.2. NCBI lineage: Eukaryota > Viridiplantae > Streptophyta > Pinopsida > Cupressales > Cupressaceae > Sequoia > Sequoia sempervirens. The sequence continues at coordinate 219,150,298 of VDFB02000013.1, forward strand.
GCACCTCTTTATGGGTTGAAGCAAGCTCTTCATGCCTGGTATGCAAGGATTGATAGTTTTTTTTAAGAAAGGATTCAACTGAAATCACTCTGAGCCAACCTTATATATCCAACATCTTGGTAATGATATTCTCATTTTTTTCCTTTATGTTCATGATCTCATTTATGCATGCAATAGCACAACTCTCATGGAGAAATTTCAAGCAGAAATGAAACACGAATTTGAAATATCAGATCTAGGACTCATGCATTATTTTCTTGGTGTGGAGGTGCAACAATAATCTGAAGGTATTTTTATTTCTCAAACCAAATATGTAGGTGATTCATTGGAGAGGTTTAGAATACTATCATGGATTGACATTACAACCCCTATAGCCCTTGGTGAGAAATTAACCAACGAAGATGCAAGTTCAAAACTAGATGCTACTTTGTAGAGAAGTTTGGTTGGGAGCCTCATATACCTCACTACAACTAGACCTGATATTGTGTATGTTGTGAGCCTCATATCTCAATTCATGTTGGATCCACATGAGTCTCATTGGCATGCTAAAAAAAATCTTAACTTGGTATGTGAGTAGTACAAATTTTTTGGCTTCATTATTCTTCTAATGATAAATTTGAGCTAGCTAGTTACATGGATTATGATTGGGTTGGTTCAATAGATGATAGAAAATCCACATCTGATTATGTTTTCTCATTTAGTTCTGGAGTTGCATCTTGTCCAGTAGTAAAAAGTAGACAACCGTGGCTCTCTCTTCCATAGAAGTGGAATATATTGGAGCAGCATCAACAAATTGTCAAGCCATATGGATTCAAAGGATTTTGGAATATCTACATTTGGTTTAATAACATCCAAAAACTATTTATTTTGATAACAATAGTACCATTGCAATGACCAAAAAACTTATGTTTCATGCTAGATCGAAGCACATTAAGATCAAACATCATTTCATTCATGATTTGGTTCAATATGGGATAGTAGAATTGTAGTTTTTCCCTATAGATTCTAAGAAAATTGTTTATATATTTACCAAGGCTCTTCCTACACCCAATTTTATCTCCTTGATAAATCAGTTAGACCTCACCCCTGTTGCATATCAGTGTGAGATTGAAGACATGCATGTGCATGCTCAATGGATTGGCTTCATGTAATCATTGCTTTTCTTTTCAAATGCATGCACATGATTCTTTTCTTCCCAATAGTTTCTTTTAATTTTAATGCATAATAAATTAGGCTAGGCTTAAAAAGCACACAATAAGCGTTGACCACTTAGGTGGTTTTTGTGGGGCCATCTTCACCCGTCCCACTTCTGTTCATTATTTTAATTTGTAGTTAGTCTCATTTAGTTAGATGGATGCCAATAAATGTTTTTAAATTGTTTCTCTCACTCACTTGCACTGAAGAAATTTTTAGTGATGTTAGTAAAGTTCCTACATTGTACTCACACTAAATAGGTTTCCAACCTGACCAATTTTCATTTATTAGTGCACAAGGATTATTCAAATATCATAGTTGGATAAGCTCTAGTAGACATGAATATGAAATGTGGAGGCACATCAACTATTTGATAGGATGCCTCAAAGAAATGTGGTCTCATGGCATGCTTTGATTGCACAATATGCACAAAATGTGTTTGTTGAAAAGGATTCAAAAACTTTCAATCAAATGTACTATGTAAAGTTGGACTCTACAATATTTTCTAGCATCCTCCTTGCTTGTGCCAAAATGGGATCTTTGGAATGGGGTATGAACATCCATCTTAGGATAAAGGAAAGAGGAATTTTTTCAGATGTTGTAGCTGCAACTACCTTGGTAGATATGTATGCAAATTTTGGAAACATAGACAAGGCATATGAACTGTTTCACAAAATTCCTCCAAGAATTTTTTTCTCATGGAATGCCCTAATAGTAGGATATTCACAAAATAGATTTGTTGAAAATACTTCAAAAACTTTCAAGAAAATGCAATTAGCAAGTGTAATGATAAACTCTACAACCTTTGTCAGCATCATTCCAACCTATATTGAAATGGGAGCTTTCAAATAGGGTATGGATATCTATCAAAGCATAAAGGATAGAGGAATTTGTTAGATGTAGTAGTTGCAACCGCTTTGGTATACATGTATGCAAAGTGTGGAAGTATACACAAAGAAGGAAAATTGTTTGACAATGTGCCTCAAAGAAATTTGGTTTCATTGAATTCCATGATTGTAGGATATGAACCAAATGGATTTCTTCACAAAGATTTAGAAAATTTAAGCAAATAAAATTGGTCAAATCACATACAAAAATATGTTTAGGAGTATTTATAGTGACAATTATTTTTAATTTGAATCTAAAAATTTTGTGATTATCTTCTCCTCTCAAACATCTATGCAAATGTGAGCAGGTGGTGTGAGGTTCAAATGGTAAGGAGATTGATAAATGGTAAAGCAAATAAAAAGATCCCTTTAGATGTAGTTGGATTGAAAGCCATGAAATGGTGTGTTTTATGTGTAGAGGATCTAGATCACATCCACAAACACAGGAGATCTATGCAAAGTTGGAGAGATTGGCTTGGGAGATGAAGGCAACAAGGTATTCCCCAACTTCAAGATATTTACTTAGTGATGTGGAAAAGGATGGAAAGGAATTATTTCTTTACCATCATAGTGAAAAGTTGGAAATTGTGTTTGGTTTGTCACATGCACCCCAAGAACAACTATTACGGTTGTTAAGAACCTTCAATATGTGTTGATTGCCACACTACACTGAAATTTATCTCTAAGCTTGTTACAAGATAAATTATTGTGAGAGATGTAAATTGTTTCCATCATTTTAAATAGACAAAATATTCATGTGGAGATGATTGGTTATGCTAACTAAAGTAATATAAAAAAATAGGCTTGCACTATAAGTATGTGCACTATGTCACACCTACACTAATAATGAAGGAACAAAGTTTTGTTTTCATTTTCTAGAAATAAAAAAATGGTTTTGTTTTTGTTTTGAATATTTGGAAATCTAGACCATGATGTTGGCTTTGTAAAGCATATACACTATTGGGGTATCTATCAAAGACTTATTTAATGATAACATGAACATTTAATTAAATTTTTTTCATAAGCCTACATATGTCTGAAATGAAAAGTTTGAGGAGGTGGAGAAAGAGAAAAAAAAAGGTGAGGAACACTTCAAGTAAATTTTAAGATGCTTGATTAGCAAGAAATGGGAGAGGAGGGCTCACAATTACCCTCGTCATTTTTAATAGTCCTTTTGTTTCAATTAATTTCCAAAATGGGACATCACTTGAATCAATTTAAGGGAAAATAAAGTGCATAAGGCATGGGCATATAATTGATTGACTCACTAATTAGGAACATCTAATCATACATGATATTTTCTAATAGTTGTATGGTCCCATCTTCCTAGTTACTTGGAACAACATCAAAATCAATTTAACCTTGTACATAATCACCCCTCTGTAACCTATTATACTTCATATGTCTAAGACCTTATAAAAATATAACATGTTTGCTATAGATTTTAGCAACCCTTAGTGAATAATAATCCAGGTTGTTCGTGTTGGAAAATGAAAGTCGATCAGGTTGGAAACCTGTTTAGTGTAAGTGCAGCATAGGAACTTTACTAACATCACCAAAAACTTCTACATGTGAGCAGGAGAAATAGTTTAAGAACATTTTTGGGCATCCATCTAACTACACAGGACTAAAAATAAATGAAAATAGTCAAGGAAGCAAGACAAGTGACAAGGGTCCCACAACAACCACCTAAGTAGTCAATGATTAGTGTGTGTTGTTTAGGTCGAGCCAAAAATTGTAGTTGTGTGACATAGTGCTTTCTTTCATGATTTTTCGTTTTGCATGAAAGGATCTATAATTTTTTAAACTATTTTTTATTCAGTTCCTTGTAGGATCGCAACTTCATGTGTTGCGTAATAAACTGTATGTATATGTAATAGTATTAGTTAGGATATTCTTTTTTTTAGAACTGATTTTTTTAAAAAAGAGTCTTTTGTTGGCAATTGCCGCTATATCAGCAATGAAGACATTGAACATAATGGGATAAATATACAAGGTAAAAGTACAAACCTGTGTCACACTTTATAAAGGAATCAACCAATAGCAAAAAAAATTATGAACTTTGACCACATAAAAATGATCTTTATGATTTGAATTTCAAAATGATGTAAACTAATTAAATATAGAAATATTGATGAAGTTTATTCCTATAATTTTTCAGATTTTTATAAAATTGTTTTGATTATTTTTTTATCAATTTAAGAGTAAATTTTGGAATGCTAAAAATTTTAGGAAAAAGTGACATTCACTTGACGTCAAGAAACAAATAGAAAAAAACTTCATTTTCCCCTAAGTTTTTTCTCCAAATAGGTAACTTAAATATCTAATGCATGGAAAAAAAATTAAAATTTTGATGTATATTTTTCTCATAAGAACATTTTAAAGTCAAACTTATCAGAATTTGACAGTTTTCATTTGACGTCAACTATTGTCTATTTTTGTAATAATTTTCAAAAAACAAATTATACACTTTTGAAGAGTATTCTCTCCTCTAGTGCACCATATATTTTTCAAAAAAAAATATATGTTTTACTATTTTTTTAATTTCTAATCAGTCTCTTTTTTAACTTTAACAACCTTCTTGCATTATTTTAAAAATAAAATATATTAAAACTAATCAAAATATTACAAAAATACATATTTGGATTCACCACTCTGAGCTCTACAAAAGGGTATTTTTCTTTTTTCTTTTTAAATCATTATGACTGAAGAAATACTTAGTTGAATTTGAAAGTTTTATAAAATTCTGAAAAAAGTTGAGTTGGTTGCCAACTAGGATGCCACATAGACAGTAACCCCACACATAAAATAAGCCACATTTCAATGTGATAAAGAAAAAAATTGAAATTTTATGATTTCGGGCAAAAGGGTTCGCCTGAAACTCTATGTGCCACATATAGGCCACGTGGTTTCAGGCAAAATTGGTTTGATTGAAACTATTTAGGTCAAAATAGTTTTGCTCAGAACTATTTAGTTGTTCAAAAATGTGACACGGCTTTGGCCTTTTACCCTACAATCTATTTTTTTACTAACAACAGTGACTAATTTTTTTCCTCCATTCTTAGTATAGTGTTAGAAAAATTTTAATCACTATCTTACACGTGACCTATAGCATTTTGCAAGTAGAAGAGAAGTACATGTTGTGACAGTAACAAAAGAAATGAGAATTATTTCTCCTGTAATCCAACCAAGTTGAGAAACACTCCACGACAAAGATAAAATTCTTGCGTCTATTACTATTGTGATAGCATTGAGATGTTGTTGTCCATACATTCCCTATGGAACAACAACCAAATATATGTCTATCAATACTAGGGAAGACTCAAAAATTAAAAAATCATGCTAGATTATAAACACACACCCACCCAACCACACACACATAAGTATGTGCTTGAATGTGTTTCAAACTTGTTCAAAGCACTTAATTAGTTACCTGCTATTGCATGTCCATCATCATAACTAATATCTTTGTGCATTCTTCCATATTGGTTGTCTTATATGTCCATAATTGTGTCTTGTAAACAAGTTTATTGCATGTAATAGAAATTGAAACAGTGAACTTGTGCTAGTATTCTAAGAAGTTATAGAAAACAATGTGTGTCAGCTATTTTAGATCCGACAGACACCCACACATATGTTATCTTTTGTACAAATCTTAGGAGTACTAAAAATTGAAACAACAAATAAACACTCACTGCTTATTATTCATAAAGAGGGATTTCATATTTATAGGAGAAGAAAATTCAATAGTCTTCCTATAAAATAGAAAAAAATTTGACAACTAACTGTAGTTGTTTGACATCAAACTAGACCAAAGACAGCTCACACTAAACTCAACAGATAACAACTAGGACACCTCTACACTATTCTATTGACACATATTTATTTTGTTAATATTTTTGGAGTGTTATATATTCCAACACCCCCTCTTAACACTACAACATCAAACTGACTAATAACATAAAAAATAAAAGGAAATACATTATGCAAAAGTTGTTCTTTGAAAATAGTTCTCAAACTCGTAAGAATTCTTCAAGCTACTCCCAAGTATAGTCACCTAGTTCTAATCCAAGTTTCCAACATCATTAGACAACATTTGCATATGAAGTGTCTCGTTACCCTCATAAATCTATAATGTTGAGCTTCCAGATTTTTGGATCTCCCTAAACTATTGGACACCAACCCTCACATGTATGTCTCATGACTCCAATGAGGTATAGTTTCTCTTATCCACAAGCAGACTATTGAGCATCTATCTATCCTCTATTGCATCCTTCCCTATCTTTAAAGTGTTGACCTCTTCAAAATAGAATAATTGATTTATCTTCACTGAAGTCGTCATTGCTTTCATTTGGTAGCTCTTCAATAGTTGTTGACATTCTCTCAACTCTTATATTCAAAAAGCTAAACAACAACAAACTTCTTTTTAGAATCCTCCACAATACACAGCATCAAACTTGAAACAAACTCACAGCAACAAGACCTCCCATTAACTCTAATACTGGTCATATTAAAAATTGAAACAACAAATAAACACTCACTACTTATTATTCATAAATAGAGATTGCATATTTATAGGAGAAGAAAATTCAATAATATTCTTATAAAATAGCAAAATATTTTGATAACTTTGATATCAAATTGAACTAAAGACAACACATTAAACTCAATAGATTTAACAAAACACCTCTACATTATTCTATTGACACATATTTATTTTATTAATGTTGTTGGAATGTTATATTCCAACTAGTTCAAAGAAGAGTCCTCCTGCAGTGATGAATATAGAAATGACCCACTTGCAATTGAAAAATCATTCACAGAATGTCGGTAATTTAAAAAATGTTTATAGTTCAAAGTTGGCATCGACTAGAAAAGGAATTTTTTAGTAGGCAAAAGGCTTAAGCATTTTGAACCTAGTATAATGGTGATTTTTACCTCAAGCTGCACTCGAAAAAATTAGAATCCATATCTCCTATGAGATATATTATACCAAATACATAAACAGAAGAGCCTAAGAACTAACCGATTTACAAAAGAAAATGACTAATGAAGAAGCACATAGAAATAGATGGTATCATAAAAGGACAACTGTGTGTGTGTATAAAAAGCAACTGCAAAAATATGTGAATGCATCCAAAAGTCCTCACAGACAAATGAAGCTATATTTTGATGGGATGTCCATTCAAAACTTTGGAAAAGAAAAACAAAGTAAACAAATTCCAAACAAAGAATATGGCAAGATTGGTTATTAGTTTGATGGCACCACCTCCAGATAGAAACAAAATCATAGTAAAAGACTGGATAATATGATGATTTTTACGTTCCCTAGTATGAACAGAGCCTCTTCCAACAAACTTAGAGGATGGTCATCTCCGATTTGATATTATCATTACATTAGCAATGATGATGAAGGCTAACCGACAAAGAATTTACAGAGGACTGGCACAATGTAATTGGAATCTAAAAATAAACAACTAGGTAGTTAAGAGTTGTTCATAATTATACAATAAAAGTATAAAAAGAAGGAAGAATACTAAATAATAAAAACATGCTTAATATGTTATTGTAAAAGAAATCTACATCTTTTGGTTCACTTTAAAATTCATAGAACCCAACCAACTTGTTAGTGCTCTGATTTGTTTATTGTGATTCTAAAGAATACAAACTAAATACTTAATCTTGGGGATACAAGTCGAATTACATTCAAGGAGTGTTATAGTTAAATCATAAGTGATTCAGACTAATTGGAAAGAGTAGATACAATCTCTACTCTTTAAGCTTAACAAGGATTGGGAGGGTTTTCTTTTAAAAAAACTATAATAAAAATGATAAAAAATGTAGTAATAAAAATTAAATTTTAATGACATGAAATGATCCTATTATTTGTTACCAATATAGTTCCATGTTGAACTCTAGAATTTTACTATTAAAAATCTTTAAATAAATTATAACTGTTACTAACAAATACTTTTCGATAAGGAATTATGTGATAGGATTAGTGTGTTAATACTTTTATTTTCCTTTAGAATAATTTATAGTTTTTAAATAATAAAAGCTTTCATTATAAATTTTTATCTTTAAGCAAATTATAACTTTACTACTAAAAATAGTTTCGGATAAGGAATTATATTATAGGATTAGTGTGTTAATACTTTATTTTCCTTTAGAATGATTTATATTTTTTTAATAATATAATCTACACTTATAGAAAATATTTAATTTTAAAGTTTTGATCAATCACTTACTTAGGAACAGTTTGTTTTACCTTAAGAGATGGATTCAAAATTAAAAATTGATTCATTAAGATGTAAATCCTATGCTTATACTACTTAAATGTAATTCATTATTTTCTTTAAGAGCGTATAATCTCATAATGAGATAATATTTTTTCACATATAAATCCTTAAATATACATTACTAATCCACAATATTCCATTTGTTAGATCAAAAGAACTTTACAGTTAGTATGATAAAAGACCAATCAATCACAACAACAAACCAACAAATGTGCCCTTAAAGATACATTGGATTCCTAAAAAAATATGCTAGTAATGGATACCCTATGCAAATAAGTTATCTTGTGTTAATTTAAGAGTTATTATAGTCTTTTTTAAAACAATAAACTTTAAAAAAAAAAGACATACAATGGTTGACTCCCTAGACTTAAGTTCTTGATTAAACAACACTCTAGTACCTATGATAGCTAAAATATTAATCTCCTTTATAAGAAAGATAGCCTTCTTAAGTAATTACCAAGTATCCTCGTCTTAATGGGATGATGGATGATTGTCACTTGTTCCACATGAACTACAATCCAAATTATGGTTATCTTGCCGTTACAAAAGTTATTGGAAAGAACCCTTGTAGACACTTAAAATTGTCTCTCAATAATTCAATTATCGTCAATCCACTACACATCAACACTCCTAAATTAATTAAATAAATCAAGACTATTTATTCAATTACTAAATCCTTCTTCTAAAGTCCAACCTTAAACAAATTATTCAAGTCCATCATGCACATTCTCAAAAAATTAAATAAAAAAATCTATTTATTTAATTCATATGGTTCCTCTCACATCATTAGTACATTAAAACTAATTATATAATCTATGTAATCATTTGTACAAGTTAAAGCATTATTAATCAAGTAAAATCTTGTCCAATTTCCAGCTTGAATGCACATGTGTCCACAAACGAACTTTGTATGTACATTTGTCTCATGATTCCTACTTTACCAAAATTATTCTTGTTCAATGTCATCTATCCATTTTTTAAGAAAATATTGACCTACACATAAATCCAAAAAAATGATATTCCAAAAAAGGTTATCTTTATCTTATTACTCTTTTCCTTTTCAAAAAGATCACATCCAGATCAAATTATTTTGAATAATGAAGCTCGCATTATGCACCAATTACAAAGTTTCACTTGGTGGCCTCTCATGACTTCAATGACCTCATTCAATCCCAACCCTTGATCTTCAAATCCAAATCTATTCATTGAACAACAATCCCAAAAATCTATAAATAGCACCTTTTATAAATTATTTGTATAAAATTCATGAATGCAAGGCTATGTAGTCAATTTGAGCAACCACATATTGTTGCAAGTATGAGCAGTTGGTGTTGTTATTGATGTCAACAAGCTTGTGTTGTAATTGGTGTCAATTGTATGAGAAAAAGATTGTTGCAATATTATGTGTAGTTGTTCATGTTGTCTATGTTGTTACATTAATGTTGCTTTGATTAGTTGCATTATGTTGTCATTAGTAAGCTATTGGTGTCAACCTCTAGTGTTTCTTTGATAAGCTTTTATCTATAGATGTATGGTTGAGTTGCTAGGTTGCAATTGGTTCTAGAAGTACTGAAGATGATGAGGATGTGTCTCTGGTTCTTGATTTCCAAGTGCTTTTGAGAAATTTTGATTAAAAAAAAAGAGGAAACAGTGAGTTGTAGTATTGTTCTAGTTGTAGAGTAGTGTTTTGTTGTTGCTTTGTATTTCTTTTGGGTTGAATATCTACTTTTGTGGTTTGGATATGTTGATTAGAGGTGTTCACAGGTGTTGTATTTAGAATTTGGTGTGTTGGATCACTATGCAGAGGAATTTGTATTCACCAATGTGTGAATTGTGTATTGCAGAGGTGTCTAGGAGAAAGATTTATGCTCCACATTTCTCTACAGAGAGGTTTCAAGTCTTGCAGATTTGAAGGTGTGTTGATAGTATTGGTATCTTTCTTTGATTGAAGTGGTTTGAGGTCTGGTGTTTCAGAAGTTGGTTTATTGAATTATAGTGTATGGAAGAGTTGTTCAAGAATATATTGCGTGTATACATTCTTAAGGTGAAAGTTGTTGCAAAGGAGTTTGTTGGATTTTAGGGTGTTTGTGGAATATTCTAGATCGTGTTCAAGTGTTATGTGGTGTTCACAATTCATCTTTGGATTTGAGGTTCAAGTGTATACTTAAAATTTTAATGGTGTTTACATGAGTAATAACCGACCTGGGTGTTTACACTACTTGCAAAATTTGTGGAAGAATGGTGTGGTGTATATGAATAGATTTAGGTCCTAGCTAAGGTCCACGTTGTGGTCCACCTTCATTCCTTTCCACCGAGGGAATGTTTTGGTGCTGGCCTAATTTGAATTTGCACGTTTGAGATGCATAGCCGACCTTGGAGAATGGTTTCAAGGTTGAAGATGATATAAATATGAGTTAAGTTGTTGAGGGATGCAAAGATAGATGAGTATGATGTGAATGATGTGAAATGTACTGTTGTAGGGTGAAAATTTGAGAAGTGTAGTGTTAGATTACTAAATACGGTGAGAAGAAGGTGTCTTCAATTCTTCAGAGAGACTATGAAGATGTTGGTGATGTTGTGGTGGATTTTTCTGTTGTTTTGAGATGGATTTCTCATTGTAACACTCTTCTCTATCTTCTTTTCTATTATGGCAATGAGCCTTTCATTCTCTTGGGCAGTAAATCCTATTATATTCAATATTGATATTACTTTATATTGTGATTTAATCCTCACCGTGGTTTTTCCCATCTTGGGTTTTCCACATAAATCTAGTGTCTCTTTGTGCATGTTGTTGATTTGATTCAGTTTTTGTTAATTGCTTTCATAGTAAAACATTCTAACAAGATTAAGGGTTAATTGGACTAATGTGGATCTGAATTTTTGTGAGGGTTTTGAAGTTTTAAGGTACAACTAATTCACCCCCCCTCTCAGTTGTCTTGTGTAGTCAAAAAATTTATCTTTACCAATGATAAAAGAAAAAACATTTATTTGACCGAAAAGATGAAGTGGAATCTATGAAAGAGAGAACAACCCCAAATTTATCTATGGCACCAAAAAACCAACAATGTTATTTTTTATTGTAATGAAAAACAACAACCCCATATTAAAAGATAGTGATGCTTGAATAGAAGATTAATTTTCATAGTTTAGTGTGTTTATGAACACAGTATTTATAGTGTTCATAAACAATACAAACTTCTTACAAAAGCACCCAAGAAAGTCTACAAACACACCACAACAAAGTTTGCAAACAAATTAAAAAATAGAAAAAATAAAAATGGAAAAGCCTTAGTGAGCTTTCAGACCTAAATCCATTCATATACACTATGTCATGCTTCCATAATCACTAAAGAAAATTTGGAATTAGTGTAAATGCCCAAGGTCGGAAAAACTGATGTAAACACCATTAACATTTAAGTACACACTTCCATTGATTTAAAGATGACTCGCGAACAACATACATCACTTGAACACAATCTAGAATATTCTATAAACACCCTAAAATCCAAAAAATCCCTTTGCAACAACTTTCACCCAAAGAATGTACAAACCTAGTACACTCAAACAACCTTCCATACACTGTAACTCAAGAAACCAACTTTCGAAGCACCAAAACACAACTTTGATTGTAGGTAGATATGATAATTATCAACACACTTATAGAATCGCAAGACCAAAAATCAAACTGTGAATAAATGTGGAACAAAACCATTTCTCCTAGACACCACTACAATACAATTCACACATTGGTGAACACAACTTTCTCTACACAACAATCTAATCCAAGAAATTATGGATAGAGAACCTTTGAATACCTCTAACCAACATATCTAAACCACACAAGTAGATCTTCAACACAAAAGAAATGTGAAGCAAAACCATAACACCACTCTGTATACCAGAACACCTCTATAACACATGGTTTCCTCTTTTATACAAATTTTCTCAAAGTCACTTGCAAACCAAGTACCAGAGACACATACTCATCATCTTCAACACTTCCTCATCACCACTAAACCAACTACAACTTGAAACTATACATCCATAGAAGCTTACCAAAGCAACACTAAAGGTTGACACCAGTAACACTTACTAACGACAACATAATGAAACTAATCAAAGAAACATCACAAATTCGCAATCATCACCAATTGACATTAATGACAACACTTGTTGACATCAATGACAACACCAACTACTTGAATACTTGTAATGCAACCATCATTGTTGTTGTGGAGGTGGGAACACTAACACAGGGTTCGACTAAGGTAAACCCCTATACAACACAACCCTTCTCCCCTTTTATTTTGTAGGTGCCTAAATTGTTGCCATGGAAGGAAGACTTGACATCTCAAGCCTTTTGGAGACTCCTAAACCCTATCTCCTATTTTTATTAGTTAATTATTGATAAGTTAGGGCATGTTGATTATTTAGGAATGTCAACATATTGATTCCTAATTTTCTTTGTCACGGGTGTTCAGACAATGCCAAGTCTAAACAGATCGTAAACCCTAACTTTTAGCACATAGGAATTTAGTGTGGCATGTTAGCATCCACGTGGTGCTCTAGCATCTTGCACAATCAACTCCAATTTCTTGTGCTAGGTTCCTCTTTATATTCTCTTCCTATTTTTTCTTTATATTTCTATCAATTTACTTTATAACATCTATATTCTATCATATTTAGTCAATTTTGTCATCACTATCCTAGTTCATTGCATTATCACATCAATCCTTGCATTTACAACAAAGGAACCAAAACCCTCAACCAAAAACCTATGTGGTTCTCCCTTGAGGATGGTAGCCAAGCACAACCCCTTGGTTGATTTTGTGTTACAATGTTTAGGTGGGAAGATTGGTTGTGATCTAACCACTTGGTCTAGATCCCCCCCAATCATTTTCACCTAAACAATCCCATGCTCCATTCTTTCCAAAATTTGAACCTATTAAAATATTATTTATTGAGGTAATAATTAAGGTATCATCAACAAAGATAACTTAAAGGAATCTCATTTTTGGATGCATGCCATGAAATTTAGAAGAAAGATTGTTAAGAAGGTTGAGCATGAAGTTCTCCAAAAAAATAATCAAATAGATGATGTGTTGAACTATGGTGCAATTTTTTTGAATATTTTGACAAGAAATACTATTAATAAGTAGGTAAAATTTGATGATCAGTTGATCAAATCAACAACGAAAATCCAATTTATGCAAAGAGAAAAAAAATGTTTATTTTTCTCAAGTCAATATGGATGTTGTTGTTTCATTTTTATCAAAGATTAAAAAATTTCGAGCAAAGAATCCCATATGGAGTGAATCACATGATATTTTTTTGTCAAAGATTATGATAAGCAATATTTTAGAGTTCGTGATACTTCAGGTCAGCAACCTAATGAGGTAGCCCTAGTATTGACTACATTTGTGAAATATGCATGTAGGGAAAAGGTGGAAGGAAGAAGTGTAATTGATGATAATTTCTTGTGATACATTTGTCTAATGTATGTATTCTTGTTCCTTTTTTTGGAAATTTTATTAAGGAGGTGTGCCACCTTTTTCTTTCAATATTTTGGATGATAAATGACTTGCAAGGCATACCATATTGGAAATTGTGTTATATCTACACCAATTTTTGCCAACTACTATTTTGAAAAGTCAACTCAAAGGTGGTTAATTTTACTTTTCCCTGTGAAGATAGTTGTCAAGGTCGACTTGTAACTAAATTTAGTTGGAGATGAAAGATGAATATTAAATGTAGCTGCAACTATTAAATATAAATGTAATATGAGCCCTTGGTGATGGATGATTCCTAGCCATTTATTGTACACTAAGGTTTCCTTGCCTCTCCTATAAAAAGGAATTCATTCTTCTTTGTACAAAGTTAGAACTAGAGAGAATAGATCTAGTTAGCAATAGTAGTTTCAGTTCAAGAAAGTTCATATATTTTTAGTTTTAGGTGTTAGAGAGATCAAGAATTATTGTAATCAAGGCTATTTTGAAATCAATATAAGAAAAAAATTATTGATTTCCAGGTGTTCTATGGGTTGGTTCAATAGTTTCTCATGGTTGCTTTTTGAATGTTAGATAAAGTTAAATTGCATTTATGGTAGATCTACAGTTCATACCATTTGTGGCTTATTGATTGTGAGTTACTTTGCATGGTTATTTTGAACCCATATTTGAATTGAGTTAATTTATGAATATTTGTTTAAGTTGTGCTAGATTTGGGTATTTTAGTAAATGTTTGCAATTTGAAAGTCATTACATCCATTGAAGATTGTACTATTTTTCTAGGGTTATGAGTATATCTTTGATTAATCAGGAGTTGGTTTGTTTTGGGGATCCATTTATTTGATGTACTACATTATTATTGTGACTATCCATAGGAATTTTATCTTTTCTCTTTCTCACCCTACATATTTTGAATTTTATTTGAAATAAGAAAGTTATTTTTTAAGAGAAGCTTCTAGTTATTGTTAAATCATAATATTAAAATTTATTTTCTAATCTCAGATCTGAGGATTTACTTAGGGTTTCATAATTTATTTAGATATATTTAAAGCCCTCATTTAGTTTCCAACAAGTAAAACATAAGGTTGCTTGCAAAATAACAATATATTAAACACTTTCCTACAGCCTATCATAGCATCAAGTTGGCCAAAGACTTAGGGATCTCTAATCTCTAGATCAAAGGGGATTCCCTAAATATTGTTAATTGTCTAAGGAAAGGGTCCCCCCCTCTTGGACTATTAAAAATCTCATTCTAGATGTCATTACTTTAAATCATGAATTTGTTGTTCAATTTATATTTCTCATGCCTATATACAGGCAAATTTTGTGGCTAATTGGTTGGCAAATTTTAGGGTGATGTCGGCAAGGTCTTGGGAAGCAAATGGCAGCCTACCTATTGAACTAAGCACTCTAATTCATAATGGCATGCATTAGCTCATTGGTGTTGGCCACCTCCTTGGCTTTTGGAATGTGTGGGCATTATGGAGTTTTCTAGCTCATTATAGTCTTCACACAGATGCTGCTTATTGGAATTTGTGGTCATTCAAATCTAAGTTGTATGATCCTCTTCTTCATTAATGCTTTCAGTATTGTCCCTAGCAGATATACACGCTTTCTGGGTGTTCATCTTCCTCTTTCCTCTTTGTTTTTCAATCGTTGTGCGTGGTTTCTCTCTACAAGTGCTTCAATGATGGGTGGGGATAGGTGCAGAACGAAGCCTCTTTCTTGTGAAGACATCAAAGCCAATGTCAACGTCTGGGAAATTTTGCAGACGGGTGGTGTGACTCCTTTCATGGAGAGGTTGCATGGCTTTAAGGCCAATGTGTCCAAGGATTTCGTTGATGCTTGGCATGGACGTGTGCTTAGCATCTTTGGTAGGGATACTACCATCAATGAAGATTTCATTGCAAAAGTGACTGGTATGTTGATGGAAGGCAGGAAATTCTACAGGGATAAGAATCTCTCGCAATCGGCCAGGCAAATCTTTCTCTAGGACAGAGAACAGACTAAAATGGTTAGATTGGATTGTGGGGGGGTATGATAGGACCAAGATTAAACCCATCTAGTAGGATGTGGCAGTGGTGTTGATGTCGTACTTTACCCTCGATGGCAGATCATGGTGTTGTATGGTCACCATTTCGTGTTGTTGAATCACTTTCGTCATGGTAAGCTTGTGTCCTTCCCATTTTACCTTTTGATGTCTTTGGAAGAAGGAATTTTGAGTTTCAAGAAGAACCCTACAAACCCTTTTCTACATGAGGGCTTGATGTTGCTCATTGTAGATTTTATTAAAGCTAACTATATTGTTTGAGCTCCCCAATCCCCTATTTCAAAAAAGAAGAGGAAAGGGAGTGGGAAATGTTGGATTGAAGAGATTCTGGAGAGTGAGGGAATGAAAATTGAAGAGGAATCAGAGGGTTGGCCCAATGGGTGTGACACTAACCTAGATTACACTCCCTCATCTGGAGGGATGAAACCCTCAACTTCCAAGGAAAAATCTCTCCTCCCACGTGTCAAATGCAAACTCAAGGAGGCTTTCATAGAGGATGTTGAGGAGGGACTTACTGGTGGCAAGAAGGCCAAGGGCATTCTAAAGATGTGGGTGATAAATTTTAGGAGGTGGCAAAGGATATCCAAGGTGATGGGATGGGGAATTCTGGTGATGGTGGGTCCCCTACTACTAGCAAGGGGAATTATGTGTCCAATGTGGATAATTTTTCCTAGGTGTCGGCATCCAAGGATAGGGGCAAGGCCAATCTTTTCCCTGAAGTGTCTCAAGAGGACGATCCTTCAATAGGCTCGCATTAAGGCAGGGGTGTGTTTTGGGGGGCTATGGATTTTTCACAAGCGTCTAGTTTGGTGAAAGAAGGGGCTAACATTTCATTTAATTTGTCAATGTGGCTAGTGCAAGAGGTGCAAGACCTCCACAATAAGCATGACACTATTTCCCATTGCAACATTTTCACTCTGCTCAGTTTTAAGGAGAAGGATTCCATCTTTGGGTTGACAAGGTCTTTAAATTCTAGTGTTGGTTGTGTGGTGGATGAGATTGCTAATTTGAAGAATGATTATGGATCGAGGCTAGTGTTGCTAGAAAAGAAAAATAGGCAGCTCTGAAAGGACATGGACACAATTATTAATATTAGCAAGGAGAATTTTGAGGCCTCAGCTGAAGGTATGGTCTTCCTCAACCAGAAGGCTAAGGAATGGACAAGCAGAGGACTATTTGAAGAACATGTGAGCAAGGATAGGGGGGAGAGTGTTGTCATGGAAATGCATACCACGGATTTGGATGTTGGACTGAGTGTGTGTACTCAGAGTAAAACCAATAACATGCAAAACAGTCCCTGGTCGTGATGTTGAGGATATCACGGAGATGCACGATAGGCTAGCCTCTAAGGATTTGGAAGTGGCAAAGATGCTCAAAGAAATTCTCTAATGGTCATTTGTTTTTCTTTCCTATTTTTTGTTGTGGTTTTTTGTTGATGGTCTATTGATGCTCTAGTAATCAACTTGTTTTTGGTGTGTTGGGTGGGTAGTCTATTGTTACATATTTTCTGCCACTGTTCCTTTTTATTCAGGGTTTTAGGCACCCTTCAAAACCTGTTTATTGTTAATAAAAAATAATATATTAAACACTAAGCTATTTTTCAAGTCAAGACCTAACATTTGAAGCCTTGGGGTAGTATTTTTCTTAGTTATTTGGATTATATTTCCATTCAAGAGAGATAGAATATCTAGTATTTTATTTAAGTTGTGTTGTGTAAAAACACTCATCAACAGATGAATGCTAGAAGGAGGGCCTAACCAAATCACAAATTGGGAACTAGAAAGCAAAGAGTCATCACTAGATCCAACTCAGCTAGTGTTGAGTTGTTTTCATTGACTTAGAATAAGAGACCCAAATTAAGATGGGGGTCACTAGTCATATCGTTCACATTCTATGCTCAAGAATCCTTTGCTAGTTCCAATAAATTTTCAAGTACCTACACCTCCACCAATGGATTGCTTCATAATAATAATTTTCCTATTTAATTTAATGCATACAATGACTTGCCAAGGAATCTCAATAATTTCTATTCAAAATTTCATGTTAACGACCCTGACAAGACTATGAAAGAGCATATTAAGGTCTTTGAAGATACTCTACACAATTGGAAGATTCAACATGAATATGTGGCATGCAAATTGTTTACCTATCCTTTGGTGGAAGAGGTTTTCTATTGGTTCATTAATTTTCCAACTTGCTTCATCACCTCATGAAATAAAATGAAAGAAACATTTTTGGGAAGATTCAAGATTTTGATCAAACAGACAAATCTCTATAGGATTTTTGTTGAAGTAAAAATGCAAGACAATTAGTTGATTAGTAATTTTAACAATAAGTTTCATAAAGCGTGCACGCACCTTCGAGACCCTAACCTCATTAGTGATGAAGCTACAAGACATGTATATTGTTTGGTATTGTAAAATATCATTTTTGTGTTTTTAAGGAGAGATCTTCCTACTCTAAATAGTCTCATAGAAGCATATGTTGAGGCTTTAAAATTTAACTCAAATTGGGGCAGTTTGGTGTTGGTCCTATGAGTCACCTTGGCATGCGTAGAATGTCAAATCAAACCTATAGAATTAACCAAGCTCTAGCTCATCATACTGCATAGTCCTTAATCTTGTCCCTATATCCACAAAGTCTATGGTTATACATCCTGGAGTACCTATATCTCAAGCCCTCTTAGTACACCTACCATATGTATAGTTAGTAGATGCAACAAAAGCTAAAGAGGAAAGAGATGATATCAAAGAGCTAGCAGAGAAGATGAAATTTTTTATCGTAGAGGTAACTTATCTCCATAATTAGAACAAATATTTGCAAAATACAGAGAGAGGTTATAATCATAATTATAACCAAAAAAATAATCATAATTAGGGATATCAAAGGCCAAATAATGGAGGGATATTATTGCCCTTAGAGGCTCCAAATCCATAAGAAAATCATCCACCTAGAAGAATTTATCGCACTAAATATGCCATGTCAAATTAGTGTAGAATACATAATATGACCCAATGTTTAGAGTTGAACTGCCACGAGTTCCAGATAGCAACTAGTATATTTTAGAAGGAGGTCCAAAATGTGGAATCCTACTTGAAGTACCTATCTCATATGGGTATGATATTTTTCCTTCTTCTAGTTATGACTTTTCTATGGTTTTGGATAATTTCACTTTTCCAAGGCAAGACGAAAATGAACCTAATAATGAAGCAACATTATTTTGATCTTTTCTAGCTAAACTCAACTAGTGATGAGATGAATGATGTTCATTCCTATCAACAATACAAGGGTCCTTATAATCTTAGGAGTAATAAACCCAAGGGACCATTTACAAATTTTGATCTACCAAACAACTACCAAGTGCCTCTGAATCTGGATGTAAATAATAATACAACACCAACAAGGGTTCCTACTAAATTATTCAAGAAGAATCATCATTGAGGCCTAAGATCATTATAATTTGAGTCAATGTGTGGTAGTTGAGCTGAAAAAGATGAAGATAATTCTTTCTATTTTAGAACTAATGAAAATTCTTAAAGTTAGAAATGTTTTTTTAATATAGTACATGAGACAATTAGGCAAGATGGATCGTCAGCTGAATTTTCATCTAAGGATCCCTTAAGAAAAGGGAAAGATAAATCCAAAGTGTCTCATGTGGATACACCAATGAATTTGTATAAGGAGAAGAGGGATTCTCCGCTCTTATTGTTGACACTATGAATATTCGATAAAAACCTTCATAATTGTTTGGTAGAATTTGTTGCTTCTATTAATGTCATGCATTTAGTTGTGTGTAAGGCCTTGGGCCTTACTCCCACCAAAGCCACAAGGAAATTAACCTAGTTAGATAAAATAGAAGTAAGTGTGGTTGATAAACTCAATCACATTCAGATGCAGCTTACATTGGATCCATGAGTCCAACATATTATCAATATTTAAGTGGTGGATATTTTTGATGTAAATGATATGTTATTAAGATGAGATTGGTCCAATACACTCAATGGTTCATGGGAAAGCTTCTCACATATGTGGCTTTTGTGGAAGGCTATTACTGATCAAATTAAGATAGAAAGAGAACCTAGGATGAAGCACATTATCATTTAATACAACCAGAAAAATGAGGTTCTATTCCTTGAGTTTGATGTTCCAAACGCATAGAGGTTTGTGTGGAGTATGACGAAGGATATTATTCATGTGATGAGGGAGGTATATTTGAAGGTTTCAAAGAGTTTATGTTGAAATTTATGAAAGATCAAATAGATCTCAACAATAGGGTGTGTATAGAATATTTGTTGCTTCCAAAATGGTGTAGGATCTATAATGCCTCACATTTATAATTTACATGCTTCATGTGCAAAATTGTAGTTAGTCAAGTTAAGAGTCATTTGAAAGTGCCAAAGAAAGCAAGGTCTAATCATTTTGAGAATTCCCAGTAGGGGGAGCCTTCCCAATAGGTGAAAAGTTCTCCCATTTCTAGTAATAATATTCATAAGGATGACACCAAAAAGAAATTATGACAAGAAGGATGATAACAAAAATAAATTAGATATTTTTTATGTATTTAATGTTTAATTGATTCCAAACATAAAAATCACATAGTTGATTACTTAGCTTAGCCAACCAGTACACTACAACCATTGGCATTGTCTAGCCTCAAGAAGTTTATAGTCAAACTTACTCTCATGCCTTTGGTCCCAAATAACATCATTAAATTTTAGGTATTTAAGGATGATAAGCATATACTTGATTTTATTACTAATTCAAATGTTTTTGATTCTGAGATAATAAATGAGGCAAATCCTAAAGAAGCCATGATAGATCTTGAGGAAGTTATCAATTTTAAATCCAACACAATTCCTCGAGGTATGGTTCAGTCATAGTGTATCTTTGATTGGGGTCAATTGGTATTTTAGGGAAAGAGGACTGAGTGGGAGGGTAGTAAATGTGACACTCATAATATGGGAACTACATAGAATGTTAAGAATGTCCTCATCAATAAAGTGTGTACTCCAAAGGAAAAAGGGGGTATTATTAAAGCTACAACTAATTATCATGAAATTATAGCCTAGAGCTATGAATATTTGAAGACCTATGAGGTATTGATCATTACACACACAATTCCTCTTAAGCTTGGAGTCAAGAATTTTCACCAGAGGCAAAGGCTAGACAATGTATTTCTAGAACCATTAATTTATCAAGAGGTTAAGAAGTTGTTAGTGTAAACACCTAAATTTGGACACTTTCATTTATCCAAATTTGTCCCTTTTCATCTAAACATCCCCTTATTTGCATTAATTAAGTAATATTTCTATTATTTAATTAATATCCTTAAATTCTTTTAAATCCCTAATGTATTTAGTTCCTAATTAAATACCTTACCTCTTTAATCGCCCTTTCATCAAGTGAATTAAATAAATATGACATTTATTTAATTCCGCACATGTCACATCATTTTTTTAATCTTAATAACCCCCTAATCCCATCATTAGAGATGTGCACATGCCTAATCCTTGATTACGATGTGTCACATCCTCCAACTTTTGCAAGTTGGCTTCTAATCTTCCTTAACCACTAATTATCTTCTAATCACTGATTAGCTAATCCAATCAGCATCTTGGTCAACTCTCCCCATCCCCCAAGGAATTTTTAATTCATTTTTCTCTTCCCCATGTGAATTTTTAATTCACATTTATTCATCCAAGATTCCTCTCTTCCCCCAAGGAATTTTTAATTCAATTTTATCCTTCCAAAACTCTCCTTATTCCCATGCAAAGTTATAGAACCTTTGACTTGTCACATCAATCACATGTGCCAAGGTCTTCTAGAACCTTTGACTTGTCACATTAGTCACATGTGGGTAAGTACTTACCTTTTTAAGTACCTTGTCTTATCCAAAGTACTTCTCACCTCTCTTTTTGGGAACCTTGTTTTATCCATAAGATTTTCCAATCATGTGAATTTTAAATTCACTTTTTATTCATTCAAGATTCTCCTCTTCCCCATGTGATCATCGAGAGGTCACATCATCCCCTTTTCCAAGGTACTTAAAAGTACCCTCCCATGGTGTCCTTGTGACACATCATCTGCCACATGGCAAGATGTGAGGGCTTGTGAGTCTTCAACTCACCACAACCCTCCATCTTGGCCATGGTGGCTTAATCCAGACCATTGAATTCCCTATAGAATTCAATTTCTTCTATAAATACCCCCCCTCTTTCCTTCATTAAAAAAAAAAAAACTTAAGCATTCTAGCACCCTTATGCTCTCAAATTGTCAAGCCATCATATCTTTTTGAATTTGCACTAGCTTTTATCTTCATTGCATCCACTTTTACTCATTGCATTCATCATTGTATCAACCCCATCTTGCATTCACCTTTCATCTTATTGTCATCAAAGGAGCGCACAATGAAATCTTCATTAAGGGCCAACCAAGAAATCAACAGAAGCAAAGGTATAATCGTTCTTGTTTTATCTTTCCTTTATTTGTGCTTAATTTAGGCTAATTGTTGAGGTGGTCTTGTGTTTTTATTTTTGCATTTATAGGTAGTTTTGCACATTTAGATTAATGGAAAACACTTGCATCCACATTTTTGGCACGCTCGGTGGGACCCACAAATGGGTCCCTATCTTTTACATTTTTTGTTGCTTAAGTTTTTGCAAGTTCAGGTTGCAAAGGGGAGTACCTGCCCTCCTAGAGGGGTGTACCTGCCCTTGACAACTACAAAGGGGAGTACCTGCCCTCCTAGAGGGGTGTACCTGCCCTTGACAGCTACAAAGGGGAGTACCTGTCCTCCCAGAGGGGCATACCTACCCTTGACAGCCATAGAGGGGCATACCTGCCCTCCCAGAAGGGCGTACCTTCCCTTGACAACTTTCTATTTTTAGCTTTTTAGATTCTATTTCTAACTATTTTTATGTAAAGGGGCGTACCTGCCCTCCTAGAGGGGTGTACCTGCCCTTGATAGCCATAGAGGGGAATACTTTCCCTTGACATCCACAAAGGGGCATACCTTCCCTTGACAAAACCTTTATGTGAGGTAAAACAGTCATTTAACTTTGTTTTGACTTATGTTTTCATCGTTTTGAGATTCTAACCCCCTAACATCACCTGTTTGTGAGTGTGTTCATGTTTTTGTTAACATTCATGCAGCTTATTTCATGATTGATGAAGAACGAAGAACAAAACAACTAACATTTTTTCTTGCAGGACAATCGTTTATCTAGTTTGTTTATCATTTTTCTTATCGTTTTAACTGATTAATCTAGGCACATAGTTTAATTAGGGGGTGTCAAATCTATTGTTTGTTGTGTTTGCAAGTCCATTGTGTCACCCAAGAGGGCACAACATCATCCACGCTTTCCCCTTGCACTTTGTGTGAGCTTGGGGAGTAGCCAAAAATGATTAGTGCTCTCTTTCTAGCAGGACCTGTTTGGGGATTTCATCACCCCAAGGGACAATCCCAACCACACGTCATGTTTGGCAGAGCGTCGAAGCTAGGGTGATACCTAGATAGACGTGAAGAGTTGGTCCAAGCCCTTCAGTATCTCGTTGGGGTTCCTGACTCACACCTCTGATGGGCTGGTGTTCATGGTTGTGCCTTGCGTACTGAGAGTATATCGATGACTCCCTAGACACCTTGTTCATCCTAGATTAAGGACTATGTCGGCCATACCCTTTTACTACTAATCTTAGAATTGTTCTGCTTGAACTATTTTCTTCGTGCAAAACTAGTGCATTACTGTTGAGTCAAGTCAGTATTTGCTTTTTACTTGTTGTTTGCAGTCTTTTGGGTCCTTTTCCATAACTATTTTCACCTAAGTCAAGTTTAGTTTTGGTACACAGGGAAACTGCCCTCTGTCTCAGTCATTTTGTAGCCTGTTTCTCTCAAAATTGTTAATATTTTTACCAAAGGGGCATACTTGCCCTAACTTGGGTGAACCTGCCCTCCAAACAACCTTTTTTATTGTCCATTTAGCCAGTTCGAGCACCCGTTTACCTATTTCAAGCACCCGTTTGCTCATTCCGAGTACTCGTTTTCCCGTTCCGAGCAATCGTCCCCCCATTCCAAGTATCCATTCCCCATCCCAAGCATTCATCTCCTTGATCCAAGCATTCATCCACTTGTTCAAAGCATCAGTTTACTTGATCCGAGCATTCGTCTCTGTCCAAATTGTCAAACTTTTCACTGAATAGGTGAACCTGCCCCACAGAGGGGCGTACTTGCCCTGTAGAAGGGTGTACTTTCCCTGCAGAGGGGCGTACCTACCCTACAAAGGGATGTACCTACCCTCCAAACAATCATTTTTTCCTTCTATTCAGTTAAACAGCTTGTTTCTTAGGTTGGGTGTACCTGCCCTGTGGAGGGGCATACCTGCCCTCCAAACAGTCATTTTTGCCTTCTATTCAGTCAAACAGTTTATTTCTTAGGTTGGGCGTACCTACCCTGCAGAGGGGCATACCTCCCCTACAAAGGCGTGTACCTTCCTTGCTAAGGGACGTACCTTCCCTACAGAAAGGTGTACCTACCCCATAGAGGGGTGTACCTTCCCTATAGAGGGGCGTACCTACCCTCCAAACAGTCATTTTCACCTTCCGTTCAGTCATTTTGAGCACCCATTTCCTTGTTTTGAGTACCCTTTTGCCCGTTTCGAGCACCCATTTTCTCATTTTGAGTAATCGTTCATCCATTTTGAGTATTCATCTCCTCGTTTCGAGCAATCGTTTACTCATTTTGAGTAGTCGTTCATCTATTTCGAGCACTTGTTTACTCATTTCGAGTAGTCGTTCATCCATTCCAATCATCATCGTTTCCTTCTGAAAGTCATCATTTCATCAACCAAATCACATAGGTGCATCTTAGAACATCATTAGATTTCATATCTATCATCAAATCATCCATCCCAAACATCTAGACTTCGTTTCAGGGGTTTTGATTTTTATGCAGAAACTTTCAGAGGCCATAACTTTTGACTCAGGTGTCCGATTGGGCTAAAATTTTATGGGTGGTTGCATTATGAGGCGGCATGTGGATTCCAAACCGACCCTCAGTGGTTGTTCCCCGTTTCAGCACATTTTTGGGGCTTCAAACTTTCATCTTGACCCTCAAAATCGTAATTTAGTGTTTTTTCAGTTTTTGAAAAATTGTTTTCGTTAATAACTCGAAATGCATGTCTCAAATTTGGAATGTTAGTTGGAAGTTCATCCTACCTTAGTTTTAGAAATTTTTTGGGAAAAAATTAGACTCTCAAAGATATGCCTGTGCAGTTACCTAAAATGGCAAAATTTGACAAATTTTTGAAAATTACCAAATCTAGGAAAATTTGATTGTCAGCATCTTACGTCCTCTAGTTAAAACCCCTGAACTTGGTTTAGGATCAATCCTATCATGTCCTCTGATCTAATCCCAATCTAAGCTTTATTCCATCTGCATTCTCGCAAGGTCATTCGTTCATCATCTTAATCATATAGGTACATCATCTGAAAGCATCTCTAGGTTACACATCCCTCATCGTTTTCTCAATACAAATCCTCTAAACTTTGTTTGAAGTTATTATCCAAATTGACCTAGGTATCTGAATCTGATCGTCATCATCCAATCTGCTTAGGACTATCATCCATCCTAAGTTAATCATCATTGTCATCCTAATCAATCCACTTTCAATCTCAAGGTGGATTTTATGCATCAATCATCTATCTATCCTTTAATATGATCAATCAGCATCCTAGGTCACCTAGGGTAATCTCTGAACGGGGTTTAGAATACCTTTCATCATCCTATCTAATCCATCATTTGATCTTATCAGTCGTCTCATCGATCGATCTTATCCGATCTAACCCCAACCACATCCATATCCAATCATTTTCGACCCAATCAATCTACTTCCATCTCGAAGAAGATTCGGTGTCGTGACTATCCTTTGATAATCAAATCCGATCATTAGAATCAAACCCATCACATCATCCAATCATCCTAATCTGAGCTTTAATCCGATCCCAATTTGAGGTTTAGTCTGTATCCATCCAAAATCTTTGATCCATCCTATTTATCCTTTCATCATCATGAATCCTTATCCTCTATCAATAGTAGTCAAGGGAAACCCTAATTACACCAATGAAGATAACAAAAGTCTTATCGATCAAGAGGTATATGACATAGATCCCCTTGATGTTATCATCGCTAGTAAGCTTTCTCCATCCACTTTCCACAATCCGATCATCCCTTCAAGCTATCTCGTTATGTCTAATCGCACTCCTTATGTTACCTTTGACAAGGGATCTCCAGTATCTTCCCCGTCCGCATATTTGTCATGTCCTTCATCTACACCATCCTCTTATCCAATACCCGCATCTTCTTATCCTAATCTTCCATCACAATACTCCTATTACACTCCCTCATCCATGTCCCATTATCATAATCCTCCATACCAATCAACCTATCCTAATCCTACATCCACACCTTTTT
This sequence comes from Sequoia sempervirens, assembly GCA_007258455.2. Lineage (NCBI taxonomy): Eukaryota > Viridiplantae > Streptophyta > Pinopsida > Cupressales > Cupressaceae > Sequoia > Sequoia sempervirens. The sequence continues at coordinate 219,176,700 of VDFB02000013.1, forward strand.
ACCTTAATCCTACACACCCATCAACTTACCCTAATATGACATTCGCATCTCCCTATCCTAATCCAACACCCGCGTCTTCCCATCCTAATCCACCATCCCAATACCCTTACTACAATCCACCAATCGTATCCTCTTATCTTAATCCATCGTCCATGTCCTCCTATCTTAATTCACCATTCCAATATCCCTACCTTAATCCTACATCCAATCCTAATCCTCCATCTACTCCCAGTCCTATATCCAATCCCATTCCTCCATCTAACCCTAGTCCACCAATCTATAATCCTAGTCCTCCACCAATCCCTAATCATCCATCTATTCCTATCATGCCATCTCAGCCTAGGGTATGCAAGTTTCTCACTCCAAAAGTTCTCCAAGGACTTATGACAAAGCACACATCCCCCACTCCACCACTTGGAGTCATGGAACCATGCCATCCCAACCCATCATCCACAGTCACTAGTGATGAGACCCTTCTCCGTACCACACCTATCATTGATACTACCACCCCTAGCACCACTCAAGCCATTGAAATCATCAAACCCACCAAATCCATTGAACCCCCATCTCCTACTTCGAGAGCCATCAAACCCATCAAAGACACCCAAATCCAATCCACTCCACCTACTCCTAGATCCACTCAATCCATCAAAGAAACCCAAGTCTAATCACTCCTTGTATCACTGAAATCCATTCCCATGAACTTCATGAATCCCCCATCCTTCCATCTCCCCCACTTGAAGAGTATCTCCAACCCTCCATCATCATGCCACCCACACACGATGAGTCATGCCAAGAGCTTGATCCAAAGCACACCAGCATATCCCCTTCTCCACATTCCATCTTAAGATCATAGTCCTCCATCCACTCCACCCCATGATTCCCTTGACACTCAAGATCCAACCGCTCCATCTCATGAGCCCTTATCTCCATCTCCACTGCATGATCCCTTATTGCCTACTGTCACAAATCCAGATCCTATCATATCACCTAATCCTTCTCCTGATACCACCCATCAAGATGTTGTTATCCCATCATCTCCATCTCACGATCCTCCATCATCGCCTAAACCTACTATGCCCTTACCGCTTTTGTACCCCCTTGGTACCCTCACATTCTTCCATGGTGGTCTCCTTGTAGAAGAAAAACAAAGCATATTCTCCACCCATCATCCTCCACCGAATAATGGACTCACATCATTCTTCCAGAATAACAAAGATCCTATCATGGATCGAATGCTCACGAACATGAACTATCAAGGAAAAGGTTTAGGCCTTCATGAGCAAGGTATTTTAGAGCCCATCTAGGTCAAAGAACAATTATGTATGTAAAGTCTTGGACATATTTCTCAAGACTCAAAATCTAAAGATGTTGGTACAACCTCTAGACGTCCTCAACGAGCCTCTTCCAAAAGAAATATAGGCTCTTCCCATCGCTCCACTAGATCATATGTTGACATCCCTCCTCCTCCATCGTATCACCTCAAAACAACCATCCATATTCCTCCTTCATCTACTCCATCCATTTTGGGTCCTTACATCCATCCATCCACCATCTCCCATCCTTCATCTACTCCATCCATCTTGGGTCCTTATGTCCCTCCACCCACTACATATGTTTTGGGCCCTTATATCCCAAAATCACCTCCTCCATCTTGTTATATTCATCTTTTCATCCATTCATCACCTATCCATGTCATCCATCATAAACATCCCACTCTCATGTCCCCTAATCAGGATCAACAAAGGCACATACCCGCACATCCTCCATCCACATATCATCCCCAAAATCCTACCCCCATCACCCCACTCATGCTTCCTTCATATCATCCATCTCCTTGCACCCATCCCATTGTTATTCAAAACACTTTGGATGCTAAAATAAAAATGCATAAATCTAAACATCCACATGAATCTAAAGCTCCTCATGTCCCCTCTAAAATACATGGTGATGAAAAGAAAAATCAAATATAGAATCTAACTCAAATCCATAGGCCACAAAGGCCCACCAAAGCAAAGATCAAAACCATGTGGATCCCAAAGAAAAAAGATGCAATGCCTTTAAATGAAGCATCCATAACAACATCCAAAGTTGCTAATCCAAAAGCAAATCATACACATCCGCCATCTCCTAAATCTTTTTTGGGTCCTTATGTCCCAAAATTCACTATCCCATCTCCTCCATTATCCCCACATTCTCCATCCATTAATCCTCCTATCCTTTCACATACACCACCACATGTGCCAATGTTGGTCTTGAACTCACCACCCCATCACACACCTACCCCATCATTCTATCCATACCCTTTCTAGCATCCCATCTATTATCCCACATACCTTCCCCATCAAATCCCTCTAATTCATCCTCTTGCATAATCCATTTATCCTAATAAGGTTGTACCAACATCCAACAATCACTTCGAACATGGGCTCTTAATACTTCATATGGAATTTGATGCTTGAGTCCTTCATCCATCTCTTTATTGCATGTCTTCCACATCCACTTATCTGCCTCACTATCCTTATCCACCTTCATCTACATTCTATCCAAAAAGTCAAAAAAATCCAAAAAAGCCAAAAAGTCAAAAAAATCCAAAAAAGTCAAAAAAGTAAAAAAAAATAGTAAAGAGAAATAATTCGTCCAATGGTGAAAACTTGGAAAACAAGCACCTTGGATAAGTACCATGATGAAAACCTAGCAAACAGGCATAATGTGTAAATCCCCCATCCAGTTTCCTTCTGCACTTGGGGGCAACTCCATCCACTTCATCCATCAACTGCATCCCCTTCACCCATCTCCTCCATCCCACCTATCTTACATAGCTTGTCTATCATATCCTATTTTCCTCCATCCTCCCTGTGATCTTGATTTAGATAGGGGCAAACATACATTCATGCTTTGGACACCTCTTGGCGTAAATCCCCCTTACACACACGATATCCTAATCCTTATTCGCATTCTTCTACCTTCCTTTTCCACCCATCATGCTACCATTAATCTCCCTCACTCCCTTATTTTCCCCATCTTTCCATCTTCCATCCCTTATGCCTCACTATATATGACATATCTAGAGCAGGGCATCTTTTTCCTTTGTGACATAAGTCCTTGGAGACATCTTTCCTCCATCATAGTATAGCATCCCTTCAATCTCCTCACCGTTATCCCTCTATCCTCACAATCCCTTTCGTCTTCCAAATCCTTACCTTTCCATATATCCATCCAATAACCTTTTCCCCATCCAAATTTGTATCCCTTTATCCATCCATCATGACAATCCCTTCCATCCCCCATCTTTATCTCCCCTTATCCCTTGCATCCCTTGTCATTAGTATCTAGCTATAGGCCACTCCCCATACAACCCAATGTCATTAATCTCATCATCTATCCCCTCTTCTTTCAGACATCTTTCCAATCTCCTATCACTTCTCATCACTCATCTCCCCATCATATCATCCTCCCAATTCATTTTGATGATTTGGATAATTATCCCATCCCTAAGCTTCGTGTGATCGTCATCATCCTATCCAATCCACTAGGTCTATCTTGTCTCATCATATTGGCTCCATTATTTTATCCTCTTATCCTGGCCATCTCATCATCATTTATCTATTGTTTGTCTTTGGCTTTTGTCGAACTACGTTGCCCCTACGCTTTCACGTAGGCAAGGTCGATCATTTGATCCGCCCACAGGGTTCCTTTTGTCCGTCCTATCTTTGTCATCTATCATCATTCTTTATTGTCCGCTTTCTACTTTGCTTTTGTTTTTCTGATCTTTATCATCCATCGAGGTATCCATCATCCTCTTTCCACTTTTATCCATGGTCAATCATCAGCCTTTTATCAAACTATGAAGGCTCTACACTTTCACATAGGCAAGACTAATCTTTGATTGGCCCCTGAGACCCTAGGTCTTTAGGGTGTGTCAGTCTCGTGTCTTGTCTCTCTTGTGTCATGTCATCAAATTATGCCCTTATCTAGCTGGTTCTTAACAAACGAGATCCACTAGTATTAGAAAATCCAATCGGTTTCAACTATCCTGCATCATATTGATCTTTTCGTTAGTCTCCATCTTTGGTCTCAATAGGATGCACCCTTCCTAACAGACCCCATCAATCCCATCCACCCATTTTGATCCTATGGCAAAGGACATTTGAAATTGATTGTGATTTTTTTATACTTTTGGTTTTTGTTTATCATTTGAGCCCCCTATGATCACTTGTCAAGGTCGCCATGATCTATCATATTATGGTGTGTTTTGATCGGTTAACATAGGGGCATATCTTGATCTTTTCTTTATTGTTGTCTTCTTCATTGTCCTGCGTAGTACCCACCAAGACCCCTGAGGTCTTGTGTTACACCGAGGCATCCTTTTGTGCTTTTGGTTATCCCAATACCTCGCTCAACCAAGGTCTTCGTGACTTTGGGGTGTTGGGATAGCCTTCTTGTCTATTGTGATTGTTTTATACATTCGACATGAATAGGCCTTGGTTCTTCATACCCTGGCGTCTTGTGTCTTATGCTATAGCAAAAATCAATGCTCCAAAAATGGAAAATTGCATTAGGATTGCATTTCATCTCTCATTCCATCCTCTCATCTATCAAAACCCCCCCCATCCATTCATCCTTCATCAATCTCCCTCCCCTATCCATCCAATCTCTTATCATCATCTCTTCAATCTTCTTAGAATAATATCGATTGGTTATTCTAAGAATCTTGTCCCCCATCATTTTTATTCCTTTCATCCATCTCACATCCCAATACAATCCTCCTCCATTCAATATTGCACAAATAATCTAATCACATCCTTGGTCTTGTTCTCAGCCTTGCTACAAGCCTTGATCCAATCATCACCATCATCATCATCATTGGGATGTATCCTTCCCTAGCCTTTGGTGTTGTTTCGAGATGTATCCTTCCCTCATCAACAACCCTTTCGTCGGGATGTATCCTTCCCTATCCTTTGGTGTTGTTTTAGGATGTATCCTTCCCTCATCACCAACACTTTCATCATCACTTTCATCATCATCAGGATGTATCCTTCCCTATCCTTGTGTTGTTTTGGGATATATCACTCCCTCACCGACAACACTCTATCTATCATCAAACCATTTTGGCTTGTAGCTTGATTGGGGCAACATCACATTTGTCCTTCAATCCATTTGTGCTTCATCCATCTCCTATCACTTACCATCCTCTCTCACCCCATCCCTTTGCATCATCTTCTTCATCTCCCCTTGCATCATCTCATCCATTTCGAGAGCACACTCGTGTTCTCTTGAACCCGCATGTCCTCTCTAAGGGGCATCCTTCATCCCTAATCTTCATCGTCACTCCCAACATCTTTCCTCCTAGTCACTCATTTGAATGACTGGGACATCTTTTCCAATATAACCATCTTCTTCTGGGTTCTATGTTTTAATATTCTTTGAAATGATGCTACTTCGTAACACCATCTCAAAGAGGGGAAAAATGTAGACACCTAAATTTGGACACTTACATTTGTCCAAATTTGACCCTTTTCGTCTAAACATCCCCTTATTTGCATTAATTAAGTACTATTGCTATTATTTAATTAATATCCTTAAATTCTTCTAAATCCCTAAGGTATTTAGTTCCTAATTAAATACCTTATCTCTTTAATCCCCCTTTCATCCAGTGAATCAAATAAATATGACATTTATTTAATTCCTCACATGTCACATCATTTTTTTAATCTTAATCAACCCCCTAATCTCATCATTAGAGATGTGCACATGCCTAATCCTTGATTAGGATGTGTCACATCCTCCAATTTTTGCAAGTTGGCTTCTAATCTTCCTTAACCACTAATTATCTTCTAATCACTGATTAGCTAATCCAATTAGCATCTTGGTCAACTCTCCCCATCCCTCAAGGAATTTTAATTCATTTTTCTCTTCCCCATGTGAATTTTTAATTCACATTTATTCATCCAAGATTCCTCTCTTCCCCCAAGGAATTTTTAATTCATTTTTATCCTTCCAAGACTCTCCTTATTCTCATGCAAAGTTATAGAACCTTTGACTTGTCACATCAATCACATGTGCCAAGGTCTTCTAGAACCTTTAACTTGTCACATTGGTCACATGTGGGTAAGTACTTACCTTTTTAAGTACCTTGTTTTATCCAAAGTACTTCTCACCTCTCTTTTTGGGAACCTTGTCTTATCCATAAGATTTTCCAATCATGTGAATTTTAAATTCACTTAGTATTCATTCAAGATTCTCCTCTTCCCCACATGATCATCGAGAGGTCACATCATCCCCTTTTCCAAGGTACTTAAAAGTACCCTCCCATCACATGTCACCTTCCATCTTAGGTGTCCTTGTGACACATCATCTGCCACATGGCAAGATGTGAGGGCTTGTGAGTCTTCAACTCACCACAACCCTCCATCTTGGCCATGGTGGCTTAATCCTGACCATTGAATTCTCTATAGAATTCAATTTCTTCTATAAATAACCCCCCTCTTTCCTTCATTCAAACAAAATAACTTAAGCATTCTAGCACCCTTATGCTCTCAAATTGTCAAGCCATCATATCCTTTTGAATTTGCACTAGCTTTTATCTTCATTGCATCCAATTTTACTCATTGCATTCACCATTGTATCCACCCCATCTTGCATTCACCTTTCATCTTATTGTCATCAAAGGAGTGCACAACGAAATCTCCATTAAGGGCCAACCAAGGAATCAACACATGCAAAGGTATAATCATTCTTGTTTTATCTTTCCTTTATTTGTACTTAACTTAGGCTAATCGTTGAGGTGGTCTTGTGTTTTTTATTTTTGCATTTCCAGGTAGTTTTGCACATTTATATTAAGGGAAAACACTTGTATCCATAGTTAGCATAGATCATCTTCCCAGTATGCCATTCTATGTGGGTTGCTAATCTTGTTTTGATAATAAAGAAAAATGGTGAAATTAGATTATGTGTTGATTTTAGATACCTAAATCGTGCATCTGAAAAGGATAATTATCCTCTACCTTCATTACATGAAGTCTTGTAGATTGTTAATGGTTCACGAATGATGTCTTTTTTGGATGGGTACTATGGACATAACCAAGTAATGGTTGAGAATGAAGATAGATTGAAGATTTCCTTCACCACAAAGTGGGGAGTCTTTACTTATAGAAGAATGCTATTTGGGCTAATCAATGCTAGAGCTACTTTCCAAAGGGAAAAGGAAATTGCATTTCATGATTTGGTTGGAAAATATATCATTATCTACATGGATGACCTAACAATATTTTAAAAAAATAAAGGAGATTATGTTTTAGATTTGAGAAGGTATTTTAGAGTTGTAGAGAATATGGGATATCTTTAAATCCTAATAAGTATATTTTTTGGGTCACTAAGGGTAAATTATTGGGTCATGTTATTTCAGAGAATGGTATTTCTATATACCCTGAGCATGTACATGATATTTTGAAGATCCAACCACTTGTCAATAAAAAGGAGCTAAAATCATATTTTGGAGAAATCAATTTTGTAAGTTTATTACACTAATTTGTAGAAATTGTGAGATCGTTGAATGCTATGCTAAATTAGAATGCAAATATTGAATGGACTCCTAAATCCAAGAAGGCATTTGAAGAAATTAATCAAGCTATTGTAGAAGCTTTGATCCTAGCACGTCTTGATTATACATTTCCATTTAATATATATTCATTCACTTTCGAGCATACATGTGTTGTGATGTTGAATCAAAATAATGGCCCTAGGGATGAGTCTCATTGATTTCATAAGTGATCCTTTGAAAATGTCAAATTGAAATATCCGAATATAGAAAAACAAGAATTTTCCTTAGTGAAAGTTGTAAGGAAATTCTGACACTATATATTGTGAAGAAAAGTTAATGTGATTGTTCTAGATCTTGCAATAAGAGTCCTCCCTATGCAAAATGAGTTAGGTGAAAGAAGGGGAAAATGGGTAACAAAAATACATGAATTTGAAATTGAGATTCAACCATGAAGCTTGTAAGGGGGCAAGCTCTCACATGGATGATGATTGAAGTTGGTCTGAACATTTTGTCTCATCAATATGCTTTTTAAGATGTGTCTCTTGATGAGTGGTATGATGATATTACTTTCTATTTTCTTAATCAATGCTACCCTCCCCATATAAATTCAATACAATGGATAACCTTTCTATTAAGAGAAATAGTTTTATGTTACAAGGTTTTGTGTTATATAAGAAGAATCATGAGGGTATCTATCTAGGATGTCTTGGTAAAAATAAAGTTTTCATGGTCTTGTCTAGCTTTCATGAAAAATTTGGTACTGGTCATGGATTTGGTCTTGCTATTACACATCAAATTTTATGGGCATGATACTGTTGGCCTATGCTTTCCATGATGCTTACATGCACATTCACACTTGTCATGTTTTTTGGATTATTACTACTAAAGAGGGGAATCTTGCCATGCAATTGAAACCTATGGTAGAGGTATGACTTTTCGCATCACAAGGGCTTGACTTCATCGATATGATTAATCCACATCTTCTATGATTCACAAGTAAATTATCACTGCTACATATTATTATACTAAATGGATTAAGGCACAAGAATGTAGGCAATGCGTGACTAAGGCAGTGATTACATTTATTGAAGAACATAACATAATGCATGTTTTGGTTTTCCATTTGCATTAGTTTATGATAATGGTCTTGCATTTTTCTCTCTAAAATTTTCTAACCAAGCATTCAATTATGGGATTGTGTTGAAATTTTAATAGATAATTATTATCCCCAAGGGAATAGAGTGGTTGAGTCTGGTAACAAAAACTTACTCAGTACCACAAAAAAATTACTAGATAAAAATCCTAAGGACTGGAACACTCACTTAAAGTTTACTTTGTGGTTTGATCACACATGTAGAGAGCCAAGGCCCAAGGAGCTAAAAATTTGTGCCCATTTAACCTGTGAAGTACCTGAATTGCCATTTTACAACTATTTTTTTCATTTTGGCATAACTTTTGATCCCAGAGGTGAATTTTTTGAAATGAGATATCGCTGGAAAGCTGGTGAGCCCAATTTTTTGATGGAGCAGTTTGTTTTTAGATATTTTTTTGTTTAGTGGGATTTTTTTCCTGTTGAAGTCAGATGTTCATATTTTGCTTCGGAGGGCATATCTTTTGACTCGGTGATCCTTTTTTCGCCATTCTTGCGGAATTAGAAAGTTAATTTTGTCCTCTACACAGATCTGACATCCATTTCAATTTTTTGTTTATGCATGTTTAGTTTTCTCTCCTTTTACAATCATTGGGTTATTGTAATAAATGAACTGAGATAAAGTTCCATTAGAGGGGGTTTCTTGCATAATAATTTAAATAGAGTGTGCATGCACTTTGATCTCCATCTTGTTATTGATGACAACTTGCTTGGGTTGTATTTGGTTTCTTAGTTTCTTTTGGCCCATCTTTCTCTTGCTTGACACATATCAAATTCACATCGGTTCACACTTTATATTGAGAGCCTATGGTTAATGATCCGCATTGGATCCATCTCAGTTTGAGGGCCACTAAATTTGTGGTTAATGTTCCAAAGTCTTTATGGTACTTGTTCCCATGGAAGAGTTTTAGTCTCAGTTTAGCATCGGCATCGAGATACATGGTTTCTAGATTTTTTCATCATATCATCTACTGTCACTTTATGAATTCCAAGCTTGTTCCAATTTGTGAGTTTTCCAGTGTTCTGTGGCATCGAGTCTACTATTGCATTATTATGATTCCGCTTTGGTTTCTTGTAAACAGGAGTATCTTTCCTTGCTTGTCAGATTGCAGTTCCAGTGTTCTTCTAGTGCTTCTTTATAGCAGTCATCTCATTTAGGGGGGTTTTGTCCCACTGGGTTTTCCTTCTCTACCTCATTATTGCATTTGTACATGGGTATCTGATTAGGCCTTTGTTGCTAGGACCCATTCATGCTTTCTTGCATTCATCTTAGTTTTAGGTGCATGCTTTGTTAGTCTCCCTAAGTTGCACTTATGGGGGGTGTTGGTGTAATTAATTATTTAATTACACTTGCATAAGTTTACTTAGGTAATATTTTGATTCCTAAGTTATTAGTTGTCATCCTTATCTTGTTGAGCTATCTTGTTGCTCAAGATAAGATTAGGGTTATGCATACTTTGCTTTTATAAAGAAAATCATCTCATGTAATTATGATTTCTTGAATGATAGCTTTTCTTTTTCTGATTTTCTCTTCTGTGGAAGGTTTTTTGGTTTGCATGTTTGATCTTGGTTTCTAATAGGAACACCACCTTATCATGTGGTTTACAATTTAGAACCTATATTTCATGTGTAAATTAGGAGAAGATGAAGTAGGAATAATGTCTTGTGCAGTGGAAGTAGTAGGTGGTGGTGTGGACTTAGGAGAAGATAAAGTGACATTAGAAGTGGGAGGGGGAGGAATGTTATCATGAGGTGGTAAGGAGCACTCTTCTTAATATTTTTTATTTTTCTTAAGTTGTTGCTTCTATTTGTTCTTTGTTGACTTGCCTTTTCTTTTATAAACTCTTACCCTAGGTATTGGTTGTCTCTCTCCTTCCATACCCATCCTCTTTATTTTATCTGCATTTATTGATTTTGAATAAGTAGAAGCAATTTCACCTTCAATTTATTTTGAATATGCATCCTTCTCTTTAGTTGTCTCTTCTTCAAAAAGCTCCTCTTCCTCCACTATATCAAAGTTCAACTCAATACCTTTTTCCATTAGTTTTGAAGTTTGGATCTCTACCCACCTCTTAGTAAACTTCATGATTGCATTCATTATGTCTTAGAGATCTGTAAATTCCTCTTCATACCAATTTGGGAGTGGAATTGGTTTGTCAACTACTTCCATGAATTTTTCCTCCTAAACCAATTCTCCATCATCTTCCACTTGATTGAGCACCATCATAACTTCAAGAGCTTTTTTATATATTTCAATGGTAACTTGAAACAAGACCTCTTTCTTATGTCTTGGTCATCTTGGCAATTGGCTCAATAATCTTCAATATTTATTTTGTGACCATATTGTCTTCCAATATTTTTCATCATTTTACCATACAGATCAAAGTAATCTATGGAATTATGGAAATGTAAATGAAAAGATTACACTTGAACATATGAATGCTCTATTAACTAGAAAGAAGGGTAGGCATATGCTCCTCTACCTATTATGATGGGAAATGATACTCTGGCGTTATGCATGTATTTTATCAACTTGTTGGAAGCACAAAATTGCCTAGTTAATTCAAGCAACACCAGTTTATCATTTGGATACTTGGGTAATTTATAAGGTTCCCTTGAAAATCCTTCCACTCTTAGATATGTAAACCTTGTAAATTGGATGAAACAATAACCAAAATTTTGAATAACCTGCATAGCTGATGTTGAAAATCTTTGATTCAAATCCCCTTGAAGTGTTCTTACAATATGTATTATGAATGCATCATTGACTCTTTTATAGTGATTACATGTATTTTGCAATTGTAGCTAAGGATAACATTCATAAACCTTGACTTTCCCTGGGGAATTACCAATAGTTCCCACACATGTCAAACCTTTATACCTAAATTTTCTTACCATCATATACACAACATAAGAGGTCATGTGAAATATCTTTGTTTCCCTCACCATCATGAACGGGTGATGAATATTGTTGCTAATGGGCTAGGCTAACTAAATTTTCTTTGGTCCTCTTAGTATCTCCTCAAGAAAATAGAACATCCAACTTTCAAAAGTTGAAGTTGATGACACACCCATAACTTTTCTCAAAAGAGTGACCAAATCACCAATTTTCTAAAAAAAATCACTTAAGTACAAACAATTTGGAAGCTTAGCAACTGATGATCTAGGCTTTTTTCCCCAATGATCATTAATAATCTTCAAAAAAATTTCAGGCCCTTGATCATACGTTTGTTTTTCCTAGTCTTGTCACTACTTTCATAGTGGGATGAGAAGGAATCCCAAAAGATTCTACTATTGAAACACCTGATAAATCTACCAATACCCTACCATCTAGAGCAATTATCTTTCTATAATCCTTAAAGTAATGTTCTCTACATTCTATTATTGGGTTAGGACACTATACTAAAGTGGGAAAGCCAACAAGTTGGGTAATCCAATTGTCAACTAATTTTTTAGCTTTTGGTGTAGGATTTTTGCCAAACATTCTTTCTCTGAAATATTCCATGTCAACATGTCCTAAGTCAGTGTCTCCCAAAAAGTATCAACTTGAAGTAATCTTGGTTACAAGAAAAACTCCTTTAAATTTATACTTCATCCTTGTAAATCTTGAAGTCATTTAGATCTTCAAAATAAACTTAGTAAATACCACACAATCCACCCTTTAAAACAAAAAAAATCATCTTATGCAAGGCTTTAATGTTTACCATGTGTCATAATTTGCATAAGATAAAGATATCCGATATTTCAAACTTGCAATCTAAATTTACATGTTTAAATATTCAACATTCATCCAAAATTTGCTCAAAATAATTGCATTCATTACTCACCAAACCACTATGGAGATTTAGAGGGAACATGACATGCAAAAAAATCATAGGTATGTGTCCTTGAAAATAATAACACTCAGATAAACCTTTAGATTGTACCTGCAACCTCTATTTTACATTTAAATAAATTAGAAAAATTCAACACATACTTGACCTTATGAAAAAATAGAGTGCACACGAACAAATGCTAAATTTAACGCTTTTAAGGTATTTGTAGAAAATCAAATAATTACGCCAAAGGCATTCCCTCTATGAAACTAACCAAGTTGAGTTTTTCAATCAGCACCATACCGTGCAGGATAGAAGATGCAAGACGATGAGAATAGTCTCATCCCTTCATCAAGGAAATAAACATTTAGTGCTCGCCAACCAATCTTTCTACATCAACATTGTGTTGCATTGCACATGGTCTTTCATTTTCAAAGTGGTCTTTCTCTACATCTTCCATAGCTCCCCATCAACATTGAAAATCCTTCACCCTAGAAAATATAGGAGAATAGTTGTAAAGTTCCTCCCTTTCTTGTCGAGTATATCTTTGAACCATTGCAAAATTTTGGGATGATTTCTCAAGAATTTGAAAGCAAAGCCAACTATGGGATAAAATTTATGGGAAGAGCTAGAGCATTTCCAACTATAATATTTGGCAATAATCCTCCTTCCATTATGCTTTGATGGATTTCCATACGATGTTACAAAGCTCTAATTTTAGTACAGGTAGGGAGGATGCTGACAAAGGTTGTGGAATTTGGTTGAAAGATTCTAAATCTTTTACATCAAATTAATTTTGTGCATATCTTGCAATAATTGAAGTCCATGAGATGACATATCTTTGAGGTATTTTGTCAAACAGTTCATGTGCCTTGTCTATGCTTCCACATTTTGCATACATGTCTATGAGGGAAATTGTAGTTACAACCTTTGATTAAATTTATGTATCCTTTATGCTATGATGGATCTCCATACTCTTTTCCAAACCTTCAATTTTGGCACAGACTAGGAGTAGGTTGGAAATTATGAACTGATATGGTTGAAAACCTTTTTGTTGCATTTAGTGAAATAGGGTGACTGCCTCTTGAGGATATGCATGTCTTATGTATGTTGAAATAATCATAATCCATGAGAAGATGTCATGTTCTTTTATATGGTCAAGCATGTTACGATAATTCACCATTTTACAGTTGGCCTACATGTAAATAAGCTTATTATGTAAAGTTGTGTGTGTAGAAAATGCAAATCACATATGTATATATATACACATGCATAAATGAAGAACAACAAATCCCCCCTTTACACATCGTTAATCTCTCCCCCTTTGCATGTTCAAAATCTATAGATATGAAGAATATTATCTCCTAGTAAGAACCACATCTTCTCACCTTTGTTGCCACACCCCTGGTAATATTTTGCATTCTTCCACCTATGTCTAGTCATCATCACACTATACATATTTTGTACTAGATTCTTAGATATAGTAGTTGTAGTTATTTTCTTTCATAGGCAAACTACTTGCTTGCAATGGGCTCTTAGTGTCGTAAATGTCACATGATTTTTCTCTACTCACTTGCATGTATATTAAGCTATTTACTTTTGTAAACATACCATTACGTGCAATGACTTCTTATTCACTCAAAACTTGATTGGCAATGTAAGTTAAATTATTGATGAAATAATCCACATCGTTACACGCAATGACAATTAAAGGGTGTGAAGATGGAAGCTCTAAATAGTTTATGCTAGCTTTAATGACATCTCATCCTCTACATAAACAAAATCTATATTCATGGCAATGGGTTTTTATGTAGATGCATTATCAAGGGGTTTTACTTTTGTTTGCATGTTGCATACAACCAGGTGCCATAGATGATAAGAGCGTGGAGAGAATTTAGGCCCATTATAAAGCAAGAATTTATAGAACATAGGAAAATTTCCTCCATCACCATGCTCTACCAACTACTTCTTTGTTATGGACCTCGACATTTCTATCATTTATATAGGGGAGAGGATAGGGGAGAGGACCCAATGCTTGAGCACCCTAACTTTGCACTTCTCAAAATTCTACTTGGAAATTTTAAATGACTCCTAATTTTTTTCAACAACTTACTTGGCAAGTCCCCTGCTTAAAATTAGGGTTTCATGGCCACATCATCAAATATGATGCCACATTAGCATGCATTTTTTTGAGGTGTCCAAAAAGACCCAAAAAAATTAGACTGATTGTTGTTCACTAAGTCATGTTTTATTACTGCGCTAATGTGGCATCACATCATTTGTTGCTTTTTAGATCTAAGGAATATATTTCATTTAGTTATGGGTACTCAAATATTGGGCATTAAAATAATAAATTTTATAACAACTATTGGAACATGCTCAACTACTGGGTCTTTTCTTGTATAGTTTTCTTTTAAAACTTTCAATGATTTTGTGAGGTCCATGTCTCATTTCTACTATTATCTCCTAACTTTGGATTGCAGCCACACAATTCCCTCCTTAAATCTTATATTATTTAATACTCAAATGAGTGTATATGATATTAATTTATATTATGACAAAAATAAGTGAATTGGTTATTATTTTCATTTTTGCTTTTTAAAGATGAGTAAATTTGAAATTTGATTGTTGTACATAGTTTTATTCAAGAATCTTTGTTGGAAACTATAATACAATTTTAGGAAGATATTATTATACAAAAGGAAAATAATGAGTAAATTTTAATTTTCTTATATAATTATAATTGTGTTCTATTAAAAATAAATATCATTTTTAAATAAGATATCATTTTTATATAATTATAATTGTGTTCTATTAAAAATTGTTTGATAAGTAGATTCAATCACAAAATTGTATCAATATCAATTTAAAATGTATAATACAACATAGCCTACCACTAAAAATTCTTTTGACAAAATTAATTCTATGCTATATGGTCTCCATCATACCTACATATTAGCTTGCACTGAGGTCCTTGTCACTGCATCAACTAGAAAGAACTTCACCCATCATTTTTTGGGTAGGAAGTAATGAAGCTTTATACTTGGAGACCAATCAGATAGTCCACATTTTCAACTTGAATTTAATGGGTGACACTTGGAGCCTAAACTCAAAGTGATCAAATTTTGTGGGAGAAAATTGTTTGTTAGAATTTCCTAAAAATGTGTTTTCATGGCTTTCTATGATTGTAAAATATGCACAAAACGGATTTGTTGAAAAGTCCTTGGAAACTTTCAAGAAAATGTAATTGATAATGTATAAATTCAATATTAAAAACCTTTTCCTACCTTCTTAATTGTGCCAAAATATGAGCTCTATAATAGGTTATGGGATCTATCACAACATAATGGAAGGGGATTTTGTTAGATGTTATAGATGTGATTTTAACTATTAATCTCTCTTCCCTCAATATCTATTTCCTTTTATATATCTCTCCCTCTACCTCTTTCTCTCTCTATCTCTCTACATCTCCCTATTTATCTTTGTCTCCATCTCTCCCTCTCAATATGTGTGTGTCTCTCTCTATTTGTCTCTTTCTTGTTTGTATATCCCTCTCTTTCTCAAGTCCTCTCTCTTTTTTCTTTATGTCTCACTCTATTTTTCCTCTAACTCCTTACCCCCCTCTCTCTCTCACTCTTCCCCCCTCTATCTCTCCCTCTTTCTATCCATGTCTCTCCTTCTCTATCCCTCTCTTTCTATTGCAAACATAACATGAGTCTATTTGCAATGGTGTATGATTATCTTCCTCATTCAAAGGTTTTGTTTCATTTGTGTTTGGATCCCTAAAAGAGGATGCATGGTTAATTTGAAGTTTCCACTTCTCCATTGATACCTTTGTTGCACACACATCATTTTTTCTAAATGACCTACAAATTGACCTCATGTAGAACACAAATGTATGCAAAAAATAGACCATTTTTTTTCCAAATTGACCTTTCATACCTCTTCGTAGTACCCATTGCACACTAAAGTGTGATTGCTAGTTAATGTTATTGTGGGATATACAATAAGAACAAGATAAATCATTACCATGATCAAAAACCCACAATGACAAGTAATTATAGATATAAATACGTATTAAGTGGTTATTGAAAATAAATGGGAGATGGGTGGAAGGACCGTGAATCCCCACACCAAAGATAAATGAAGACTAAAAAATCAAATTAGTATGAATTACAAAAAAATCAAATGGTTGAGGACGCTCTAGAGAATCCAAGGGTATGCGGGATAAAATAAAATAACTCATGGAACTTCATAACACACTTCGTTATATGAAATTTTATTAAACTGGCTAAGGTGACATAAATATATGGAAGGTGTAGGACTTTAGGTGGGAAGTGGATAAGTAAATATGAAAAGTAGAGTTCCCTAATGAAAACTATGCAATGAAATTATGATTTTCATAAAGACTAAAGATTATGTAGAAATTGGATAGATATGGATTGTGTGGATTTGACACAAACAAGGATAAGGTTCATTCTTGTGTATAGATTCACATGATCCTAATTCATATTAGCTCATCATTTAGAGGATTTTAAAATTTGAATTTTGATATTTTCAAACAAAGGACATGACATTCATAAATCAAAAGAGCTCAAAAACCCCTAATGTTGAAATGTTCTTTGAAAGTCCTAACTAGAACCTTAGTCTAGTTTGACATGATAAAATTTAACCTAGGGCACCATCGATGAAATTGACTTGGAGTAAATACTTAATGACTTAGACCTTAATGTTATACCCGAGTCATATTTAATTCCTCTAAGTCGTGATTAACATTATGAATTTTGAATTCACACGAATTGTAGTCGACGAAGTTATGCCTACCTCGAGATTTGAAATATTCCTAAACTAAACCCTATGTTGATGTTTACATTCCAATTTCTATTCTATTGCAAATAAATGTTCAATAGAGCCAAAGAAATTGAAACATACCAAATAAAATATGGCAAACTACAAATAGTCACTTGAGATATCACCTTCACTAGCAAATGCACTTCAAGTAGTAGAAATCCACTCCAAAGTACAATGAGGTCACAATCAATCAAAATGAGCATAAAATTTTAATCTAAAAATATATGCTTCAACCCACCTAAGCCATTAATGCAACTTCATACCTAATAGGGTGGAAAACACTTAAAAATTAATTACCCACAATTTGGATTGATTACCTAATTTCGAAGGGTATGCAACCATTGTAGGGAAATCGAAGGGTGACAAATTATATCTATTTAGTATTCAAATTTTTACAATGAACAACAAGTTGTGTGAGTGTCAAAGTGCTAAAAAATTATGGTTGGTTGAGGACGTTGTGCAGAAAAGCAACCTATCTAGATGAACCTGAAAACTCTAGAACGTCTTAATAGACTCAAAAAGCCCTCAAATGACCCCAAAAACTTAATAAACAAAATATTTATTCAACCTCTAAGACACCTCAAGACCAAGACTAAAACCCAAAAAACCAAAAAAAAAAGGGGGTCCTTGTTTTCAATAGGGTGTGTGTGCAAGGTATAACATATATATCATTCCTCACATCAAGTTGCATCACCCCCATCCATCATCCTTATAAAAAAAGGTACTTGATATAATTTTTTTATTTCATGGATGCTTTTGAATCTTTGTTTATATTTCTTCTAAGCTTCCTATTTTACCTACTCAAGGTCACTACAATACTTCATATCATGGCATGCATTGATTGGTGAAACTCAAGGCACATTCTTGAATTTTGTGTGTTATGTTTTCATGGTTATCCCATGTTGTACCCATCGAGGCCCTTTGAGGGCTTGTGTTACATTGCTCAATATTCCTTTTGTTTATGTTTTTCTAATATCGTGCCCACCAAAGTCCTTTACAACCTTGTGAGATTTTTGGGTAACCTTTATGATTGTTGAGTCAATCCTATGCATGTGATATGATGTCACCGTGGTTCCTCATACCTTGGTGCATAGTATCTCATGCTATATCAAATTAAGTGCTCATTGCATGGCAGTTTATTGAGTCACATTATCCTCCATTCATTCATCCTACATTCGTTTCTTCCCATATACCTATGCCATGTATTTTTTTCTCATCTCACTCAATCATTGATTTGAATCCTTGCCCATCTTTCTTCCATTAGTTTTTTTATTGTGTTTATCATACCATAGCATGAAAACTACATCCACAAACCATCCTATGCATCTCAATCATATTAATCATTTAATTATCCATCTAGTTCATTTTAGGCTAATGTAGATTTGTTAGTCTAAGCATCTTTCAATTCATCATATCCATCCATTCCCTCAACCCATTGCTTCCTTACAATCCAATTCTACAATCTAGCACAATTCATCCAATCACATTCCTGGTCTTTTTCCTAGCCTTGATACAATCCTTGATTCAAATCCAATCATCATCATCGAGATATATCCTTTCCAATCCTTGTGTTGTTTCAAGATACCATTCCCACATCAACAACACTCCATCCATCATCAATCTTGATCTTGGATTTTCAGCTTGCTCGAGGCAACATCATGGTTACCTTTGAATCCTTTTGTGTGTGCTTGATTTCTTGTCATCTCCTCCTTCCATTACCTCTTCCTCCTCACATCCCATCATCTTGCATCATCTTCCTCATTTACCTTGCATCCTCTCATCCATTTCAAGAGAGCACCCTTGTTCTCTTGAACTTGCATGTCCTCTTGAGGGGTCACCTTTAATCCTAATCCTCATCTTCACTCCCATCAGCTTTCTTCCTAGTCACATCCTTCAAATGATTGGGGAATCTTCCCAAAATCTAATCATTTTCTTCCAAGAGCTATATTTTAATCTTCTTTGAAATGATGCTACTTCATAACATCATCTCAAAGAGGGGTAAAATGTAAACACCTAAAATTGACACATTATCATTACTCAACTATTTCTTCTATAATTGGTTGAATACAACCTTAATTATTCAATTAATTATCCCATATTCATCCTTTTATTAATTAAATAATATGTTATTATTTAATTAATAAGTTCACTATTCATTACTATTCACTCACACCTATTTCTAGCCTAAATTATTTAATCATTATCTTACTATAGTCTACCTTAAGTAAATAAATTCAATTATTTATTTGTCTAAGGACAATATCCTTTTCCCAAAAATTAAATAAATATATTAATTTACTTAACTCCTATTTTCCTCCACATGCCATTAAGTGGGCTAATCCAATTAACCCCTTAATCCCCTACTTGCACAATATAATCCTAGTCAACTCATCTCAAATCATGCACATTTCCCACTTGTGTACAAAGGCATGGGCTTTGTACATGTGACATGGCCTTGGTACCATGTCACATGTGTCAAAATACTTGTCCATACCCCTGATCCTTCTCTTTTTCATAAATGGGAATTTTAAATTCCCATGGGTACCTCCATGTACCCTCAATCCTCTCGCCTCCTCTTCTTATGCCAAGTGGTACAATCTCCTTGCCTAAGACAACTCAAGCCATCTTGACCATTAATTTCTTCCTTTCATCCTGTCTATTGATCTCATTTCTCAAAGTCTATAAAACCCTCCAACATAACCATTTTTAAGGGATCAATCACGTTTTCAGAAAAGGACTATTATGTTGTCAAAATTCTAAGTGAGCACACAACAAATTTGATCGACTTGGGAAAATCTACACAACAGGGAGTCTAGCATATTTTGTTTGTGTTAAATATTATACTATTTGGACTTTCTTTGCCTTATTCAAGTGTTTGCTTATGTTGCATTTATTTGGTTTATATTGCTTAAATTGTTCATATTAAACACAAAATCTTGCACATAATTTGATTAAGTGTAATTATTACTTTTGAGTTAGTAGATGATGCAGAAACATATTAGTTTGTACACTATGTAATGGTATGATATTTTTCAAACTTATTCATGATTATTACATTTAGAAGAAATGCATCATAAAAGAGATAAAGCTATTTAAATGAATATTGATTTTTTGTGTAATTATCTTAATTCTTGTATTTAAGATTTTATTTCATATATATGTTGTTGGGTGAATTCATGATCATTTGGTTATATGTGCATGTCTTAAAAATGTGTTTGGATCAAAAGACATTAAATAAACAATGTTGGCTCAATTTTTTTAATATTATATGATATCTATCTCCTTCTATTTTATCATGTTAGACATGTTTAGGCATATGTAATAAAAGAATCCTTCAATTATCATTTCATTAGTGTAAGAGAATGATTATATTGTTTTAACCATATAGCCCATTCATTGAATCATTACACGTTGAGAAAATCACAAGTAAATAACCGTAGTGTCAAAAATTGTCACCCTTGACAATTTCACACTATGTTTTGACCCCCTAAATTATTGAGCCTAGTTGGGTCCCTAATTTCCTAAATTATGCATTCTATAGCCCATTTGTATCACTTTTCAAGAAATTGCAACCATTGAACAAATGTATCTAATTATTATTTTGCCCCTGACACTTAATGTCCTAGAAAATAGGGCCAGGACCCATTCAGCTTAGGGCGAATGGGTCCCCCTATTTTGTCGGGGATCAATTTTGGATATGTCGGTATCAACATTTTAACATTCAACATTCAAATTGCAAATATTGGCTATCAAGATTTTTTTTTATACGTAATTTGTGGGGATAGGGGCCCACTCCCTTTATTAAAAGATAATAAAATTACATAGAATTGCCAAAACACAGAGAAGGAGAATAAAGCTACAGAAATATCAAAAGAAGAGAGAAGAAAGGGGAAAGCTAAAGAGACCTACAAAAGAAAATAAGACTGAAATTCCAAAAAAGAAACAGTGGTACCCAAAAAGAGAAAACAGAGCACAAAGGCTCAAAGACCAGCCCAAAATTATTTTTGGAAGAGAAGCACTTCCAAAGTCTGCTGTGAGCCAACTTCCATCGCTTTTAAACCTTCAGTGTGAAGCTTCTCCATAGTAGACTTCCTCACAGCCTTCCACTTTAAACCACAATCAGGTTTAGATTTTCCACTTTAAAACAAGAAATCCCAAGTTTCTTGGGGGGGCCAGAGAAAAATCATCATAACAGTCTTGATAATGCCCATCCAAGTCCTCCATAAAATGGAAAGTGCCATCAGATTTAGAGCCATCTTCCTCCATCCCAGAAGGAGAATCAGATGGGCACGCATGAGCAGGGACAATAGGAAGAGAAGAAGGACCAGCTTGCAGATCCAAAACTGGCTCCGACACCAGGGGGTATCGAAGAACTTACCATGATTCCTCTAGATTAACTCAGTGTAAGGAGCACTACCCTTTTTGATCCACTTTTTCAAGCAAACATTCCTCACCCCAATAGCCCTCTTGAGGGAGCAAGCTTCAATCTTGTGTCCAAGCATATTGCAATGGAAGCAATGGAAGGGTAAACCCTCATAATTTAAAAACTAAGTCTAGATACCATGTGAAGAATGGATCCAGATAGAATGAGAGAGGGGTTTAGAAATATCCACCATTGCACACACCCTGTAGAATCTACGATTTGAAACTATCTTGTCTAAATCAAGCTTGACAAAGGACCCCACCTAATTGATCATGTTGCTAAGCATATCCACATTTCTGAGAACCAGAGGCAGGTTATAAAGCCTAATCCAAATAGGAATAAGAGTAACCTTCACAGTGGCCAAATCAAAGAAGGGAGACCAAGGCGAAATAAAGAGGCCAGAATGCCCCAAAAACCAAGGCCCATTCTGCAAGACAAAATTGCAATCCTCCACAGAACAAAAGGTTACTAGAAAAAAACCAAAATCCAAAGATTCTACTGAGGGAGAGACAAATTACTCTAGGTATCCTTGATCCAATCGATAATAGAGGACACTGATAGATGCTTGTGTAGACATCTCAAAACAACTAAGCAAACACCCAAATCCTCAGAATTAGCATCAATACAACCATCAAAAATGTTAAAATCCATTGGCTCCTCGAAAAAGGAGACCACCAAATCCCCCAAGGAGAAACAAGCATCGCCAACATGAGGTTCATTATCCTTATTTGGCAAAGGGGATGGAACAAAGAGAACTAGAGAGCTGGGTGGATTAGGGTTTTCCTGCAAAACAAAACTCTAACAAAACTCAGAGCACACATGATAAGGGTTCGCCCTATTCTGGTACCCATCAAAAAAACCATTAGGCATGGTACTAGAAGCCTCCCCCGTCTCGTTAGCATCCAGAGGCTTGAAGGTCTGAGAGGGAGCATTTGGCACAGTGACCTGAGAATCCCTAGAACGGAGATTATATCGCTTCTATCCCTCTCCCACCACAACATTTTGTTCCTCACACTTCGAGCCAGGAATGCACGAAAAATTTCTAGAAGGTCGTGTCTTCGTCTCACCAATTTTTGGAGCTCCATCCCCATGCGTAGCCTGAGTAGAAGTGTCACCATTGCGAGCGTCGCGAGAGCCCTCGCACATTGTCGCTCTGTTGTGCTATCAAGATTTAATCTTCGAGAAATTAGAGAAATACCTATAAATAACGGGTTGGCTTAACCAACACACTCTAATCGTTGACCACGCTTAGGTAGCTCCTATGGGGCCCAACTAATCCATCCTACCTGTTGTTTGTCATTTCCATTCTCATTCACCTTTAGCAAGCCATTTCCGTTCACCGTTAGCAGGCTGTTTCCATTCATCATTATAATTCAAATTATTCCCACGCAATCCCTTTCACCACATTCAAAAATAGGCTTCCAATCCCATCGATTTTCATTTTTCAGTTCTGTCGTGGTTGTGCGAAAATAGGAGCATTGGAAGAGTGTGGACGTCTATCAAAACACAACGAACTAGGGAAAATGCTTTGGTAGACATGTATGCAAAATGTGGAAGCATAGATAGGCACGTTAACTATTGGCAAGATGCCTCAAAGAAATGTGGTCTCGTGAAATGCTATGACTGCACAGGATATGCACAAAATGCATTTGTTGAAAATGGTTTAAAAACTTTCAATCAAATGTAATCGGCATGTGTAATGCCAAACTACGCAATCTTTGCCAGCACCCTCCCTGCGTTTGCTAAAATGGGAGCTTTGGAACGGGGTATCGACATCCATTATAGGATAAAGGAAAGAGGAGATGTTGTTGCAACTACCCTGGTAGACATGTATGCAAAATGTGGAAGCACAAACAAGGCATGTGAACTGTTTGACTGAATGCCTCAAAAAAATTTGGTCTCATTAAATGCCATGATAGTAGGATATACACAAAAGGGATTTGTTGAAAAGGCTTCAAAAACTTTTGAGCAAATACAATTGGCAGGTGTAAAGCCAGACTTCGCAACCTTTTCCAACATCCTCCCTGTCTGTGTCAAAATGGGAGCTTTCGAACAGGGTATGAACATCCATTAAAGCATAAAGGATAGAGCAATTTTGTCCGATGTTGATCTGGTGGATGTGTGGATCTGTTTTCTTGCTGCCTGCAGATCACATATGAAAAGCAGGCCTAGGATTATTTACAACAATGTTACTTTCTTATTTGAATCTTAAAAAAGATGCGAGTAAATGGTAAGTAGATTGATGAAAGATATGGAATTAAAAAGCTTCCCTGATGTAGTTGGATTGAAAGCAATAAAATGGTATGTTCTTTTTGTGTGGGAGACATGACATTCACAAACACAGTAAATTTATGCAAATTCAAAGAAATTGGTTTAGTAGATGAAGATAATAGGGTATTTTCCAAATGCAAGACACTTAGTGGTGTGGAAAAAGAGGAAAAAAATTATTTCTCTATCACCATAGTGAAAAGTTGTCATTTTTTTTTGGTTTTCTAGACATGCTTGCTAGAACTATTAGACTTGTTAAGAACCTTCGAGTATGTGTTAATTGTCACACTGTAATGAAATTTATCTCCAAGATTGTTACAATTCCTTCTTCTAATGATTAGTTTAGTTGATTCCATGGAGAGGAAATGAAATCATTGTAGGTATTAGAAAGCAAGTTGTGGTAGTATTAAGTGTGTTGTACTACCACTTGATAAATTAAGGTAGTAAAAAGAAAGGAGTTAAGGATGGATAAATTAAATCAATTAAATATTTATGAAAATTTTTGATAATAAGAGAGTAAAATAATTTATAGTTAGATCAAGATAGGTTTTGAAGAGAATTTAATGATTGTGATAGAAAAGAAGGAAGAAGAAAGAACATTGAAACAATCCTAAGACTAAAAGTAAAGATAATGAAAAGGTTAGAAAAGTGTGAGAAGCATCAAGAGAGCGTATCAAGAGGGATGCACTTGATAAAAACCCTAGTATTGAGATAGGTAGATCCTTAATGGACATGACACTGATGAATATTGAAGAAATAGATTGGTTTATAACCTAAATTAGATCTATAGAGAAAAATATAATTAAAATGATAAGGAAATTAAAAGAATATAAGGCAACAATGAACTTAGAGAAGTTTGACCTTATTTGTAGGGATACTATAGATGTGGTTGCTATGGGGAAGAGGGTAAAATAAATAAGGAAGGAATTAAAGCAAATGTTAATTGGTGAAGAAGATGAGAGAATATTTATCAATTTAGAGTAATAGAAGTCACCAAAAATTTAGAGTTTTCCAAGGAAACTTTGGAGATGATACATGAGAGCAATTCCTAGGTTGAGGAAGAAAGAAACTCAAAGAAAATTAAAGATAAATCAATTACTGATGCTATGTTATCAACCAGCACATTCTCCAAGCTAAAGAGATGCTATGAGGAGATGAACATTGATGTATGGACCAAGAGTCACCTCCCATGTTGTCAAAATCAAGAAGAATTAATAAAGAGTCCATTAAGTAGCGAATCCTTAATCGGGTTAGAAAAAACATTATCAAGAGGCAATTGTGTATGAGATTTGTCACAGATATTAGGAATTGAGTTCTTAGATGTTCAATTCCCAAGAGATAATGGTAGAGAAATGACTTTGGTCAAGTAGAAAAATAGTGGAACTAGGCAAAGAAGCCATGGTAAAAAGAGAGAAAGAGATCCAATAGTAGAGAATAGATTAGGAGAAAGGATAATCCAAATATGGATGCACATAAAATTAAGTTCCCTATTTTTGGTTAATACACCAAGGATGTTAGTGAACATCTCTTTACCTTGGACTTTCATTAGAGTGGGTTGGAATTGATGATGACTAAACCCAATTATATAATTTTTTCGAGACCCTAAATAATGAGACACTAAGATGGTGCATTAAAGAATGCCCTATGCATGATAAAAATGGAAATAACTGAGTGACTTGTTTTTGAAAATTTTCCACTTGCCTAATGTATGAACAAAAAACAAATAAAATATGGAAGATGACAAAAACCAAGGAGGAATCAGTAAAATATTATGAACAATGATTTAAAAATATGGTTAGAAAGCTAGAAGAAACCTTGACATAAAATAAATGAATTGAGTATTTTATTTTAGGGTTAACCTCTCACATTATAGCAAATGTAGATGAGAATATTTCCTCTTTGTATAAGGATGTAGTATAATTGATCAACATAATAGAATCCTATTCAAATATATGGGATAATGATTTAGTGGGAAAGGATGAAATTGATAATTTCAAATTAGAATTGGAAATCATAATGTTGAAGTAAGAAATTATGATGAAAGGTGAGAAAGCTGAGACTTCTCCCCAACCTGCCAGAAGAAAATTTTGGTTTAAAATAACAATAGGTAAGATCATCTAAGGAATGAATGTTTGATAATCAAAGGCATGAAGAGGGCTACCACACTAAAAATTGAGAAATCCCCTAGAAAGATAGTAAAAATATATTGTAAAGTATAAAGTGGGAAAAATATGACACAAATAGGTGTCCAATATTACTTCATGAAGAAGATGAGTATGAACCAATGGTGTATGGATTTACTAGGGAAACATTTTTTTGATATGGGTATAGAGAGAGCATAGGGTTTAGCTATAAGAGCATTCAAATTTTATTTGGTACATGGCTAGTGGGAACTTCAATTCAGAAAAAAGTATAAGATCACCTAACAATATACACTATATGGTACTATAATTTCAAGATATAAGACACGCCATGAGTTATCATAATAACTATTGAGAATGAGTTGGTAGGGGAGGCTACCACAATACTAATAGAGGTACTAGAGAAAGAGGAAGGACCGAAATGTCAACATGTTATAACTATGGTAAACTAGGACATTATTTTGATTAGTGTAGAAGAAAAAAAGGACAAAAATCCACATTTGATTTTTGAGGCAATAAATCATGTGATATTTATAGTTCTCCCAAATTAATAGTTCTATAAGAATGTGTTGGCATCATGATTAAAAGGTGAATAATTGTCTAGTCCAAATTTAACCTATGATGTTAAAGTAGTAATGAATAACTAAAGTAGAGGAGCAAATGTTTGACAATGTGAGAAATCAAATATAGAAAACAAGAGTAGAATCTAGGAGAATCCTCATTGAAAAAATAGAATTTGGAAAACTAATACAAAGGGAAAAAGGGAAAAATCAAGAAAAAAGGCCATGCAAAAACTTAAGAAAAGAGAAAAGAAACTTCAGTAATTACTAGTGGTGGATTAATAGAAGGATATCCTAGGATAATCTTATGAGAGTGAAGATGAAAAATAATATTTAGGTAAAGGGGAACATGATTTGGTGATAAGGAAGTCCAAAGAGCTAATTAAGAAAAATAAAAAGGAGAGGATAATAGTAAGGCAAGTTTCATCACAAAATAAGTCTATAAACTAAAAAGAATTAAAATTTTTGGTAGAATAAGAAGAGTTTGGGATTCAAGGTTTGGATAGGATGAAGTTGGATAAGGTTATTGGAATGAAACTCATGTGAAAGATGAAATTGGTATTTTTATAGCTTCATCCAATTAGAGTTAGCTTGTGAATGAAGGGAGATAGTAAGTTTAGATAATGAAGAGGAGTAAGGCATATTCAATTAGTTTAGTTAAATATTAGGGCTGGATATAAAATTATAAGTTATTGGTGTTATTATTTGTAGAATTATTGGTTTCTTGAGAAGATGACAAGGTTAAAGAAATAGAGGCATCAAGGTTAAAGAGGAGATAACCTTAAATTGATCTATCACCTATGTATAGTCATACAAGGTGGTACAAAGTGTTATAAAAGTCAAGGATATTTATGCAAGATATTTTGATTGTGAAGCTTTGGGAAAATATTCTTAATAATACCCTCTCAATATTAGAGTTGAGAAGAAGATAGGAGATATATGAAAGAAGGAATTAATAATAGAATATAAAATCCACCAACTTCTCTTTTTTCTTTGATTGTAATGTGTAACATTGATGAAATTGACATGCAATCCTATGTTGGATTGAATTTGTTCCATGAAAAGATAAGTGAGATAGAGGAAGGAACCCATAGAATAGGTAGATAAAGAGTAGAAACATTATAAGGTTTTTTCCTTAATGAATAGAGAAAAATCTTAGCTAAGAATTGATTATCAAACTAATAGTCAATGCACATTGATCTATAACTTGGATTGGACATTATCTTAGGATCTCTTATCCAAGTATACATGTATGTCTATGTTTAGCATGATGAGATATGCTTCTTGTGGATGATTTATTATAACCAAACATATTATGTTGTGGCGGAGGTTTAAGGTTTCATCCCCTAGGGTATAATATGATGAGAGAATAGATAGAAAGTAATGCATGGAAAATGATAAGGTTAGGAGCATAGGTTGAGATGTTGAGGGTAGGAGACACAATTTTTTTCATGTTATGATAATATTGTGGCAAGTGTTGTCAAGTTAAGGGTAAGATAGGAGAGGGAATGAAAAATTAGTAAGAGAGGATTAAGCAATATAAGTGAAGGGCGAGGTTTGAGAGGGTGGCTCATAGGGGTAGGAGGTAAAGCAGTTGCCTAAAGGGACATGATCATAGTTAAAACAAGGAATGGAGAGAGAGGGACATAAATAGTAGGAATGTGGGTTGGATGAGGAATAGGCATGGAAATTTAGGTGAAGGAATATTGAGTGGTAGGAAAAATAAAAGAGTTTAGCTAGAAGAGAGGGATGAAGGTACGAGAATTAGACTATAAATGGATATGAATATGGATAATATATCCTATACCTTGTAATAACTCCAACCCCTCAAGATGGGTAATGATGATATTTGTTCAAGAGTATGCAAGTGAAGAGATTTAGGATTAGTGACATCATTAGGTAGGCTACTTTGGAGGAGACACAAGTGGTGGTTAGTTTTTGTGAGTGACAAACTTAGCATCATCTAATAGGGGTTCATTATCAAAGTGGTCATCATTGTGAGACATGTAGAATGTGACATCATGTGGGATGGATGATAATGGAGGAAGGGTAATGAAATAAGGAAGAGGAAGAAAAGTACATGGATAGTTTTAGATGGGGGTTCCTATAAGAGATAATGTATGGGAAAGGGATGGTCAAAGAAGGATAATAATCTCTATCAAAGAAGAACAAAAATGATTCATCCTTGTGTACTATACAAAATTTGAGTAGAAAAATGTAAGGTTTTTATTTTTCAATGAAAATAATAGACAAATACAATAGTGTAGTAAATTGGCACTAACCTAATTTTGATAATGTCTATATGTTGTGACTATGATTATTTTTACTCAAAAATATTTTTTTGTTGAATGGACAAAATTAAAAGTGCAATTAATTAATTTCCAAACATTAGAACGAGATTTTGTTGTTTAGAGAGGAATTTTCTTTTGAAGATGAAAGGAATAAATAATGAAGGTTAGGATTCATATCGAGCTCAATACAAATATAGATAGAAAGATAGCCTACAAAATTAAAATGTAGGAAAGCCTTTTCAATTATCTACCATAGGATTCAACTAGAAACTTAACATAAATGGGTTTAGTTAATAAAGATATACAAAATTATATACCGACTAAAAAAATAAATTATTTTTCTTTCTAGTTAGATTGTTTAACATGTTTTACTTATACTAAGTTCTTAATCTAAATGGGACTCAATTGGGAAATGGTAACAAAATAAGAAATTAGTTCATTCACTAGCAATTAAATTTATGAATAACAAGATTGTTTAAAGACATTTAAAAGATAATAAGAATGAAATATGGAAACTACATAAACTAATTGATGGAAAATAATAGGAGGGCCTTATTGAAAAACTTAGGTTGCTAATAGGAGGAACAAAGTCCAATTTTGATATAAGGATGTTGACACACTTATAGAGTGCAACCATGTCTTTATTACATGCCATTTTTTAGAAAAGATAGAATAGATAACAAAAAACAAAATAATACTAAACATTTGGAGAAATGTAGAATATAATAAAGATATAAAATTCATTATAAATAAGCAAGAAATGTGGTCTCAAAACAATTCACACCCCTTGTCTATGTTTCCACATTTTGCATAGATGTACTTTTTGGTAAAGGAAAATATAGAAGTCCAAAATTCTATGACTCAAGAGAAATGAGTTAGGGGTCATTAATGTGTTCTGCCAAACACTAGAAGAAAAAAGAGCAAAGGAAATAAGGTGGAAGATTTTCAAGGTTTAGATATTGGTTTTACCACTTACCTTATGCCTTTTGGGTATGATGGTATGGGTAATCCTACAAGTATGGGTTCCACAAGGAGGACGGGCAATGGGAAGTTGGTTGAGGGAAATGAGTAGGGAAAATAATAAAAGCCTGAGATTTTGAGACTTAAAGGAAAAGTGAATCCTCAAATTAGGAATTAAGGATGGCGAATACTCAATGCTAAAAAGAGAAAGTATGGAAAAGTGTAAGTGGAGAATAATTGAGGTTCATGGGTTAGTCTTATGGCTTAAGAACATGATTACATGGAGACCTAAAATCCTAGGGCCAACAACAAAGACAATGTATGGAGTGTAAGCGTGGGTAAAGCCATGATAAAGTACCTAGGTAATGAGAAGTCTAAAAGACTAAAATAGTCAAGGTCTCAAAAAAATGGAAATGTTGGGTTTCAAGGAATGGAGGGAAAGTATATTGCTATAAACCTAAAAAGGCTACAAATAGACACGATCACCTCCAACACTTAGAAATTTATATGGTTTGAGATATTTAGGCACGTGACAAGTATAATGAATGACAAAACACTACAACAAGAACATTTTTGAATAAGGGGGTCTATTAAACAAATTCTTAGATTAGCTATAGATGTTGGCCAAAACATGGTTCTATTAAGAAAGGAAGAAATCAACTTAGATAAATTTACACTTAGTTATATAGGCCCCACCATCACCTAGAATGGGGCAATACAAAGACATCACATAATAACTCTAGGGAAAAAATATAAATCTTTGATCAACTATTAATGAGGGACTCTAGAGGCAACAAAATCAAAATATAAAAGAATTAAAAGAATAGTAGAGTCCTTTCACTAAGAATGATATGTAAAGTAAATGCTTAAAAGGACAAACACGAACAAAGGAGTTCCTTGATTTTATCTTAAATTAGAAATGGTGTTGTAAGGAATAAATAAGTGGAAACTTTATTAGAGAATGTTCCTTACCATTCCAAGATAAACAAACCAACTTAGGAACCCATATATTAAGGTTTATCATAATTAAATCTTTTCAAAATAACTTCATACAAGAAATTAATCTTCATGAATTAGCAAGGCCTTTGACTGATCTATGGCAAAATGTGTGTGCAAGTGAGTTCATTTCTTCTTCATGAAATCAGCTAAACTAATCATTAGAAGTAGGAATTGCAACAATCTTGAAGATAAATTTCATTGTAGTATGACAATTAACACATACTCGAAGGTTATTAACAAGTCTAATAGTTGTTCTAGTGAACATGTCTAGAAAACCAAAAGAATTTGACAACTTTTCAGTATGGTGGTAGAGAAATAATTTTTTCCCTCCTTTTCTGCAACACTAAGTGTCTTGCATTTGGAAAATACCCTATTGTCTTCATCTTCCAAACCAATTTCTCCAACTTTACATAAATTTACTATGTTTGTGAATGTCATGTCTCCCACACAAAAAGCACATACCATTTTATGGTCTTCAACCTTATAACTACATCGAAGGAAATTTTTTATTCCTTGTCTTTCATCAATCTCCTTACCATTTGCTCACATCTTTTTTAGATTCAAATAAAAAAGTAACATTGTTGTAAATACTCCTACGCCTACTTTTCATATGTGATCTACAAGCAACAAGATTCAAACAGATCCACACATCCACCAAATCAACATCAGACAAAATTGCTCTATCCTTTATGCTTTAATGGATGTTCATACCCTGTTCGAAAGCTCCCATTTTTGCACAGATAGGGAGGATGTTGGAAAAGGTTGTGAAGTCTGGCTTTACACCTGCCAGTTGTATTTGCTTGAAAGCTTTTGAAGCATTTTCAACAAATCCCTTTTGCGTATATCCTGCTATCATGGCATTTAATGAGACCAATTTTTTTTTAGGCATTCGGTCAAACAGTTTACATGCCTTGTTTGTGCTTCCACATTTTGCATACATGTCTACCAAGGCAATTGCATCAACATCTCCTCTTTCCTTTATCCTGTAATGGATGTCGATACCCCATTCCAAAGCTCCCATTTTAGCACATGTAGGGAGGGTGATGGAAAATATTGCGAAGTCTGGCGTTACACATGCCGATTACATTTGATTGAAAGTTTTTAAACCCTTTTCAACAAATGCATTTTGTGCATATCCTGCAGTCATAGCATTCTGCAAGACCACATTTCTTTGAGGCATCTTGCCAACAGTTAATGTGCCTGTATATGCTTCCACATTTTGCATACATGTCTACCAAAGCATTTCCATTAGTTCATTATTTTTTGATAGACATCCATACTCTGTTCCAATACTCCTATTTTCACATAGTCGTGAGGGAACTGACAAATGAAAACCGATGGGGTTGGAAGCTTGTTTTTGAATATGGTGAAAGGGACTACGTAGGAATATTTGAATTATAATGATGAATGGAAATAGCCTACTAACGGTGAACGGAAACGGCTTGCTAAAGGTGAACGAGAATGAAAATGACAAACAACAGGAAAAATAGATTAGTTGGGCCCCACAACAGCCACCTAAGCATGGTCAATGCTTAGAGTGTGCTAGTTAAGCCAACCCATAAATACTTGGTTATTGCATCATTTCAAATCTAACAAGCATTAAGTGGAATTGTATTGGTGAACTTATGATCAAGAGCACTATCAAGCAAGTCAAGAGCAACATTTCAAAGCTTTATTGTAGCAACTCAAGATCCTAACATCATGTCAAATCTTGTGTGAGTTTATGTGTGTTCATGTTATCATTGTTTTGTGAACTCTAACACTTTTGTAGGTCTCCAAAGCATTCAAGCTTGAGAAAAATTCAAGACCTTGATGTGATGTGTATGACTTCAATCCTTCAAGGAAGCCATTGAAGGGTGGTGAGTTGCAACACTTTGTGATTTCATCATTCCTTCCTATTCATCATCATTTCATCATTGACATTGCCATTGTGGAATTGGGAACACTTACATGGGGTTTGACCAAGGAAAGCCCTAAATGGTACATCTATTCTCTTTGTGAATGTGTAGATCTCAGGTTTGAAGAGATTGAAGGAAGCTTGTAGACAAATTTTTCATTATTGCATTTGATGCCCTACATCTTGTCAAGCCATGGAAAATCACCTATAGAATTATTTGACAACATTCCAACAACTCTATAACCAAAAGCTAGAAGCTCATATGTGTCATTAGAGGACCACAAAAATAGAGCATAAGTATCATACAAAGACCCATTTGGCCCAGGGTGACCTAGTTCTGCTACAACACTTAGATCCAACTTTCATTGACAGGTACATAATCCTTTGCACTTTCCAAATCTGCCTACAAGTTGCTGTTACAATCTATACTTTGTCAGATTATTGCATTTTACATAGTAGGTTATATAGTCTAATTAGGTTAATCATTACAAATCAATTCCAATCCATTTTCCATCTCTTAAAGATACAGATCCAGGTCTGATTGGCTCACCTTCATGGTTGAAAGTCAATCTATACACCTTGTTGATCTACATCTTAATGTAATGTGGAAAAAGGAGTAAGATTAAATCCTAGGTTTAAACACTAGACTAAAAAGTGTTCACCCCTTTTCCAACAAAACAATAACATATAGTTTTTCTTACTAAATCAAAATGTGTGTGTGTGTGTGAGAGAGAGAGAGAGAGAGAGATTTTCTTGTGCTAATTATTTATTTTTTAAAGGAATTTGTGTGTGCTCAAAATGGTTATCAAGCACAATTTATTGAGAAAAAAATAGTAGAAGTTGTTAATTGAGTCATTATTTTTTGAGGAAATATTGTATGATTTTATTTTTGTAGAAAATAAATATGTGATTTTATGTTTGATTTTATAGCAGTTGATATCTTTGATTTGATTTAATTCTAAAAATGTCTATTTTTTTATAAATTTTATAAAATATCTCCTCTTCAAATTATGCACATATGCCCTTTCTTCCTGCCACCTTATGCTCTAGGATGCCTAGGGAAAGCTACTCACACTATGTCAAAACGTATACACATCATTTTCACATTTCTGTAATGTAATTGATCATATGGTTGCATACATACATCAATTTTAGAGATTAAAAAATAACCATCAAACATATTTTGACCATACAAATTGCAATAATACATGGTTGTCACACAAAACCTTGTCACATTGCAATAAATCTATATTTGTGATATATGGAAAAGATCTTGAAGTTACATTTATTATATTTTCTAATATAATTTTATTTAAATAGTCATAAATGATGGGGGACCAATAAAGTATTGAGCTTACATTTATTTATGTATTCAATTTAAATTTATTTAGATGGAGACAAGAATTCTATTTAGTCTTTATATAAATAAACATATTTTATTTAGCTTATTTGTTGCATTTTGTCGTCATTGAAAAATATGTGAATTAAATGTAATTGATACTTTTGAGTTAGTAGATGATGCCTAAACATATTAGTGTTTGTACTCTATTGCATGGTACATGATAATTTATAACTT
Organism: Sequoia sempervirens; assembly: GCA_007258455.2. Classification (NCBI taxonomy): domain Eukaryota; kingdom Viridiplantae; phylum Streptophyta; class Pinopsida; order Cupressales; family Cupressaceae; genus Sequoia; species Sequoia sempervirens. The sequence goes on from VDFB02000013.1 coordinate 219,211,174, forward strand.
ATTCATGATTACCATATTTATAAGAAATACATAATAAATGAGATAAAACCACTTAAATGAATATTTTTTACACAATTCTTGTATTTAAAATTTTGTTTTATAGATATGTTTTTGAGAAAATTAATAATCATTTGATCTTATGTGCAAGTCTTAAATATGTTTGGATCAAAAGACATTAAATAAATAGTATTCTAGATTTATGTTGCCTAAAAAGTATTTAGTTATAAACATGTAATATGATATTTCCTTCTATTTAATCATATTAAGCATGTGTAGGTGTAATAATAGAAACATCTCACAACTATAATTTCTTCATAAGTGTAAGAGAGTGATTAAATTCTTTTTACCATAAAGCCTATTCGTTAAACCATTACATAGTAATAAAATTGTAAGTAAATAACATTAATTTTTCTTAAGAGAGAGAGTCGGAGAGATAAATTTCTTGTGATAATTATTCTATTTTTATGGACTCTATCTATGTTCAAAATGGTTATTAAATATTTTTTTAGTTTTTCAACAAAAGCTTTATAGAATCCATTAGTTGAGTCTTATGATTTTTTGCTGAAATCTTGTATGATTCCATTTTTGTAGAAAACAAATTATGTGATTTTATGTTTAATTTTATAGCATTTGACATCTTCAATTTAATTTGACTCTAAAAATATGTTTCTCTAAATTATCAAATTGTATAAATTTTGGTGAGGGTTTCACAATCTTTGATTCCAATAAGATCTCTTCTTAGAGTGACACATAGACCCTCACTTCCAACCACCTTAATTTTATGGACATCCAAATAAAATTGCTTCTCACACCATGTCATAAGGTATACACATCATTTCTACATTCTTTGGCTTATTTATATTATTTAATTAATCACATGGTTGCCTTCTTTCCTTTGTAGCTTTCTAATCTACACCAGAGATAGGAAGGCTATCTTGGAGATACATTGGATGGTCAAAACACCTCTTCATTGTAATTGTCTTTGATTTTACCAACTAAAGAGTGTCTCCTTTGTTTTATTTATTTCTTCCTTTCTTTATTGTCTTTGCATGAATTTTGAAAAATATTTTGGTGAATGGATTTTGTGTAGTGAAACACACAAGTGTGGAAACATGAGAATGGTGCTTGGTGGAGATGTTTCAATATGTGTATTGATCTTGACTTCAATCAAGCTTTAATGGGGGATTTGATTATCATGCTTGAATATATTTCCCTAGTGGCACTAACCTTCTCTATGTGAGAGGATCACACAAAGGACGAGATAATTGCACCACCCTCCTTTCTTGTCTGATGCTAAAAGAGCAAGGCACTTTTCTTTAAAATTTTGTATTTGTGCCTAACCTAATTATTTTCCAATCATGAAAATATTCTCCAATAGTTTGGCTAATATAATATTAATTTTCATTCCCAACTTTAATATTCTTTGACATGACATTGATTTTATTGTCAACTTAAACATGATTTAAAAATATCGAATGGGATTATTTTAATTTCTATTGTCAATTTATGATGTCAACAAATAAATAGTTTTTTAGGATATTTCTTTTCTTTAGCCATTACTTGTTAATATGTCAATCATGATACAAGCATATTAGACAATGTATAAGTTTTATTCAAAAAGTGTTCCATTTATCTACATTCTACTTAAACATCACCCTTTTCAATGGTCAAATAGTCAATAAAAAATTTACACTTCACCTTACCAAAAGCGATAGTTAATGAAGTTCATTTCTTTCCTAAATATTGATTAATCTTGTGTTCATTAAATGAGATCAAATTATTGAATAGTGTAAAGGTGTAGATTCATTCCCAAGAGCTTGGAGTGTATGTACACTATCACGTACATAAATTATTTGAGCCATCTTATGCATTTATACATAGATTTTAATTTTAATCATTTTGTTGCTTTGCAATAAGGATTGTGTTTGTTTCTACAATGAATTATAGGTGCATTAATGAGACTATTAGATAGACTAGCATTTAATTAGAAACTACTTTTGCTAGTGGAATTTTCTACCATTAAATCACTTGTCCTTTCATGAAAGAAGCTTTCAAATTGTATTAAAATAAGTGTATTTCAATTCCAACTCACCCTCTAAAGTACATACATGTTGAGATCAACTATGATACCAAATTCAAAATTTTGGACATGATATGATTTTTTTCTAATACATGGTTTTTAGTTTTAATAAATTTTCTATTATTTTTTTATAAAAAATATTTCATTTATTTCTATCTTATAAATAAAACATTTTATAAATTGTGTACATTTTATACCATCTTCGTATAATTAAAGATTTGATTATAAAATAATTATCTATCTCTAACAAAATTTTATTTATTAAGATGCCCATTAAATCATTAGATCTGATTGTTAGTTTAACTAGTAATCACACCTTAGTGTGCAATGGGTACACTGAAGAAGTGTGGAAGGTCAATTAGGATAATTTTTGGTCTATTTTTTGCATACATTTATGCGGTACATGTGGTCAATTGGTAGGGCATTTAGCAAATGATGTTTGTGCAACAAAGGTCTCAATAAAAAAGTGATAGCTTTAGATAAACTATGCAACCACTTATAGGGATCCAAACATAATTGAAATGAAACCTATGAATCAAAAAGATAATTAGGCTCCATTAAAATAAAACCTTTGAAATAATTAGGGATAGGTAAATAGAGATAGAGAGAGGGAGAGAGAAATAGGGGGAGATAAAGAATGGGAGAAAGAAGTAGGGGGAATAGAGATATATGGAAAGAGAAAGAGAGAGATAGAGATATATGGGAAGAGAAAGGGAGAGAGGTAGAGATAGAGAGATAGATAGGCGGATAGGGAGGGAGTGAGGGATGGAGAGATGGGGAGAGATAAAGAGAGTGGGGAGATAGAGAGAGAGGGATGGAGAGAAAGGGAGAGAGATAAGTAGAGGAGAGATAGAGAAGAGGGGGAGAGAGGGAGAGAGATAGGTTGAAGAGGAAGAGAGAGAAGAAGGGGAGAGAGGGAGACACATAGGTAGAAGAGGTAGAAGAGAAAGATATAGAAGAGGGGGGAGAGAGGGAGAGTGATACGTAGAGGGAGAGAGAGAAGAAGATGGGGGAGAGAGGGAGAGATAGCTCTCTCTCTCTCTATATATATAAATGAGAGGGAGAGACAGAAAGGGGTTGATATAAAGAGATATAGGGGGATAGTGAATGAGATAGAGATATAGTGATAGAGGTAGATAAAGATATGGATAGAAAGAGATTGAGAGAGGAGTGAGAGGGAGATAAAGAGATAAATAAAGATAGAGATATAGAATAGGAGAGATGGAGGGAGAGATGGAGTGAATGAGAGGGGGGAGAGGGAGATATAGCTCAATAGATAGATGATAGATAGACTACATATAGTGTGAGATTTGAGTCTAAAACAAGTCTCATGCTTGTAAACCACTATTGAGTAATTGGAAAACAAGTTTCAACTACCATATAATGGTAAACTAGTTGCAGTTTAATGGTAAAATCCTCTAAAATATCAGGTAAAAGCCTCCAAAATCTCACCAATCACATAAAAGCCGGATAAATATTGATTTGACAATTGGATGGGAACATTCTATTTCCATTTGCAGTATTTTTTGTCAATTTGATGGCAACTTTCTTTTTTCATTTGCATTGGTTTATGTTTTAAATTTGTATGCAAATATTTCATTATCAAATAATACTTAATTTCTTTAAAGAAAAAATCTAGATTTGTCTAAATTTATTTCATTCCATTATTTAGCACTTATTATTAATTGTTTACTCTAGCCACATGCAACTAGAATTTGCAATGCTTCCATGCACAAACACATACTCTCTAACATATTAACATACATATAGTTTTTATCGATGTAATCCTTGAGCCTCCTTTAGATGCAAGTGCTAGTATATATACCTCTCTATATAAAATTGTTTCCCCTTTATCTCTCTTTCTTTTCCCTAATCTCTCCAAAGGTCAATTTAACTATAGATTTTTTATATATTAATTTAATTTGTTCTATATAAAAATATATTAATTATTAATTATAATAATTTCATATTTATATTTAATAATGTTTATTATAGAATACAATATATAATAATGATATAACCTATGTATACTATACATAATAATAAATATAATTATATTATATATAATTTAATTTGTTTTTTTTTTTTAAATCAAATTGCTACCAAGGGGGTAGCTCCCATTGCATTGATGAGAAGGAGAATACAAACATCTGCTCCTACAACAAGATAGAATAATGATCACTTGTGACCACCCAACAACAAGATGTCAGGCAATCCCATGTTGTGGATGAGATAAGAGCAGGTCGAAGCCTCAAGACGGAAGAGACGCCTCCAACCACAACAAAGAAGTTAAATCTTTCCAAGTGGCTCTGTCAGAAGAAACAATTTGATTTCTTGTTTGGTTAATGGTGTGGTTAGCCAGGGCATCTGCCAAGCTATTGGCTTCTCTAAAGACGTGCTTGATGGAGTAATCTGGTAGCTTGAGCAACATGTGAATGCGGTCAATCCAGCGAGCAAGTTTCTAGTTCGGGGTTTGTCGAGTGATGATGGCTCTTATAACATTGAGGGAATCACCTTCTATTTCAAAGGGTGTTTGGTATTTCTGGCACCTCAAAAGACCTTTGTGCAAAGTAGAGAATTCTGCTTCATTACTTGTTCCAATTGGCAATTTGACAGAGCCAACTTCAATTAGAGCTCCCAAATGATCTCGGATTATGAGTCCGGCTCTGGAGGCCTCGGGATTTCCCCATGAGGCCCCGTCGAAATTCATCTTCAATCGCCCAGAGGGTGGACATGACCACTTCACCATCTTTCTACTTGAAGTCGAGGGTGATTGAAGAGAGAGTGCCAGATCAGGATGTTTCAATCCATCCCAAACAATAGTCATTTCCTTGTCCCACCTTGTGTACTTCCTTGCCTTTGATTTATGCACTCTACAGTTAAGATGCTCAACAATCCCAATTTCAATTCAGGCAATTAGCAAGGTAGTAGTCATTTGCTTGTTCCTGAAAATGCGAGCGTTTCGCTCTTTCCACAGTAGCCACACAATCATCGTGGGGACTTCCACCCAAAGACCGCTCCATAAAGATAATATATTAATTTTTTTATTATATAAAAATATAATTATACTACTTATTTTTATTACATATTATATTCTTTAACAAAACTATTAAATACATATATAAAATTATTATAATTATTAAACTATTAAATACATATATAAAATTATTATAATTATAGTTTAATAATTATAATAATTTTATATATGTATTTAATAGTTTTGTTAAAGAATATAATATGTAATAAAAATAAGTAGTATAATTATATTATTTATAATTTATTTTTATTATATAAAATATACATTATATACTAATCATGCTAATATATATTTAATTGGATAATGAATGTTAATTTTCATTACGTCGATAGGTGTAACCCTACAATGGCATCACGATGCCTATAGGAGGTCGCCACAATCCATCACAAATAAAATACAAAAACAAACACATTTTAGAAAAAAAATAAAAAACACATATTTTAATAATGTAATAATAATAGTTATTCAAAAAATTAATATAATAAAATTATAATAATGTAATATAATACAATAATAATAATATAATATATCACAATAATAATATAATAATAAGATATTAATATTGACGTATTTTATATAGATTATATTTAAGATATATACTAATTTTAATACATATACTCTAAAACCCTCATGGAAACCCTTAATTTCACCTTAATTTCAGGTGGAGCTCGTGAGATTGGAGAAGTGAAAGCTCAATAACAGCAAGGAAGAATTTTGAGGAGCGGAAACACATAGCCGTGGAGAAAGCAGCCAAAAAGACGAAAAACAGCTAAAAAAAAATGATGAAAAATGATGAACGCTGAGATTCATAAAGAAAAATGATGAACGGCTGAAATTCGTTTAATCGTCTTGCATTGGTACGGATGCAATTGTACACCCTTGATAGACGTAATAAGCTTGCCAAAACTCATTGAAGGAACGCCTTCGAGTAATTAATAAGAAAGATGAAATTGATTAATAGAAAATTAAAAAAATTGTAAAATAGAAGATTTTAACAGTCCCTACTATTTTTAGTTTTGTGGAATAGCCCCATACATGTTTCGTTTATTGAGAGAATCGTGTGAGTAACTATCTTTTTGGATGTTTATTATTGTTGCAGGATAGCGGTGGCCTTTTCGGTTGACGTGAACTGTCTATGTAACGCTTAAAACTTTGCGAGCTATACACAGCTTACAAGAAATTTGTTTTTAGCTTATTATTTGGGCATCTTCACTCTATCAGACAATTAATTCAAAAAATTTCAGAGTTAAGAATCCAACAGATGCTGTAGTTCCATGGAAGGGCATTAACATGATGCAGGAACAAAGAAAAACAGCTATGCCGAGGGCTTTAATAGTCTCTTTCCGACCTATATGAATATTGCTGGACGGAGGAGTTTGAAGCGTCTATACACTTTGCAAAATTTTGCCTATACATGCTTGTGTGATTTGCAATTCGAGGCAGGGGATTTATTTTAATTAAGCTCAAACACAGCGAACTCAAAATGGTGCCTCGGCATGCCGAAAAGCTCGCCTGTGATCTCATTACAACCCAGTTTGGCGAGCTTGTCGGGGTAAGATACCTATTTTCATTCAAATGGTGTCTCAGTAAAACCTAAAATAATTAACCGCAGAAGTTTTACATTCTGAAATTTCCAAAGGTTTTATGGAAGTTTTTATTAGTCGAGATCAATTTTTTTTTGGTTGTTGTTTGCAGAAAGTATGCAATTGCCTCGTTTACAAAGGAAACCTCTCATTACACGAAATCGCTCGGTTCACTGAGCTTACGCCTGCGCAGTTGAAGAATTGCTTGCTTGTTCTTATCCAGCACAATTGCGTTCAGGCATACAGAGTTGAAGCAGAAGAAGGTATGCAGATATTCGGTACAAATTAATATTATAACTTTATAAATTACTTTTCGTTGGCGTATTTGGCATTGGTTAAACTTAAGTAGCTGCATTTGTTGCTTCAGCTGCTGCGTTTTTTAAAAGTAAATTTTATTTTAAATAAGTTAAATTTCAGTGGAGAATGTAGTGTAAATCAATTTTCTAGGGTAAACAAGTGAGAGAGAGAAGGAAAGTAATTCCTGATATGCAAGGCTGGTAAGGTTTGAATCATCATCAATTTTTTCAAAGACTGAAACAATAAGAAGACTTAAAGAAAGGAAAGGAGAAAATGTGCAACACTCATTTCTCCACACTAAAGCCATCTTGCTCATTAATTCCTTCTCTCTAAAGGAAAACTTAAAAAAGAAGAAGAAGTAAGGTCTCTTGACTGAAGACATTGTTGGTCTCACAAGCTGCTTTACAGAAATCAAAACCTTCCTCTCTTCTTCACTCCTTACTGCACTGCATCTCTCTTGAGTTGCTTTCATTTGATTTCAGGCAGGATGGAAGGTCACAATGACCGTGAATTAAGCCTCATGCAAATGAAAAGGAGAAAACCCAGAAATGCAGGGCCTCAGTGGCTACTTCCTTCCCGTGCAACCTTTCCAAGAGTGAAATTAAAAGGTAAAACACATAAAACCACAAAGGTGTAGACATAATATACTACATTAAAATTTAGGTCTAAAAAATGTTTGATCATAGAGCACTATTAACATATTCATACAAATCTATTGCTGACTAAATAAATTGTCTCTAAACGGGTCATATCATCTCAAAAAACATTTGCACAATTTTCCCATGTCATAAAGTCTTTCATTGGAATCAGTGAGTCCTTAAGGGTCTCTCTGTTTCCATGTCTTTCTAATCAAAAGAATCTACCTCTTGAATCTCTCCTTAGAGGAGGACTTGGCAGAAGATTGGGTGAACAACTTGATCTTATGGTCTGAAAATTTCAGGGAAAGGTGCCAAGTTAACAGTATTACCATTTCCTGCAGCTGCATCATCCTGCTACGTTCTTGAACAGTGGAAACAAGAACAAAATTGATTTTTAAACAGAAAATCTCAAATGTTAAATATCTGTAACTGTATACACAGGAAAAAAACTGAAACAATTGTAAGGTTGGAATCTATACCATTAACAATGGATTAAAACCCTACATCTGAATAATTAAATCAGAAGTGAGAACTGAAAATTGAAACTACTGGAATTTCAATTTATCTAGAATGTAGCTGCAAACAACTCTAAATAGAACTCTTGTTTATCTTTTGAAAATGGAAAACTAAATGATGCTAAAAATATTTCAATCATTTGAAGCTGGAAACAAAACCAAGATATACCATTTCATTACTAAACGTAGACGAGATAGTATATGAGAGAAAATATAAACTTTTCTGAGAAGACATGGACATCAACTCAAGCCTAAATATCCAATGCAGCGTGGATGCTGCCCTTGGCACAAGATTTGCTCTTTTCCAATACCCTTAGAGAGGAGACCAAAAACATGTTTTATTTCCCAGGCTCTATTGCCTTTAACTGGGAAGAGTCTAATGTTTGAATATCCCATGGAAAAGTAATTTTTTCCATTATATGGCTTAGATTTTGAATGAAGGAATCTTTGGTGTATACTGTAGGGTAGATATGAACATATTTTAATTTTTAACTTTTAAGAACTTTATTGAACTTAAATCTTATTTAGATAATGTGATTAATTTGTTTTACATGCCGTGCAGGACTCGTAGCAGCTAAAGTTTTCACACAGTATGCTGCGATTGTCAATAACATTCTTCACCGAATGCGGTTTGCTAAGTTTCTGGCCTCGACACGAGAACACCTAGGCGAGGAGGTTTGTTGCAATATATTTTAGATGTATTTATATTGTTACCATTCACTTGCCTATTTCAGGTTTAATTCCAGTTCTAGTTTTCTTGTTAATTAGAGTCGTAGATTTTGCTCAACTGTGATGAACATTAAACATGTTATTAGACCAATTTTTTTTCCATTTTTTGTAGTATTGTATATACAGACGTGGACACATATAAAATTTTATGTAGGCTCAATTACACACACATCTTTCCACCCCTCTCAAATGGTTACTCTAGAGGAACTTGCTAGCCAAGAAATAATAATCTATTTCAGTTTCTGATGTGTAGATCTATGGTGTTAGAATATATGCAATCACTAAATAGCTATGTTATGCTAAGTTTGTGGGATGGAGATGGTAGGGGATAGGGTGATGTGTTTTTGGGACAGGTTTTTGTGAGGCTATTTTTTAGGGGATGCTAAGGGAGGACTATTAAAAATAGAGAAAATTTAAATTAACAAGGAAATTTCTAATATTTATATGATAACATTGATGATGCATTCATCATAGATATTATAGAACCTTAATAAGTTATAGAACTCTAATACATAACATTAGACTTGAAATGAGATTTCACATGAGAGCCCACAAACAAATGAACAAAATTTAATTGCTTTCATTGTCAATGTGCATATATATATTATATAAAAATTACAACAAAATGTGGTGCAGTCAAGGATGGAGGGTCCAGGAATAGGACTGTCCAACCTTGCAGCGAGAGTAAACACAACGGAAACTCAAAGAATTGGATAACAAACCCATATAGATATATAGAAAATGATCAATTATTCTCAGGCAACATGCCCTACCTTCCGACTTACAGATTACAGAATGATATGGCGCTAAGCCCAAAAATACAATGCGGGTCGAAGCTCTTATCTCACTATGTCACTTCTATCCTACCACGCTGATTCCCAATGCAACTACATAATGCCTATATATATCAATCCCCAGCTCCAGAAAAGGGTCCGCGTCGGCCTCAAGAGGTCTCAAACGTCGAAGTTGATGAAACGTGTGAAGGTTGGCCAAAACATATGATTCTCCTTTGATCCTTGGACAAACATGATGCGGATCGGAACGAAGGTTCCTTGATGAATGTGCATCCTTATGAAATGGTTTCCTGAGCTCTGCAAGTCATGGGATAGGTCCGCACACTTGAAAAGCCAAGATTGGTCGGTGAAGGCTCTCTGTCCAATTATAGCTGATATTCTGTTATCGATAACTTCATACTGGAATCTCCAAAACACTTGAATTCTGGATATGATATAGATGTTGCAATGAAGATCATATATCTTGCTCTGCGAGCTTTGATGTTACAATGTAGTATAATGCGGTATGAAATATTGAGACTGGGTCCAGACAACTAACTACTGGAATGCAAGAAAACATGAATGCGAATATTTTTGGTTGATGCAAGATTGCTTGGAACTTGGGATGCTCCTACATCAAAATGCCCAAAGACTACAAGTTTCAGCTGCAAAATGACAATAACATAGAAAATATGTTGTTGTTCCTAACCAACATTTGGTAAGTGGTAACATTGCATCAAAATTGGAGTTTGAGTCTAAGTCATTGCCACTATGAGGGGTGCCTCATTCAATGGAATCCCAACCAATACCTCCTTTGCCTCCTTCTCATTAGCCCATGTGACATCTTTGAGATCAAAATGCCAACATGCAGCTGGGGTCTAATGATACTCAAGTGTTTATCGATCTTGAAGCTGGAAGGCACTATCCATGACCACCATCTTCTTTGCTTGTCTACAAGTTAGCCTATTCTTCTTGACCAGTTGAATGAAGTTGTATGTGGACTAATTCCTCATTGTAGTAGAGGAACTAACAACTTGTGAAAGGAGGTGAATGGCAAATATCCTTAACTCTGATCCATCCTTGCCATGCCACATCCACCATCCAATAGGGTTAGTTTGAGTTAATGTAGCTCTATTCATCATTCTCTTTGGTTTGTTGATTTTGGATCATACAAATTGACAAAGGCTCACTACCATGTGCAAAGTAAAGTAGATCCTTTTCAATATAAAATATATAAGTTTATAATTATTAATTTTAAAAATGAAATTCGAAGTTGCATAATGCAAGGGATTAAGACTAAAGGTTTTTTTTTCTTACTTGAGGTCGCACGAAGTGCAAAAGTAGAAGATACAAAAATAGAAATCCTTGTTCTTAACCTTGGTTAAACAAGAATTTCATTTTTTCTTTTCTTACTTTAGGTTGCACGAAGCGTAGAAGCAGAGGATACACAAAAGTTATAATCCTAATTTGACAAAATGAAAAATTTGAATATCTAAAAATTAAAAAATTAAATATTGCAGCTTGCTGTAATATAATTTTTTTTTTTAAAAGTTTGATCATGATTCATTAATATTATTCATTTTGTAAAACTAAAATAATGAATCTAAAATTTAAAATTGAAATTTGCAACAATGCAAACTAGTATTAGTAATGAAAGAAACCATTTTTTTTTTAAAATTATAAAAATGAGTCATGGAAGAACTAAAAGCCTACCTTGAGGCTTGAATAATGCTTTGAATCCTTTGATTCAATGGTGGCATTAGGTTTCCTCTTGCTCTTCCTCAATTCCTAATGCTTTCACTCTCACTCTTACATCTTGCTATTCTCACTCTTACAACTTCTTGTTGAAAATTTGGAGTGAGTTGGAATGAGGCTTAGATGCCTATTTGTAAGTTTTTTGAGAGTGTTTAAGGTTCGGGTGGGGCCTATAGGCCACTAGGGTTTTGACCTAGGGCATAGACTTCAATTTTTTTTTGTTTGAAAATGTGACTTTTCATGCTCTATGTTGCGGGGGAGGCCTAGGTTTCTCCACGACATTCGGGGGACTCCTAGGAGTCCCTTGGATGTCTTAGGGATGTTTCAACATCCTTTAGAGGTCCCCAAAAAAGGGGATGCCCCAGAAACATACTCTTTGATAGAGGGATGTCGAAGAAACATGGGTGGTGGTGGTGGGATGGCAGGGGGACATCCCCTTCAAGTCCCCACATCGCGGAGATATCCTTGTTCCAGAAACTTGGGGATTTTAGGGAGGGGACACGTGCTTGTGGTACACTAATTATTTTTGTGAGGACAATTTTTAGATTATAGGTAGTATAATTGTTCTGAATCTAATTTAATCTTAAGCCTAGGTGGCTTGATGTTGTTTACCATACAAACAAGCACAATGATTCTAGTTTTTTTCATCTTGATAAATCAGGATGTGAAAATGTGAATTTGCAGTCGTTTCTCTACTAGCTAGTTTAAAAATTATAAGTTGAAGCCTCATAGATGGAAGGGTATGAAGTTATTGTTGATGTTATAGCAGCTTCGGGCTCTTCCTTCCAGCCACGAGTCAAGATATAAAATTGCATATAGCCTATCGGCTATTTATTTTATTGAGAAAATTAAAGTGAAGAGGCGCTTCACTTGGCAACAATGTAATTTCTAAATGGGCCGACCTTCCTTGTAATTCACATATTTTATTTGTAATTATATTTCTCTATTGTGGCCGACCTTGCACATGAAGAGGTGCGACCTCTCTCTCACCTTGTATTTATACAAGGTCATTTCCATCCTTTCATTCATCAAGCAAGTTCGATTCACTCCTTCATTGAAGTGCAAATTTCTTTCTTCAAGAGCAGATTGCGAATTCCTTCAAGTGCAGATTTCTATATTAAGAAAGGGCAGATTATTATCTGTTATTGCATCTAGAGTTGATGTTGGATTTTGGCCTTGTGATTGGCCTCATTGTAAAGTGAATTGTTGCCATCATTATATATATAAGAGAGATCTTTGTTGCTGGGTTTTTCTCCCTCAAGTGGAGGGTTTTCCCAGGGTATATGCTGTGTTTATGTGTCTGATTTTGAATTAAATTCTGAGTTTTATATCTGATCATAAAAAACTAACAGTTATTTTTTTGTCTATGAAAATATTGAATCAGAACATGCTGTTAGTAGACATCCAACCAATCAAAGGAACCAATTCAAAGTCTCAGCCTGGAAGACTCTAATTTTAGCATATGTATTGAGTTATCTCCAGCTAGATATAAAACCTAAATCTATGGCTTCTGGCCTAGGCTGCTAAGTTATTTTCTGCCTAAAAGTAATGTTTGGATTGATGCAGAGCATAGCAAAGCTCAAATTTCTTCATTGGGATTAAACTTCTTAATATTAATCCAACAAACAGTTTGGAGAATCAAAAAAATTTCAAGCATCTCCTCTATGCCTTTTACAGGGACTTGATGTTAACAGATGCTTTTAATCTTTTTTGGGTTGTATTCTAGTGATAATAGCAGTATTAGGCTGTGGACTCAGCCCTTCTTATCGGGGGTAGTTGGGAAACATCCCTTTTTAGGTATTGGATTCATCAACCACATGTTTGGTCAATGTCTTCATATTTAGTGTATCTATGTTGGTTGGTAGGATTGGGTGGTTCTGTAAAAAGTAATTAAAACACATGCAAGAAAGTGAACAGTTCATAAAGGGGAAGGAGTTATATGTGATAAATAATAATTATCTGTGCATGTTAAATTTATTGCAAAAAACTTATATCATTTACATTTTTAGTGACCTTTCTTCCTATGCATATCATTCTTTGGTTGCTTCTTCTTCATCTATCATATTTATTTTTCAGCATATTCCTTTTGGTTGAATCCTTACAAGTAGAATGATACTACTTTGTTATTTACATAAATATGGAGGATTTTTTCCTGGGATTTGGGAAAATCATTGTTTGTTGAATGTTCTATTTTTCAGCTAATTTAAGGGCATAAATGAATTCTCCAGTTTCATGGTGCAATGCAGTCTGAATCTCTTCTTGAGGGATTGTTGGAGCATGGAAGACTAACATTGGAGCAGTTAATCCAGCGGGCAGCAGCTCAATCTGGAAAAGGTAGGAATTTGCACTTCTTTCTTGCTCATTTTGGAAAAAAAATAGAAAGATATATGCTCGTTTCTTTTGCATATGGTTATACCTCCTGTTCATTTTCTCATGCTTTTTGTCTTTTCCTAATACTAAGCCAGCGGTGACATCACTAGATTGCATGGAAATCACAAACATTAAGTCTGGATATTGTTTGCATTACTTTGTAATTTGTTAATATTAAGATAAATGACAAAAGAAGATGTCAAGTGTGAATTCAATGCACCAGAGGACAGAATATTATGTTATGATGATTATATGCTTTTGTGGAAATCAATGGTTTCATATTTGTTTATTCTTCATGTATTGAATTAATCTTTACATCTACATAGAAGGATGATCATGCTTGAATTTTATAGTTGTACACATTTTCTTTCCTTCTAAGTTCTGATCTCCACTTGGAGAAGATGCTTCCTACAGTGGCTACCCCATGTTGTGATGGATAGTCTTGGTCACTTTATTGGAAATTCATTTGGCTCATATGAGTTGTTAGATTATGCAATCTCTTGTTTTCTTCCCTGAGTTTTATTTGTCCAATAATTATGCTCTCATTTATGTAGGGGAGACTGACATTGAAGGTACTCTTAAAGAAACATTTTCTGGGCTTGTACGTTCACACTTCATAGAACGTTGTCCAGTTCCAGAGCCAGTGCTTCCACCAAAGTCAGAGAGTGCACCAAAGAAAGCTGTGCGTGGTTCTGCGGTAAGTAATAATTTGGAGTATAAAACAAAGGTATCATTCAGAAAACTAAATTGAAGTGTTATGCTAAATCCTATTTTGTCAGTGCACCTATTGAAATGTTATTTTAATGCAAGTTCTTGCATTCTCTTTTTAAGGCAGAGCTGTTATAGTATTTGTGCTAGGTATATTTATTATTTGCTCTTCAGGAGATGTAATTGAATTTTTAGGATAAACTAACTACAACATTTCAACTTGAGCACATCTTTTCTAATTTTTTATTTACTCTGTCCAACTATTGTTCTTTACGTTGCTTTGTAAACTTCATTGTGACACGACCGACCAAAACAGGCCCTATTGATTTTGTAGGGCAGCTTGCTGAGCTGAGTTGACAAGGCTTAGTCAAACCATGAAATATACTGGGATCCTAATATTACTAACCTATACATAGGGAAAAAGTATGTGGTTGCTCTTAGTGGACACACTATGAGGACAATGTGGAGCCGGAAAGGATATCAAGATGTATAATATATTGGACATTAAAATGAAGACAACAAAAGAAAAAGGTCAGTTAAACTAGGGGCTATAAACAGGGCAACAAGGTAGTCAGTTAAGATAGGGTCTAAAAGGAAGGCAACAGGGATTGCAAATGCAAATAATAACATGTGATATAACAAATAATAATGTAACATAGAGCTGCATAAATGGATAAGGCACGGCAAAGAAATACTTACCTGGGTTGACTTGTAGGTGCATCTACCTCCTTCTTGGCCACAAGTCAAGAAGGGTAGAAGCAACCCTAGTAGACCACAATGACAGATTCTTAGCACTTGGAATACGTCACCGGGGAATCTCCCATTCTTGAATCTTCAAGGCCTTGTGTTGAAACTCATCTTCTTTGGTGAAGTACATCTTACCTGAGTAATCCCATAAGGAAAGGTGTGAAAATGTTGTTGGAAACATTACATCTTTGCATGGTGTACTCATAGTTAGATTATTAGGTTTGTAAATAAATGTTAGTGGTTATTTTATATTAGTAAGTCAGCGACTAATGTTATTATAGGTGGATGTTTCTTGGTAATTGAATATGGGAAAAAGGTTGAGACTTAGTAAAATCTATTGAGTATAATTGAAAATTCATCCCCCATAATATACTATCAGAGATTTTAGTAATGTTATTTGCAATGTAGAGCAACTACCATTTCAGTATGGTATTGGAACATGGTTGAAGGAGGCATGTTGGAGTGCAAGAAGATTTTTTCTCTGGCTGATGAAGACCGTTCCCAACAACTTGGCGAAAGCAGATAAATGTATAGATGCTTATGAATGTTGAGAATCTTAATAGGTGTCATGTGACATGGATTGGAATCCTCTTTTTCACTAAACATTTTAGTTTTGTGACTCAATGCAACCATTGTCTTGTTCTCTGTTTTGTTTTTCCAAAAAATGCAGAGAGTCGGTCTTTGATTTATACTTTTGTTTGATTTGGTTACTTTGAGTTCCAAAAGGCCAGCAAATTGGATGGGATTCAGGGCTGTAAAGGTTTTATTTGCTGCTCCACCAGACTCTACACCCTGATTGACAGAGATTAAGTCAGGAAATTATTATTTCAATTTGAGTCTGGTCTCAAGCTTAGTGGAAATAGATTTGGAAGGACTGTATCACTGTACAAAGTCATAGAAGTCTGCTGTAATACGAAGGTGCTTGGATTTGGGACAGATAATTCCTGCCTCCACACACATGGAAAGGAAAGGAGTATGAGAAAGAAATAATTTTAGTGCCAACGATTCACTGCATCCAGTGTGTTTTTGTCTTGGTTGCTTGTTTGCTGGCTGTACACTTTATCTATGAAAGGAGTGCCAAGAGGAACGAAATCTAATTAGTGTTTTCATTTATTATTACTTTCTTTCAGCTGCTACACTATCTAAATCTGTGGCACCTCTTCCAAAGCAAAGCAATTTAAATGGTTTAGTTGGTTTAAAGTTAGATGTTCATGTCATAAATACAAGAGGTCTGAAGTTTGTGTTGACCTTAAAAGCTTGTGCTTCTCCTGAACAGCCTTATGGGAAACTCAGTGAATGGGGGACCTGTTTGCGCTCCACTGAATAACCTCCGAGATTTTTAAAGAAGCCGACTCTTCCTTTGTTTTTGGGGAAAGGGAGAAGGAAATGCGGAAATAAAACCTAATTATGGTGATGCACCAAAGCTTTTACAACATTTCAAAACCATAATAGGTTCCTATTTTTGATAAAGTGAACACAGAATGCTACAGGCCCTTCATTGTTGGAAGGAGAACAAGCGACTAAGGCCTATGCGGGCACAGAGTAGTCATTCAAATCCTTCCGTGGGAAGCACCCATTAAGGTTCAAACAAAAAAAGGGAACCCGAATTCATACAAAATGTTTTGGATCCTTATAGAGCTATTCCACTTGACAGCATAATATGAAAACTGACAAGACTTCAACAAGAAAATGAAAGAGTATCATAACATGATTCAATTTCTGAAAGTTTAGGCTAGAAAATCATAAAAAGCTAGTAATTGAAAATCAATTATCAAGACTTGTATACAGAAATAAAGAGACATAGAGCATTCAACGTGCATGAAATAGAGAATAAAATGTAAAACAAAGGCCGCATGTGCACAATCTGAGACAAACTTTCTTCTATTACTTGATATTGCAGAATAATAAAATTGCTAAGGTTGGATAACAAATCCGAATAATTGTCTTGACATTGATTACAAAAGAGCGATCAGAGCTCTGTAAGAAATCCTCTACACCCTAGTCTACTGCTGCTACTACTTCTACTGATCTACCATTGATCTATTCATTCATTCGTCCATCTATCTATATTGAGAGGCTGCTGGAAAATTCGCTTTTATAAGACAAGGGAGGCATACAAGCATCGAGCACTCTACGCTGCCAAAGATAAAACCCTAACAGGTGTCATCACCAAACAACCTCAAAATCTGACCGAAAATTAGATCCGATATGATAATAAAAATTGAGCTGCTTCAATAATGGCGATGGGTGTAACAACTCGATGAACTAGATATTATAAGAGCTTTGTGTAGGTCTCCCTATCAGAAGGAAGATACGGGCTGTAAATGCTCGACTAAATTTGATCTAATCTGTTGCAAGTGATAATGGCGTTGTCAAAAAGGAGGCTAACCCCTGAAGCTGTGAAGGAACAAAACGCTTTTCCACCCGACAATGTTCGTGAAGGTATTGCTCCGATGGTGAAGAGACCCGCCTGACAAACGACAGGCAATGTGGCATGCTGGCGGGCTTTCTTCAAAAATTGAGAGCGCAGCGTGTGGAAAATCCCCATGGGGCAGCCATGTGTCCAGCTTCGGGTTCGAAAGGAAGGCGATATCCGAAAAGGTAGTGCAACCACTACGTGGCGCAATTGCACACCTTTTTGCCAAAATTGTTTTGCGACCTCCAAAAAGATGCGCTGATGTGACATGTGGCAAGGCGAAAATAAAAGTCGAAAAGGTGAGGGCCTTGGGGCTGAAAGAACAAAGCGAAGGAAACAAACATACTTGAAGAGCAAAAATGCTCCATAGTTTGAATCAAGCATTTTCAGCATTTTATGCCTATACATATACTACAAACTTGTAAATAAAAGTATGAGCAAAAAATATACATTCAATTGCATGCAACATAGTTGGAGAAGTCATTATTATTGATGTGGGGAAGGCACAAGTTCAAGTCTCAAAGTTAATTTTGTGTTTTTAAATCATTCCATTCAAATGCCCATAAGCTCTATATAATAGGGGTATTGATATTTTTTTGTTCTAAGGAAAGATAGGTGTTTGAATTGGAAAATCGTATGTTTTGGCTCCTTTTGTTTCCATTGGTGATGCTGTTCTTTTGTTTTGGAGACATCCTACTACATTTTTGGAAAATTTTGTTGTAATGGGTGCATTTTCAATTGAAACTAACACCCATCTTTAGAAATTGGTTGCACCTTCTAGTGCTTGTACTCTCAAAGTTATCAACGTTATAATGATGCTTTTAGAGACTTTCATGCTGCATCAAGCTTTTAGGGAGTATGGAGGTCAAAGTGGAGGCTAGAGGACCCATGGGAGGATGGAGGCACATTCCCATCTCGACTTAGCTTCTTGCTTAGAGATTGGGAACACTACTTGAGAATCATCACATCTTGTTTTTCCTCTTTTGGATCAAGGGGTGTTTTTGTACTTGTGGATAGTGTGTTTGTCCTTATACATAGGTTGAGTGGCATGCTTGTGAATAATGTGTTCCTATTTACATTTTTTGTGAGGTCATTGTTGTTTACATGTACCTATTGAACAACTTTTAATGATGGATGGTGTACCTCTGTCCATGATGGTTCATTGTTGTCGACACCACATGTGACCCTAGTAACAACTTTGATTGCTTGGTGTTGTGTTTGTGGATGCCATGAATTTTGAAGCACTTGGTGAATTATGTGTATGTCTTGGTTCATTGGGTGTTTATTTAAGTGGTTATTTGTTTCAATTCAACACCAATGTTCCTACCTTTGTTTGAAATGATGTAATAAAGTTGGGTTTGTTTTTTTAAAGATGAGTAAACGCTTTTGACTCAGAGCTATGAATTGGTGAGGCCATAAACGAGGGACCTCATCCCCAACATGAACACTCAACAATTACACCCCAATGGGGTTTAAATCTTGGTGGCAAGAACAACACAACATTTAAACCACAGTAACAGGACTTGCTCGGACTCGCCAGGACTCGGCGAGTCCCGAGCTGAGCACCCCTGGCCGAGTCCTGGGAGTCCAGATGTGGACGCGGCCGAGTCCAGCCGTGTCTAGGCCGGACTCGCCGGACGCGCCGGACGCGTCGCGTCCAAGCGAGTCCCGAGCCCTGGATGCGGCCGGCGGCAGCAAGCCAAAAAGACAATAAAAAAACATAAAATGAAAGTTTAAGTTTGTTTTTTTTTTGTCCTATATTATCTCCCCAACCCTAAAAGCAACCTCATTTCATTCATTTGGCAAAATAGGAGGAGAAAAGAGAGTTGTGAAGAATAGGAGGAGAAGAGAGGGCAACCGGCAAGCTGTTGAAGACAAATCCAGGGTCATATATCATTTGGGAAGCTTCATATCAGCAAGGAGGTGCATTGAGAGCTCATTACCAATGATTGGGAGGAGTTTGCATTGCATTCCAAGCCAAATCTAAGTGGTAAGTTTGATTTTAAGTGGTTTTTTTTGTGTTTTTTTAACAAATAATTCATTGTAATTTGTAAAATCATTGTTTTTTTGAGTTTGCATTTTTTTTACAAACCCTACTTGCAACTTAAATAATTTTAGAAACCCTACTTGTTATTGCAGCCACATTCATTTGCAAATCAAACCATATTATTATTTTCACAATGTCTCAAACCCCAGGCAGAAAAGACCCTGCTTGGAAACATGCTGAAATCTTTCCCGGAATGAAAAAAGGAGAAGCAAAATGTAAATATTGCAAAACAATATATCATGGAGGCATAAATAGATTAAAATACCATATTGCACACATACCCATCCATGATGCAGTGGGCTGCACTATAGCACCTCCTGAGGCTGTTCGTGAAGTGCAGGTGCAATTAGAAACTTTTGAAATGCAAAAAGAAATGAAAAAGAGACAGAAGCAGGAGTTGGCGAGTGTTGGAGTTGGACAGGGACTTGGTGCTGTTGGAGATGCTTCTTCCATGCCTCCATACCATCCTAGTGCTAGTGCTAGTGCTTCTACTTCTGCACCAGCTATGCCTATGTGTACTCCTAGTGCTGGTGGCGCTGCTACTACTAGTGGTAGTGGCAGTATTAGCATTGGCCCTAGAGTTCGTAAATCTAGGGTGGACTCATATTTTGTACCACGCACTACTCCTAGTTCCCAACCGTCGCTTGAGAGCATGGGTTGGAACAAGGGACGCACATGATGCAGCAAAAAAGACAATTGCAGACTTTTGGTACTACTGCACCATTCCCTTCCATGTAGCCAGGTAATTCTTTTTCGTTTAATTGTTTTAAAATTTATATTTAAATTTTAGAATCTAGATGTATCTCATTATTGAATTCAAATTTAAAGTTAAAAACTTAAAACTTTTCATTTTACAATACTTATGTAACTTATTAATTTAGTTATAACATGTTTTAGGTCACCTTTTTGGCAAAACATGGTTGATGCCATAACCATATGTGGGGCGGGGTTCAAAGCCCCTAGTGAAGATGAATTAAAGGGCCCACTTTTGACTCAAAAGGTGGCAGATGTGAAAGCACAATTAGAGGAGCAGCGCAAGCAGTGGAGGATGATTGGTTGCACCATCATGACTGATGGTTGGACCGATAGGAGAAATAGGACCGCTTAATTTCCTAGTTTCCGGAGGTAATTGTACTTCCCTCAATGCATTGAAATTTGAATTTGATTTAGTGATTAATAATTTAATATGGCTGATTTATGTTTTTTAATTTATTGAATAATTGGTTTTGCTTATTTTTTCAGGTGACACCGTCTTCATGAAGTCCATTGATGCTTTGCCCAATTCAAAAATGCACATACCTGTGTGAGGCTATAGAGGAGGTGATAGCATGTGGGGAAGAGAATGTAGTGCAAGTGGTGAAGATAATGCAGCAAATTATGTTGTTGCTGGTAGATTATTGATGGAGAGGCACCCTACTATATTTTGGACTCCATGTGCCGCCCATTGCATTGACCTCATGATGGAGGATCTTGGCAAGCTCCCATGGATCAAAACATGTGTGGATGCAGCAAAAAACATTTGCAAATTTGTATACAATCACACATGGGTGCTTAACCTTATGAGGCAATACACGGGGTTGAGGGAGTTGTCTCGTCCTGGCATCACTAGGTTTGCAACAAATTTTATCACGATGCAATCCTTGATTCGGTCAAAGGCAACTTTAAGGCGCATGTTTACTAGTGAGGAGTGGTCTTCCTCATCCTTTTCTACAAGCACTGCAGGGATTGCTGTGGCTGATTGCATTTTTGATGAGCAAGGGTTTTGGACACCAATGGACGAGATTGTGAAGGTAAAATTTAATTCTTTATTATGTTTTAATTTTTAATCATATCTTACTTTTATTTGTTTATTTTCGTTCACACTTATTTGTGAAACATGTTTGCACTTTGCAGTTTATTGAGCCCTTGCTAGTTCTCCTACGAGTTGCGAGATGGCAGAAGCCCACAATGGGCTACATATATGAGGGCATGGATAGGGCCAAAGAGGCCATTAGATCAGTCTATGGTGGAGTTGAGGAGAAGTATCGTCCCATTTGGGATATCATTGATAGGAGATGGCAAAACCAACTTCATAGGCCCATCCATGCAGCCGCATGTTTCAACCGACCTTCCAATTCCGCCGTGATTTCCATGTGTAGATAGATCTTAGTGGGCTCTACTCGACGATAGAGCGGATGTTGCCCGCTGTTACTACACAGATAGTGCAGGAGATA
Organism: Sequoia sempervirens; assembly: GCA_007258455.2. Classification (NCBI taxonomy): domain Eukaryota; kingdom Viridiplantae; phylum Streptophyta; class Pinopsida; order Cupressales; family Cupressaceae; genus Sequoia; species Sequoia sempervirens. The sequence goes on from VDFB02000013.1 coordinate 219,233,082, forward strand.
GATGCCTTCACTAAGGCACGAGGAGACTTCTTTGCACGTCAAATGTGCAAAGATAGTAGGACAACATTACTGCCAGGTAAAAATATATTTAAGGCATAATTTTCATCTTTTTATATTATAATTTATTATTAAATGTTGAACTTGAACTTGAAACTTGAAATGAGATTGATTTTGTTTCTTTTTCATCTCAGAGTAGATGGCATATATGTTTGGTTCTCGACATTGATCCTCGCAAAATATTGCATTAGTGATATTGAACCAACCATCTCAAGTTGGCGCAATTGGAGTATGTTTGAGCACATACACTCCAAGAAGCACAATAGATTGACAGTGGAGAGGATGAATGACTTGGTATATGTTCATTACAACCTTCGGCTCAGATATAGGAAGCTTTTTGACCACGACAACACCTCGATCAGTCTAGAGGAGGTTGATCCACAGTCTGAGTGGATCACTGAGGCTACAGATGCAGTCTTTAGTGACGAGGACCTTGATTGGGTGGACAGGCAGAGAGAGAGGCAAGGTTGTAGCCATGGCTGAGGAGGAGGCTAGAGCACGAGGAGACATAGCTGTTGTTGGTGAGAGTGGCATGGAGAGTGAGACACAGGCAGAGACTATGGAACGTGCAACATCATCCAGACCCTTAGACGCCCTCGAGGAAGGATGTGGCTCCACTATGCCATAGGAGTCATAGACTTATGGCTATTGTTTTGATATTTCATATTTGTATGGAACATTTGATGTCATGGATTTCATATTCCATGAGTTTTGTATACATTTGACTAATTTTATATATCTAAGTATGCTATTTCCTTCCAACAATGCAACTACAATTTGTGTATTTTATACTTATGTGATCTGTATACTTGTGCATGTGATCAAATTTGCTTTTATTTGTGTTGTATTCAATAAAGGGTGCTTGAAACAAGTTTTAAATCCTTAAAAATCTCTAAATTTCTAGGGTTTTTTCAACTTTTTTTCATTTTTCCGAGTCTGCGCCGAGTCCCCAAGTCCCCGAGTCGAGTCACCCTTGCCGAGTCCGAGTCTCGTAACTATGAATTTTAAACTGTCACACTATGCCAATACTAGCTGTAATAAGGGGAGATTGTTGGGAATATTGCATCTTTACAAATATTATAGTCATAGTTTTTTTAGATTAATTTGAGAGGGATCTATTGTGGCCCTCACCATACCAAATAAACACACTTACAAGTACAATAGAATAAACCAAAGAATCCTAGGAAAGAACTTAAAGACAACCTTGAAACAATTTAAAATTAGAGAAAGTCTTCCTCTAATTACAACTCATCCACTAAAACAAACCTAACAGAAGAGCAAACACAAACTCTAAAAATAGAATTTCTTTAGATATTAGCAACAACCATCCTCTTGCTCTTGCAGGAGAGGAACCTTTTCATCGTCCAATGTGCACCTCCATTGATCATTTCATGAGCCTCCAATTGGAGCTTTTCTACTGCTGTCTTTGACCCTCTTTGCTTCTTAAATATATTGGTCTACACCAATCTACCCATAAATGAGATGCCTTCCAAACAATCCAATACTTTTTGACAAGACAAAAAGTCATGAAGTAAGCAATCCTCCTCTCATTGGGCCACAATCTCTTCCATCTTTTTTTCTTGACGTTAATACAACTCGACTATAGACAATCTTTGAGAGACTTAGGCTCCAAACCTAACATTGCTTCTTGCCTTTGAGGTTCCAAATCAAACAACCATTGTTCCTCCATACTAAATCCTCATTATGGGACCCCTATTGAGAACCCATTTTTGCGTCACCATTGCTCCTATTGAGAACCCCTCTAAGAAGCTCAACTATAGACAATCTTTGAGAAACTTAGGCTCCAAACCTAACACTGCTTCTTGCCTTTGAGGTTCCAAATCAAGCACCCCCACTTGCCTTCAGTAGGAAACAACCATTGTTCCTCCATACTAAATCCTCATTATGGATCCCTATTGGGAACCCATTTTTGCGTCACCATTGCTCCTATTGAGAACCCCTCTAAGAAGCACAACTTGAGCTTTTATGACCAATTTGGTTTCACCTAAAACATCTCAATAACATTCCTTCATAATCCACATGCTAAAAGTAGGTAGCATGAGAGAATTAGATATTGAGCGATTGAGGAATCAAGCACGTTACATCCACATACCCATAGACTCTAGCAAAACCTATTGAAAGAAAAGTTTTAGTTTGAGTCAAGCTTTACAAAATTTCCAATTTGCTTTGCTAGCAACTAATATCTACAAGCTAGAGGGAGGTTGCAGAAGTGGATCCAAAAAGGAACCTTTGAGAGGTGACATGATTTGGGTCAAAAAATGGCTGCCAAGGGCATAAAACAACCTAGATCTGCTGTAAAACCTAGACCCTTCCTTGAAACAAATTCCTGATTGTTAAAGGATCTAAAAAAGAGAAGAAAGAACCCCTTTGAAAGATAGGATATTGATGGTAACTCTATGCCCTACTACATTGATTGCATCCAACCATTAAGTTTTTCTTCATCTAGACTTCTTCCCACAAACTTGCCCACCAAAGAAAAATCTTCATACTCAAGAACATTTCATCCACACAATCATTTGGGAGCAAAACATTTGAAAGGGAAGCAACCATTAAAAGGGGAATATCTCCCAAAAAAATGCCTTGCACCCTAGAGGGATTTGTAGGCTCATAAATTGAAATTTTGGGCTGAACAGCCTTTATAATTTCCACTAACATATGAATTAGGCTGTAATTTTCCTTTAAGAGTAGAAGATAAATAGAAGTTATTGTAGGAGTGGAATGACATACATTCTTGCAGTTCGCATACACTAGGTGATCAATAGAAAGATTTGATTGCTGCTTAGGGGCATTGGAAAAATTCTGCCCTTCCAAAATCCCCTTATTAATCCCATTGAGAAGAGATTCCTTATATTGTCCTGCTCCAGCATTAGACATTTCTCTAGCAACTATTTGACAATCACCAATAGTAGAAGAGTCACTAGTTTCTGAGATAAAAACCCACATTTTATAACATCTGTAGCCTGTTTGGGATAGGAACTACCAACAACTATGCCTCTTCTAGATTGATGTCCATTTTTCACATCTTCTTCCTCCATATAAGCTCCTTCAACACCTATGTTCTAAACTCTAGGCTATGCTGCTTTCAAACTGTTAATTTTATGACCAGATTTAAATTAAGCAGAAATAAAACAAATCTAAACAATAGAACACAGCATATACGCTGGGAAAACCCTCCTTGAGGAAGAAAAAACCCAGCAACAATATATCACTTATATATTGAATAAATGAGCAGCAATTTGCTTTACAATATGGCCAATCTCTAGGCCGATCTGATGTAATGTAACAACACCTCTCTAGATGCGAATTTAACAAGCAATAATGACTTCTACACAAGTCGATCTCCTTGATGCAATAAATCGATCTGCTGATAATAGCGAACTCCTCCAGAAAATATGTGAACTTCTACTTGAAATTAATTGGATGATAAATGGAGAAGTAGATGCCTTGCTTATATACACATGGAGGTGACTCTTCATGAAAGGTTGGCCTTATTCAAAGTGAGGCATCTTTTACAAGAGGTGGCGAACTTTTAATTTAAGTCGGCTATCATAAAATAAAAAATATAAATTATTATTTATTGAAATGAGATGACTTATCTCAAGAGTCGGCCTCATTCAAAATGTTATTTAATTATTTGAATTTCATAGGAGAAAGAATCTCCTGCTGCTACAATAACATCAACACTCCCTCTTAGCTAGGGAGATATCTTTCCAGATATCCATGTCATGGAGTCTCTCATCATGACACCCACAATGGCTACACCCATTTGTGGAAAAGAGTTCATCACAGAGTCACTCAACGTGATATTGTCATGGAGTCACTCAACATGACGTCCACCATGGCTACTCCCATGTGTGGAAAGAAGACGTGCACACGTGCCTGCCACGGAGTCACTCAACGTGATGTCATCATGGAGTCTCTCAACATGATGTCCACCTTGGCTACTCCCATGTGTGGAAAAACACAAGTACAAAGAATTCATCACAAAGTCTCTCAACGTGATGTTGTCATGGAGTCTCTCAACATGACATCCACCATGGCTACTCCCATTGGGTGGAAAGAACCAAATCTCCGTCTCAGAGATGGACAAGGGCTTTCACCTCATATTTCTCTGTCTCAGAGAAATATGCATTAGAGCAAATAACAAAGATCACTGATGCTGAGTCTCCCTCTCAGCAAGGGCTTCATTCTCCACAACTCCAAGCTTGTCTCGAAAATGCACAAACTTCACTCTAGAGAGAGGCTTGGTGAGAATATTAGCCGTCTGATCATCAGTGCAAATATACTGGAGTTGAATTGCTTTCCGTAGCACCATATCTCTGATATAATGATATTTGATCTCCACATGTTTTGTTCTGTCATGAAACACTGGATTGACAGATAGCTTCACACAACTTTGATTATCACAATGAATAACAGTCGGCTCCAATGATTGTCCAAACAATCCTGCAAGGAGTTTCCGAAGCCACACTGCTTCTTGAGCTGCTACACATGCTGCAATATATTCGGCCTTTGCAGTGCTTAGTGCCACTAAAGTCTGCTTCTTGCTACACCAAAAAATCATGGTAGACCCCAAGCTAAAGCAACATCCAGAGGTGCTCTTCCTGTCAGCTACACTCCTGGCCCAATCAGAATCAGAATAGCCTTGTAACTTTAGTTCTTCATTGGAAGTATATCTCAAGCCATATCCTACTGTGCCACACAAGTATCTCAAGATATGCTTTGCTGCAACTAGATGAATTTGCCTTGGTTCACACATGAATTGACTGAGGGCACTCACTGCATAGCAAATGTATGGTCTAGTATTGACTAGATATATCAATGATCCAATCAACTGCCTGTACATGGTGGGATCTACCAGATCTGAACTAGCTACATAATCACTCAATTTCTTCAAATTTGTTTCCATCAGTGTAGACATAGATTTGCAATCCATCATCCCAAATCTCTTCAAGATATCTATGGTATATTTCCCTTGACTTAGAATAATCTCATTGGGTCTCTGCCACACTTCCAATCCTAGAAAGTAATGCATAAGACCTAAATCCTTCATCTCAAACTCAGAAGCTAACTCCTTCTTGCATTTGACAATGAGATATTCTGCTCCAGTAAGAAATAAATCATCAACATAAAGAACCAAGATTAAAGCCTCACCATCAACTACCTTGAAGTAAAGATTTGAATCTGCATCATTCTTGGAGAATCCCAAGCTCATCAAGTATCGATCAATCCTCTCATACCAAGCACGAGCTGCTTGTTTAAGGCCATACAATGCCTTCTTCAATCTGCATACATGAGATTCCTTTCCATGAATCACAAACCCATCTGGTTGTTCAATGTACACTTCCTCTTCAATCACACCATTAAGAAAAGCAGTCTTTACATCCATTTGGTGTAGCTTCCATCCTTTAGCTGATGCAATAGCAATAATAGTCCTGATGGATGTATAATGAGCAACAGGAGCAAATGTTTCCTCATAATCTATTCCCTCTTTCTGAGAGAATCCTCTAGCCACAAATCTTGCTTTGTACTTCTCAGTGCTCCCGTCAGCTGCATTCTTGATCTTGAAAAGCCACTTGGAAGACACAACTAATTTTCCTTCAGGTCTTGGTACAACATCCCAAAC
>VDFB02000013.1:219238885-219266940 GCA_007258455.2 Sequoia sempervirens
ATGCATAGTAGTTTATGGTTTTGGTGCACTTCCATCTTGCATTCATTTTGCATCCTTTCCATCTGCTTCTTGTCCATTTCCATTTTTCTCATTTTGCATCTAGTCTGCTCACCCAAAGATTTTGGATCCTTGCAATGATCTTACTATCATTCATCCCCAGATGGAGCCACTGTTGGGACTATAAAAATCTGATGTTTTTACATATGTTTTCACTCATAATTTCCTAATTTGGTCCTACCATGTGCATATTTCACCCATATTTTTCCCATATTTCCCCTTTGAATCCATTGAGTTATGCATTTTTCATGTTGTGGTCCATATCGACATTGGTCTATCTTGGTCTCCCCGACCCATGTTGCTTGTGTTAACATATGTTTGTTGCAAGTGGTTAACAGAACTTTTTCATTGTCACAGCGATCGGCATCCACATTTGGATTCATATTGGCATGAAGAAAGCAGGGTCTCCCTGATCCATTGTGTGCTTTATATTGGTAAACGTCTAAGTTGCCTATCGGCAAGACGTTTTTGCTGTCATAGCGACCAGAATTCATCTATTGTTTCATATCGGCGTGATTTTAGTCCTCGGTGGAAGCTCTTACCGAACTCCTCATGTCTCGCCGACCGGAGGAATAGGATACAACATATCGGCATGAGTTGTGGCGTCGTTATAGTGTCATGGCGAACTCTTGTGGTCTCACCGAACAACATGCGGGGGTTTCATTTCGGCCAAACATAAAGTCTTCGGTGAGAAGTCATAGCAACTTCACATTGTCTCACTAATCGGTGGCGGATGGATGTGCATATCGGTATAAGTCGGGGCTATCGCCGTGAGGTCTTGGCGAGTGACCTTCAGTCTCGCCAACACTTCATTTGAGTCTTCGCCTCGACCAAACATTGGGTCTTGTCGAAGTGAAGAGTGTCTCACCGACGGAGCATAAAGTTTTCTTTCAAGAGGTTTTCAGTGAGAGGTTGGTGGTGTCTCGGCGATTATGTGTGGGTCCACGGTGCTTCAGTGTAACATAATTCCATCTCTGAGAGGTCTCCCCAACGTTGTCTTGTCTCGCCGATAATACACACGGGAGCTCTATCGGTGAGAAAATCTAAATGTCTTGGCGAAGATGAATTTAACAAAAGATATTGCTCGATGTGACCTATTTGTTTTGGTGTATGGTCTTGGCGAGGTGCCTGGGGTCTCGCCGAATGGAAAGTGGAGGTGACTTTGTCGACATGAATGTTGGATTGTCATAGCAACATATGAGATAGATGGGAACTTTCGGTGAAACATGGTATGCTCTGCGAGAGGTCTTTCCGATGTCAGAATGTTACGGTGATTGTGAATGAAACAAAAGAACGCATCGGTGAGAGATATCTTATGTCTCAACGATTGGAAGGAACATAACATAGGGCTCTCGATGAAACATAATGTATGTTGTGTGACATCTCACTGATGGCATAAGGTCATGGTGAAATGCAAAGGGGACAAAAGGGATCTTCTTGACTTTGGCATAGCAAACAAATGGTCACGGCGAAAGTGAACAACACAAAGAACAGAGGAACACAGGATGACTAACGATTGACGATTGAATTGCCTTTGGCATACTTTCTGGTTGTCTCAGCGACTATTCCATTGGTGATTAATAAAGATTCAAACATTTTGGGCTGACATATTAGAATTTCTAAATACTGTTGAAGGCCGACATGATTTTTGCCCGATTGTAACAGTTGGCTGATATGGATTTTTGGCCGACATGGAATATGAAATGATGTGTTTGTTCGGTTGCTGGTGTATAAATATGCACTCCCAAATGTAATAAGGGAGGAAATTTTAGATAGAGACATTAGGTAGGGATGGATACAGTAGAATAAATTTCTCAGAACAAAGGCTATGATGCATGTTTTCAAATGGCGATTTCAATAAAAGTCAATTAATGTGGCAGGTTATTTTTGGTGTCAATTGTCTATTGAGTTTATTGAAAAGTATTGCTAAGTTGTCTCCATGATTGACTCTTTCTGGTTGTTTAAATTGATGTAACAAGTTTACTTTTAGTTTATCAGTGCACATTTGTTGTATCTGTGTGGTTAATTAACTGGTTCTCTTAAGAAGAGATTAAATCCTTTTGGTTGATCAAAGTAATCAGGGAGATTCATTTGGATTATTAAAGTAGAGCTTAGTAGTCATAATCTTGCATGTTTATACAAGTTATAAATAGAACATATGTCAGCAATTTAAGTTTCTGCCAGCATAAGTTGCCCATTGCTATTTCATTTGACTCTGCATACCCAATAAGGCACTGGTCTCTGCATTTCATCATTTGATTCATTTAGTTTCTTTACATTTGTTAATCGAGCATTTTAGAATTTAGATTAGAAGATTGCTTTTGCTATTGCTATCAAGTTTGATTTCATTTGTTCACTTTGATCTGCCATTGTGGACAAAGCATTTCAAAAGGATAATCATAAGTCAATTCTGCTTCATTCAGAACACCCGCCTAGGTCTTGCAGCACTTGAAGCGTAGAAGGTTGAAAGGCTTTTGACCTTGTCTATTACCCTAAAGCGTATCAAGAGATTGGCATCCTCTTGAGGCATTCCGCCTGTGTTTCTGAGAGCTAACAAGGACTTCACAGACCCAACTGGATGATGGTAGTCCTTAGAACGAGCTATCCAACGAATATAATTTTAATATGTTTTGGTTTTATTATGTTTTTTTTTTTTAGTTTTATTAAACATAGGTTTCTCAACAAAATTCAATCTCTTTGTTCTGCACATGTGGAAAAATAGAAAATTATCAAAACAAAATATATCAGTGCACCAGATATTGAAGTCCTTCATCCAACAAAAAAAAATTGAATTTTGATACATACAAAAAAAAGTTATGATGTATACAGTCTTCCTATGTATGAATTGTAATTGGTTTGACTTTGAAACTTTATTAAGGAAAAAATATTCAATAAAACACTATGAAACCAATTGGAAGCACTAGATATCATAGTTGCAAATCTAAATTCAAAAAAAATAGAATTTTATCCTTCATGAAAAAAAAATTATGTTGCATACGGTGAGTGTCACTCCTTAAAAAAGGTGTTTATTGGAAAAAAATAGTTTTTGAAGGATATGGAAAAAGAAGTGCAATCTGATTCCAAAATTTTTTTAAAATATATATTTAGAATCTACAGACAAAATGTCACAAGTCACTAGTTTGCATCATCTTCAAATTCCTCACAGGTTAGCCGCTATAGGTGCCCAGAAGTGAAGATTTAGTTCAAAAAAATTATTCCAATGTTCAGTTTGGCCAAAAATTGTAAACCAGTATTGTGGGATCACCTTGGATGAATATATCAATGTAGGGCATGTTTATGCAGTGATTACAGGTGAAGACAATGAAGAGGGAACATATTATTACCTATGTCATTGTATCGAGGCCAAAAAGAAATTGGAGGCCCCAATTATAGATGGAGAAAACATAGAATATCATACATGTTTGGTGGTTGCTACTAGAACATGGCTTAGAAGGTACCCACTTAAGAATGCTCCAATTTGGTTGTTTGAGGAAATTGACATGCATCAGAAGATTCTTCACTACTCCAACCTTGTTGTCACAACCAACATTCATTTGATCAAATATAAGGGCAAACCTGCGAACAAGAACTTGTGGAAAGTGTGTGAGTCTGACCAAGAGGAAATAATTGACACAATAATGAGTAGAGCAAACCCGAATGGTTCCTTGGATTGATTTATATGTATGCACATTGAATTTATAAATTCATGTTATTGATCATTATTTTCTTTGAAGTGTAAATTTGATTGTAGAAGGGTTTGCAATATTGCATTATTGTTAATTTGCAAAATGACATTATATGTTGCTCTCTATTGACTAACTTTAAGTTGGTATTCTCTATTGTTGTTTGATGTCATATGTATTTATGACTGTCATTGATGTATTTGTGACTATCTTTTCATCCACTTATGACGGCCCTCAATTATTAATTTTCCATTTTCCATCCAGGAAATGAAAGGGAACTTGTTGTAGTAGTCCATGATATTGTCAAATTTTATTTAATCATGCTTAGTAAATCCTACCATAGGAAAATTAGTTGTATGGTTTATGTTTTACATTTAAAGTTAGTTGGAATAGGTCAATCACAAGCCATCAAATTGGCATGCATCTAGATCAAATATTTTATTTTCCTTGTTTCATTAAGCATTTTAATTGATAACTATGCAAGGACTTCAGTTGTAATTGTGACAAATTATTAATTATATGTTTGCTTTAGTGAAGAGACATGCAAGACTAGTGAAGAAGAAAAAAGGGAAAGGCTTCATTAAAGATCATCAACTTAAGAAAAGAACATCAGTTTCTGGTGCAAGTGTTCAGTGGTATAAGAAACTTGGTATGTTAGAAAGTATAAGCTGCATTTTTTTGGTTTTGAATCTTCTCTTTCATTTCCATTTCCTATAATTGTTGTCCATTCTTATATGCTACATGTTTTATGTTAATTATGTTTATATATTCATGACATTTATACCTAGGATCATCAAGAGATGAGAACATAGTGAAAGATGGGCCATATCACCATTGTAGGACCTTCAATCAATTTGCTTAGAGCATGCATGAAGGTGATAATAGATCTAGTCAAAAGGTGTATGTTTGACATTTTTTAGTTGCTGGTCTTTTAATGATTTTAATGTGACTTCATGTTTGAAATTATTAGGATTTTACAAGTTTTTTGGGGACCAAATTCCAGTGAGAGTACACAAGCACACCGAGGCTACTACCCATGTGTTTCCAAGGGAGCGGGGGATATACATGTTTTCAATCATTTGGAATGCAAATAATTGGACCACCTGAGGTGGATTGGAGAAAACAAACTGGGAAACACCTACTTTTTTTTCTTCTTGTACAAGATTTTTCATGATCTAGGCTGCAAATGGGAGGATTTATTCCCTGCATGTATTGCTACAAGTACTGAGAAATGGGAGGATTTTCAAGATGTTTTTCCATCACTACTATAATATTTGTTATTGTACTAATGTATTTTTTGAAATACAAAATTATGAGAAATTATTACATGCAAATGTCTATATTCCTTAATATGCCTCAATAGATTTTTTTCTTCCTTACCAATGAGGTCTATTTATCATATATGTAGCTCTTGTTCTTGTCCGTTTAAAATATATATAAGCTTGTGCACAATTTAGGTCAACTAAATTTTAGTCACTGTGTTACTTCCTTTTGGTATTCTTATCTAAAGCATAATGGTTTATGGTTTACATTTAAATTTTCAAAGCTAATGATTATCATTGCTACATTTTTTTGTCATCATTTGCTACTCAAGGGACTTCATTTGTTGCACATTTCATAAATCTTTTTGATACTATTTTTTTCCATTAATTTTCCGCTCCTTATGTTTGAAAGCTACCCATGAATGTATGACTATCTAAAGAATTTTCTAATATGAATGTCAATGAATTTGTTGCTATTTATGTCTGAAATTTTCATTTTCCTCTATCTATAATTTGATGATCCTTTGCATACTTTATGGTGGTTTTCTTTGAGACTCTTGTCTTCAATATCAATATTCATGCATTTGGTGCCTAAAAACAATCTATAGATTGTCACAACTCTACCCTAAATCATATGAAGCCCTTCATTGAATTCATTGCCCCTTTGACTATTATTGCAAAGTGAATGGGTTGTTCTCTTATACTATCTCTTGACTTGCCCTTGGACTTTCATCATGACTCTCTTTTTACCTTTGCACAATCATCTAAATTTTGAATTGGCAATCCTTTGTCTATTGCATCACAAAATTCATGTGAAACCACTTCCTTTTCATGCATATGATAGTCCTTTTTATTTATTAATGACCATGATCTCTATGTATGAGACTATCATTGATGATTTCTTGGATATCATGCATTTTATATGCTTGAAAATTCTTTCATCCATCAAATAATGATTGTCTCATTGGTATTATTGCTCACAAAAAAACTCTGACCCTTTAACCATTTGATCTTCAAGCTGCTCCTATAGTCTTGAACTCCATGCATAGTGACATTTACACCCCATTGTCCCTGCATATTTTCTAATGGAATGACTTTCCATTCTTTGCAAAGTGTCCCCTCTTTCTTATTAGCACTATCTTACAACTAACACATACATTTATTGCTCTCCATGGAAATGTGTTTGTTAAAGTGAAGCTAAAACAACAAACTTAAGCGATGGAAAAGTGGTAGAGTCATTAAAAGTGTGTGATTTTGCAATTAGAGTCAAAAGATCAATGGAAAGGACTTCCAAATGAATTTTTCCAAGACACTTCATTTGAAGCAAGGAGATTTCCAAATTTTCCAAGGATTTACACGTGTGGTAATAAATAGTTTTTTAGTAATTTTTAGCTTATTTAGGTGAGGCACTGGGTTGGTCACACAATTTCAGCATGTACTTAAACTTCATTAGCCAATATTCATTCACAATGGTTTTCTTAAAATTAGTCAATGGTATTCCTTTGTGGTAGTTTTCAACTACATTTAATAAACATTAAAAACTAAATGTTACAGTTTTGATATCAAGGGTTTTTACATTGAAGTTATGACAGTCATTAGTCATGTTAATGTGATGCTTAGAAACTTCTCGACTAAGGCTATGGGATCACGTTGGGCCCCTCTACAGTAATCTATCTCAGTTTTTTCTATTTTAGAGGCTTTTCCCCGTGGTAACGACTTTTCAGTTGAGGAAAAAGTTGTCAAATACAAGCAGTGTAAAGTTGCAAAGTGGTACAACTTTCATTCTGCAACTCGTGTGACCAAATGAAATATTCCAACACATCTATATGGGTACTTTTATGCTAGGCATAGTCCTATTTCACACCCAAACACGCAAAATCACTATGAGCTACGTTCAACCAGCTCAATCCCTTAAGAGTCCAAAGTGCAAAATGGTTGCAATCTTTGACAGATTGTTACTTAGATATTGTGATGCTTAGAAACTTCTCATCTAAAGCTATGGGATCATGTTAGGCCCCTCTATAATAAACTCTCTCAATTTTTTCTATCTTGAAGGTGTTTTCCTGTGGTGACGACTTTTCAGTTGAGAAAAAATTTGTCAAATGCAAGCAGTGTAAAGTTGCAAAGTGGTGTAACTTTCATTATGCAATTCGTGTGACCATTTGGATTGTTCCAATGCATTAATATGGGTACATTTATGCTATGAATGGTCTTATTTCACACCCAAACACATGAAATCACTCTGAGCTACGTTCAACCGGCTCAATCCCTTAAGAGTCCAAAGTGCAAAATGGTTGTAATCTTTGACAAGTTGTTGCTCAGATACTGTGACACTTAGAAACTTCTCATCTAAGGATATGGAATCATGTTGGGCCCCTCTACAATAAAATATCTCAATTTTTTCTATCTCACAGGCATTTTCCCATGGTTACAACTTTTCAATTGAGGAAAAAATTGTCAAATACAAGCAATGTAAAGTTGCAAAGCGGTGCAACTTTTGTTCTGCAACTTGTGTGACCAAATGGTCTATTCTGATGCATCCATATGGGTACATTTACACTAGGCATGGTCCTCTTTTTCACTCAAACATGGTATAACACTCTAAGCTACGTTCAACTGGCCCAATCCCTTAAGAGTTCAAAGGGAAAAATGGTTGCAATCTTTGACAGGTTGTTACTCAGATACTATGATGCTTAGAAACTTATCGTATGAGGCTATGGGATCATATTTTTGGGCCCCTCTACAATAACCTCTCTTAGTTTTTTCCATCTCAAAGGTGTTTTCTCGTGGTGATGGCTTTTCAGTTAAAGAAAAAGTTGTCAAATGCAAGCAATGTAAAGTTGCAAAGTGATGCAACTTTCATTCTACAACTTGTGTAACCAAACGGACTATTCCAATGTGTCCAAATGGGTATGTTTATGCTAAGCATGGTCCTCTTTCACACCCAGACACACGAAATCACTCTAGAAGCTACATTCAATTGGTTAAATCCCTTAAGATTCCAAAGTGCAAAATGACTGCAATCTTTGACAGGTTGTTACTTGGATATCGTAATTCTTAGAAACTTCTCATCTGAAGCTATGGGATCATGTTGGGCCCCTCTACAATAATCTCTCTCATTTTTTGCTATCTCAGAGGTTTTTTTCCATGGTGATGACTTTTCAGTTGAAAAAAAAGTTGTCAAATGCAAGTAGTGTAAAGTTGCAAAGTGGTGCAACTTTCATTCTACAACTTGTGTGACCAAAAAAACTATTCCAACACATCTAAATGGGTACGTTTACGCTATACATGGTCCTCTTTCACATCCAAACACATGAAATCACTCTGAGCTACGTTCAACTGACTCAATCCCTTAAGAGTCCAAAGTGTAAAATGGCTACAATCTTTAATGGGATGTTACTCAGATGCCATGACACTTAAAAACTTCTTTTCTGGGGCTATGGAATCATGTTGGGCCCCTCTACAATATACTCTCTTTATTTTTTCTATCTTAGAGGCATTTTTTCATGGTGATGACTTTTCAGTTGAGGAAAAAGTTGTCAAATGCAAGCAATGTAAAGTTGCAAAGTGGTGCAACTTTCATTCTGCAACTCGTGTGACCGAACGTATTGTTATAATGCATATGAATGTTTATATTTACACTATGAATGGTCCTCTTTCACACCCAAACACACGAAATCACTTCAAGTTGCGTTCAACTGGCTCAATCCCTTAAAAGTTTAAAGTGCAAAATGGTTGCAATCTTTGACGGATTGTTACTCAAATACTATGATGCTTAGAAAAAATTTATTTGAGGTTATGGTATCACATTGGGCCCCTCTATAATAAACTATCTCTATTTTTTCAATCTTGGAGGCATTTTCCCATGGTGACAAATTTTTAATTGAGGAAAAAATTGTCAAATGCAAGCAGTGTAAAGTTGTAAAGATGTGCAATTTTCATTCTGAAACTCATGTGACCAAACAAACTGCTCCAACATGTTTGAATGGGTATGTTTCTACTAGGCATGGTTCTCTTTCACACCCAAACACGTCGAATCACTCTGAACTATGTTCAACCGGCTCAATCCCTTAAGAGTCCAAAGTGCAAAATGGCTACAACCTTTGATAGGTTGTTACTTAGATACCGTGATGCTTAGAAACTTTTCATCCAAGGCTATGGGATTGCGGTTTTCCCTTATACAATAACCTCTCTCTATTTTGTCTATCTTGAAGGTGTTTTCTCATGGTGGTGACTTTTTAGTTGAGGAAAAAATTATCAAATGCAAGCAGTGTAAAGTTGGAAAGTGGTGCAACTTTCATTCTACAACTCATGTGACCAAATGAACTATTCCAACACATCCAAATGGGTACATTTATGTTAGGCATGGTCCTCTTTCACACTTAAACATATGAAATTACTTTGAGCTACATTCAACCAGCTCAATCCCTTAAAAGTCTAAAGTGCAAAATGGTTGTAATCTTTAACGGCCTATTACTCGAATACCGTGATGCTTAGAAAATTTTTGTCTAAAGCTATGGGATCACGTTGGGCCCCTCTACAATTAACTCTCTTGGTTTTTTCTATCTCAGAGGTTTTTTTCCATGGTGATGAATTTTTAGTTGAGGAAAAAGTTATCAAATGCAAGAAGTGTAAAGTTGCAAAGTGGTGCAATTTTTTTTTGCAACTCATGTGACTAAATGGATTATTCCTACATGTACGAATGGGTACATTTACACTAGGGCTAGTCATCTTTCACATCCAAACACATGAAATCACTTTGAGCTACATTCAACTGACTCAATCCCTTATGAGTCCAAAGTGCAAAATGGCTGCAATCTTTGATAGGTTGTTACTTGGATACCGTAATGCTTAGAAACTTCTCATCTAAGGCTATGGGATCATGTTGGGCCCCTCTACAATAACCTCTCTCTATTTTTTCTATCTCAGAGGTTTTTTCCTGTGGTAATGACTTTTCAGTTGAGGAAAAAGTTGTCAAAATGCAAGCAGTGTAAAGTTGCAAAGTGGTGCAACTTTCATTTTACAACTCGTGTGACCAAACAGACTGTTTCTGTATTTATGGATGGGTACGTTTATACTATACATGGTCCTCTTTTACACCCAAACATGTTGAATCACTCTGAGCTACATTCAACTAGCTTAATCCCTTAAGAGTCCAAAGTGTAAAATGGCTACAATCTTTGACGAGTTGTTACTCGGATAGCGTGATACTTAGAAACTTCTTGTATGAGGCTATGGGATTGTGTTGGGCCCCACTACAATAACCTCTCTCATTTTTTTCTATCTCAAAGGTGTTTTCTTATGGTGATGACATTTCAGTTGAGGAAAAAGTTATCAAATGCAAACGGTGTAAAGTTGCAAAGTGGTGCAAATTTCGTTCTACAACTCATGTGACCAAACAGACTATTCTTATGTGTCCAGATGGGTATGTTTACATTAGGCATGGTCCTCTTTTGCACCCAAACATGTTGAATCACTTCAAGCTACATTCAACTGGCTCAATCCCTTAAGAGTCTAAACTATAGTTGTTGTCACCAAATAGTGCACCCTTGTTGAGTTGCAAAACTCGGCCTACTAGTGAAACATTGGATCCAGATATTCAATATCTATGGCGTATGGTTCTTCATGATCTAGATTTATAAAACATGATGTGGTGGTAGTTTTAGGACCATGTTTCCCAATGATTTTTCATGTTATTTCATGCATATAAAATGGAAGGAGGTTTTTAACTTATTTAAATGATGAATATAAGAGAAATGTGATAACTGCAAATATTTGATGCATCCATAAATCAAGCTTATATTGTTGTTCATACATATCTAATATCTTTAGAATATCATTAAAATTGACTTGTGCATTGATTTCATTTAATGATAAGTCAAGTGTTCTGATATTAGTAGATGCAAATAAATTTTGTTGGTTGGATCAATAACTATCATGGGTTTTGATGTGTTCATACAAGTTCATAGAGGTAGATGTATATATGCCCGTGAGGTTTGAAACATCCACTTGTTCTATAGATGCAAATGCAATGATTGCTAAGCTTTAGAATCAAAACCATTAGTTGTTGGATGCTAGCCTCAACCATGAATTAAAAGCAATACATTTTGCTATGATATTTTTTTAAGGAAAGTATCTCTTATAGTTCATTTGAAACCTTTTGGTGTTAAAATCCTTGCCACTAGACAACAATAGAACTCAAAGAAGCATGAAGCATACACACAAATATATGAAGTATACACATGAATCATGAAGAATACATGTGAACACATGAATTATACATTGGAAGAATGAATCATACATGTGAATATGCATAATATACATGAAGTATACATGTGAATAAGTGTAGCATACATAATAAGTGAAGCACAAGTAATGGAAGCATTGCAAAGGATACAAACCACCAGGAATGGAGCTTATTTACACAATATGTATTAGATGGAGCTTATTAAGCAATCTACAGTAATTATTTAAGCATTAGATGTAAAAAAAACCTATTCCTACAACATTCAAGCATACAATTTACACAATATGCATGATAACATCATTCAAGAATGGAAGTAGTAAAATAAGATTTGCTTTAATCAAAAAGTTGTAAGGTTATACAATGATATATGTTGATAAAATTATATACAATATACCCAATAAAATCATACAGGCTTACTACAAAAGATTCATATGGACATAAAATGTCACATATATATTGATAGTACAAATACATAGTCATTTCCCTCTAGAGGAAGGAAAAAGATCTTGTGTTTCCTTCAACATTCAACTGGATGGAGTGCCTGTTGGTTCTCTTGTCTTTTGAACATGCTCACTAGTCCTCCTCTCTTCACTCCTTTGGAGCTGCAACTGATACAATAAAAAGTATAGATGTTAATACATAGAAATTGAATTGTGGAATGGCATATAACATAGTAACACTTACCACATACAAATAGTCATCATGCACATTTACAACATTACCACATCCACGATATGGAGTGACAACCACCTATAGCAACCATCAAGATAGAAATTAAAATGCATACAAGTATCATGAAAAATTTCAATAATAGACCATAAAAGAGAAAATATAATGTCAAATTCACTAATTTGTTGCATACCTCTCTCAAAGGATTAGAACTGGCTATTTTTGCAACAACTCCATGGTCCATCATGCCACCAACATCGCTAGGGTTGTCTAATGTCAACATCTGAAAATGAAACAACAAATATGATAGTCATATAAACAAGAAGGTAGCCCCTTTATGCATATGAAGGTAGTATAAGAACACACAATATCCATGTTGCAAAATCAAGAAATGGAGATAAATTTAGTTTGAATTCAAATGATTCTTGTCAATTGGTTTTATGAGAAACCAATTGGTATATTTCTCTCTTAAAGTAGTCATTGATACAAGCACACCACTCTCTCATAACGGTCATTCACTTTGCAAAGGGGCATATTAGTCACCACCATACATAAATGGGAAAGGACAGCAGTCAAGTCTTGACATATCCCATAAAGTATGACAGTCCTAAGAACATCACACAAGTTCAAAAAGGCATCGCATGATAAATGACAATGAAAATAAAAGAGGATAGTGTTAAAAGGTAGCATTTTGAAAAGCCCTAGCAGAATCATTTCATGAAGGACAAAGGTCAATTTCAAACCTTTAATAATAGTCCTTTATGCCACAAAAGATAACATGTGCATAGAGGGAGGCAATCACAATCTTCATACCAAGATGAAAAGACAAGCAATATAACTATCAGAAGAGCAGTAAATAAAGATGAAAAGAGCAACAATATGACTATCATAAATGAGAAAAAATGTAAAATGTAAAAGTGCAGCAACTTCAAAGATAAAAATATAGAAAATTCATGCATCATGAGTGCAACAACTTCCTAGACAAAAGGGAAAAAAAATCACAAATCGTGAGGGTTGTAGTTATGTACTAATCGACAGTCCACCATATCACTAAAGAGTAGCAAGTTCATTATGAAGAGTACAAATAGTTACAATACCCCAAAATCAAGAGGACAACCTTTAATCCACCATGAAGGGATAGAGTTCATGTGTCAAAAGGAGTAATTTTTAAAGAAATGGTGAGAAATGTCAAGTGATGATAGGAGATACAAGGGATGCAAACAAGAAGAAAAAAAAATTCACAATTCACCATACAATGGGAATTCATAGTGCACCATAAAAGGAACATTGAAGGTTTTAGACTGTGATTTGAGACAACATTCTTCACCTAGGAGAAAGGGAAAAATATTTTTCAGTCAAGTCACCAAGAGATGAAGTCTCTTCAAGAAAAAATAAAAATCATTAAAGTCAGACACCTTTTTTCAAAATATGACAATCCAAAAAGGCATTGAAATTCCAAGATGCTTGATTGTATAAAAGGCACACTACCCAAAATTTTGAAGGAAGCTAGTCAAGAATGGTGATAGTGATAACAAAAATCAATACAAGGTAAAGGTCAATGATAGTTGAAAGAACTTGAAATGCAATGTTAAGAAAAATTTGGGAAGTGATGGCAGTCTATGCAATAGTACAATCCCTATTGGTGGTAGTGACCTTGCATGAAAGAATAAATGGTTGGCCTCACTTGAGGCTACAGTATAGTGCTTATAGATCATAGAATGGTGAAAGTACTAAGTCCATTGGGATAGTTCAAACTCTTGCAAAGGCCAAAGTTTAGTGCTCTCTAAGATTCAAATTGCATATGTTGATGAAGTAATGTTAATGAGGGCATGCTATCAACATAGTGATAATGCCACAATGAATTTCACATGAATGAAGTGAGGATTACTATGTTATTAGCAGATTTCAAAGTGATAATGGAACATAGAATGAATTATTCCATTTTTCTAGGGTTTTACTATAGCACATGAAGTTGGTTGTTGAGGTGAGAAGTAGTAATGGAGAAGGGAGTTGGTCAATAATGAGTGGAAGGAAATATTTTTTGTAACGGTATGTGTATAGGATAAAATTTGGATGGAGGTGGTGAAAGGAAATAGAAAAGAGAAATGGAAAGTACTAATAAAGAGCAATTGTTTGAAGGAAAGAGATTACCAAATAGATTTAAGTAGCCAAACCAAGCACCACTAAAGCAAGAGAGACACAAGAATTTGTTAAGGGGAAAAACAAGAAAAACCCCAATATGAATAGAGGAAAAAATGCTCAAAGAATTTTACTATGAAAAGAGAGAGAGTCTAGCCCTAGCTTGCTTGCATGAGTCTTGAAGACGATGAGAGGCACCTCAATAAGTAGTGAGGCAAAGGAGTTAGAATGTAACTCCTAACCTACTGAATGCCACCATTCATCTAAGGTGGAAGTGTCACCTCTTAAGGAGGTGGTTACAAATATTCCTTAATAAAGGAATTAAAAATAAGCCATCCTCACACATGTGTGAGATGACAAAAAAAGACAAAAGACTTGTAGGGATACTTTTGAATATTCCTACAAGTTAATAAATAATTGCAATTAAAGAATAACCTTTACCAAGTAAAGATTAATCTTCTAACATCCCCCCTTAAGCTTTACTTGGGGAGGTTACATCAAACCCTTCAATGAGTTGTAATCCAATATTTTTACAATGAAAGAGAAATTTATCTTTACAAAGAGCTTTGGTGAGAATATTTGCAACTTGATCTTCACCTTTACAATACAAAAGAGAAATTTGCTTGTCTTCAATTTTCTCTCTAATGAAGTGATGTTGAAGAGCAATGTGCTTGGTCCTTGCATGAAAAATTGGATTCTTTGCTAAAGAGATAGAACTTTGATTATCATAATATAAAGGAGTAGGATCCTTTTGAGGTAGACCCAAGTCTTTAAGTAATCTTCTTAACCATAATGCCTCTTTAGATGCATTTGTACAACCTTTATATTTAGTTTTTGTAGAACAAACAAAAGTAGATTGTTGTTTCTTATTATTCCATGAGATTGCATCTGATCCAACAAAGAAACAATAACCACAAGTGGATCTCCCATCATTGGGATCACCTCCTAAATCTGAATCAGTATAACCCTTTAAAGAAAAATCACAATTTGTATCATAAAAGAGACCAAGATTAAGAGTATCTTTAACATATCTTAAAATTCTTTTTGCAACTTTACAATGAGTTTGTTGTGGTTTAGACATAAATCTAGAAACCAATCAAACACTTTAGGTTTTTTTTTTTTCAAATTTTCATACCCAAAATAATGTTATAGGCCCAAATCACTCATTTAAAATTGTTGATTGAGTAGACTTAACATCACTAATCAAAAAGGTTAGGACTAGAAGTGATAATTAAATCATTAAAATAATAATCACAATATCATTTTCACTATGCTTAATATATAAATTTGGACCATTTTTACTTCTAATGAAACCATGAGATAGAAAGAAAGCATAGCCCAAATTATAAAATGTTAATATGTCTAGACATAGCAATAATAGTTCTAGGTTTCCTCTCACTACATCATTTGTTGTATTGTAAAGGGAAATTGTGTCAAGATTAATAATAAAGGACTTTGAAAATTAGTCCTAAAGATGGTTTTAAAAAAAAACCATAGTGCCTTAGTAAAAAAAAAAATCAATATCAATAGTCCTAATAATGGTATAAAAACCATATTGCCTTCAAAAAAAATAATGAAACATAAAAGTTTCAAGAACTTGATCCCCATCAATTAAGAAAATAGATCTAAGTTCAACATAAATAAGTAAGTGCATACCATCAAAGTGGATGAAAATATTTTCCATGGGTCCCCAAAAAAACTCCAATGAGACTTGATAAAATATATGATTCATTATAGATAGGGCTCCCTATGCAACATTATTGCAAATGCGACTAGCGCATAAAATATATATGTGAAGGCTCCATTGAGACTTGATAAAGTGAATAATTTGAAAAACATATATAGATGGAATAAATCCATCAAGAAGGCAAATATTCCAGTGAGCTTTTAATTTTCAAAAAAAAAAATATAGATGAAATAAATCCATCAAAAAACCAAATTTACCAATAAGGCACAATATCAGATTAATGAGACACAATAAAATATCAAATTCCCTTTATCAAAACAACATAATTGTAGTTGAGAAGGAAACACTAGGTTTGTTTTAAATATTGTAATAGATCAAGACTTAGGTAGAGAGAATGATAATTTCTCAAGTCACAAATCAAGCCCCCTTAAGTTATAAATAATAATAATAATAATAAAATAAAAATTGTGATGGAATAATGGGAAATGCATACTATGAAGAGAAGGATTATTAAGTATAAATAAGTCATTTAAGACGATATTCATGCATTCATGACTACATGAATATCCACTTTTCATATTCCAAATATAATTAAGTAAAAAAAGTACACTATTATTGGGTTGATCAAGTCCAATAATAAAGTACTTGTGAAGTTATTTAAAAAACAAACTTTTTATGTGAAGTAACATGTTGAGATGCACCTGAATCATTAACCCATTCAAAAGGTTTAGAAACATTAAAACTACATGTAAAAGCACATCTAGATTGATTGTTAGAAGATTAATCTTTACTTGGTAAAGGTTATTCTTTAATTGCAATTATTTATTAACTTGTAGGAATATTCAAAAGTATCCCTACAAGTCTTTTGTCTTTTTTTGTCATCTCACACATGTGTGAGGATGGCTTATTTTTAATTCCTTTATTAAGGAATATTTGTAACCACCTGAAGAGGTGACACTTTGCACACACATAGATGAATGGTGGCATTCATTGAGTTGGGAGTTACATTCCTAACCCCTCTTCTCACCCTTACCTCATTGGAGGCAAGTGCCCCTCCCTCCCCTCATTCTTCAAGACTCGCAAGCAAGCCATATCGGAGCTTCCTCTTTAGTATTATTCTTTTTAGCATTTTCCTCCATTCATAATATTGGGGTTTTTTCTTGTTTTTTCCCCTTAACAAATTCTTGTGTCTCTCTTGCTTTGGTGGTGCTTGGTTTGGCTACTTCAATCTATTTGGTAATCTCTTTCCTTCAAACAATTTCTCTTTATTAGTACTTTCCATTTCTCTTTTCTATTTCCTTTCATGGTATCAGAGCTTGGTATTACTAATATTTTGTGAGTTACATTGTTGAAGGTTTACCAAATTTTTTAAGCACACCATTAGAGACACTCTTAAAGAGGAGAAGAAGAGCAAGTGTCTAATCTTGGTAGCTTTTTTCTTCTAATAGGTGGTATAGCATATAAAGAATAAAGAGACAAGACCAGGTGGGGATAATGGAACATATGGTGAAATAATAGAGGGTACAATGGGATGGGATTCAAATGGGATAACAAAACATAGAATGGACTAGTAGAGATTAGTGGGATGGTCCAAGAGGGGATCATAGAACATAGGGTGAACTATTAGAGGTTAATGGGATGGGATTAGGAGGGAATAAAGGAGCATAGGGTGAATTAGGGGAAGATAATGAGACAAGACCAAGAGGGGATAATGGAACATACAGTGAAATAAGAGAGGGTAATGGGATGGGAATAGAAGGGTTTAATGGAACATAGGATGGACTAGAATAGATTAATGGGATGGGCTAGGATGGGATAACAAAATATAGCATGAACTATTAGAGGTTAAAGGGATGGGATTAGGAGCAAATAAAGGGACATAGGGTGAATTATGCAAAGATAATAGGACAAGACCAAGAGGGGATAATGGAACATACGGTAAAATAAGAGAGGGTAATGTGATGGGAATAATGAAACATACGATGGACTAGTAGATATTAGTGGGATGGGCTATGAGGGGATCATGGAAAATAGGGTGAACTATTGAATGTTAATGGGATGGGATTAGGAAGGAATAAAGGAAAATAAAGTGAATTAGGAGAAGATAATGGGAAATGATCAAGAGGAGATGATGAAACATAGAATGGACTAGTAGAGATTAATTGGATGAGATAGGATGGGATAATAAAATATTTAAGGTGAACTACTAGAGGTTAATGGGAAGTAATTAGGAGAGAATATTAGATGGTAAAGTGAATTATGTGGTGTCTAAGGTTTGAATATAGGACATGAAGTGGAAACTTGAGGTGTGTAGTAATAATGTATAAGATATTTGGTCAATAATGAGCAGAAGGAAAGGTTTCTTGTAATGATATGTGTATAAGATGA
This sequence comes from Sequoia sempervirens, assembly GCA_007258455.2. Lineage (NCBI taxonomy): Eukaryota > Viridiplantae > Streptophyta > Pinopsida > Cupressales > Cupressaceae > Sequoia > Sequoia sempervirens. The sequence continues at coordinate 219,257,018 of VDFB02000013.1, forward strand.
AATATGGAGGAAGGTGGTATAATATATAAGGTGATAAAGATTGGGATATGTGATATAAAATGGCTAAAATATACATGATTATAAGAATGAAAGAATGAGATGGACATTGAATGGTAAATATAATTAGGATCTCATAAGACCAACCAATGTTTGTGTTTCTCATCAATTTTTTAGACTTGTATATGCAAAATTACAAAAATAGCTAACATTGTTTTACAACACCATTAATGAATAAAGGTTCCTGAGTGAAAGTTGTTTGAGGACATGAATAGTAAGGTGTGGAGCTCAAAGGTCCACTAGGAAACTTTTTAACATCCAAAGCATGTTATGAGACAAACATTCAAATAAAATTCAATTGTTCACATGCAATAATTATTTCTTTAGTACTAGTTGCATACCTGTGGACTCAACGTTGAGAACAAATAAGGGTTTGTAGGAATGGTGCACGTATTGTTAGGGTTAGAATCAGATATCTAACAGTTAAATGCAGATTTGATCAATAAAATAGAGAAATATATCACACACAAAAATCATTACAGAAACAAGACAACACAGAAAATTTTTCACCCATCTGGGCTACATCCACAAAACTGTAGCCATCCAATGATTTTATTATCTACTGCAAAACTTATTACAATCTCACGAATAATCGCCTTTTTCTACATATTGTAACTCCCATCCCAAGCCCTTATAACAAGCTTTTTAGAAGCTTCTAGAATTAGGGTGTACAGTATAGCATGATCGGTCACCACATACCAACATGTATCATGAACAATCTGACCCTAAAATTTCATCATATTGATTCTACTAATTTAGCTATTCTTAAATTCCAAAATATAATTTAATAAAAAAAATTAAATGAACTTGTTGAATTTTTCCTCAGTATCAATGTTGAATGTTTTATTCAGCAATTCATCTGTCATAGCCATCGCCTCTGCAGCTGATGTAGGATGTGTAGCTACATCTCAAGCACTCTGAAAATCTATGTGAAAAAAGCACCACAAGCACCACAATGGTGGGGTGGAACTCGAGGCCTACTAGTCTCGTCCACATCAAGCTCTACTAGAGGCCTCGTACATTGTATAATTGTCTGAGTGAGCAAGCTAATTGACTCTAGTGTGCCCACCTCAACACTGTCCTTAACAATGCAAGGAATGATGACATGCTCCACCATGGGTTTGGCCAAGGGTCTTGGTGCCAACTGTGGATTACGTTGTGCACCCAGTATATCATGTGTAGATCCCCCACCTCTACCCTGAAAGTCAAAGATGTCAAAATAATTTGGCATCTTATTGAGGAAAAACTCACAATAGAGTTTCCTCAAAAAAATTACTATGATACCTCATGATTATTGCATGAAGGTTGGTCAAATACCATCCACCATTGCTCCCAAAACTTATTTTTATTAATTCATGGTGGCACCAATGGATGGGGAACCTCCTGCATGCATGAGATAAAGGTGTGTTAGTTCTTGGGTCTGTAAATAGGGCACATAAGTCAGTTTTACTAATTTTTATTTTTTCACATCTGCATATGAAAGACTACTAGCATAAAATTATCTTAACTCATCCCTCTTATTCGACCAAAAATTAATTTTCTCGCTCATTTATCATACATGTGACATAATTGACTTCAATGATTTGGCAATCCCTCTCCTATAAGGGTGGGTTTCAGCATGCTTGGTTAATCTTCCAATCAATCATTCAATATCTCTTGTGTTGTTTTCAATTTGATTTAGGATATTTTCTTGTATTCCTTGATGATGCCTACAAACTAATGGAGGGGTTTGAAGTTGTTCTTGTTCGGGAGAATCTTCATGAGGGGGTGATAGTGAATTCTCAATGTTTGGAGGTGGAGATTCATTCCCTAAGAATTAGAACAAAGTTTTGTTAAAAAAACCTATTTCAATCTACATTCTAATTCAAATTCGAAATAGAAAATAATAGAAATACATACCTCTTTGGCATCTTGGCGGCATCCTCGTGAAGAATTGCAAGCTAAGAGTGCAAAAAATGGAAGAGATTTGGTAAGCATGAGTTGCATAGATGAAAAACCCCAAACCAAGGCACGAGTTGAGCAGAAAATAACAATATAAGCTTGTTTTTATTTTTATTAACCTTTTTCATTTGGTGAGTGTCAAATGGTCAAACCATTTGATGCTCACCAAATTTGGTGTGCACCAAATGGCTTGACCACTTGGCATGCGCAAAATGGTCAATTTTGGTATTTTTTTTGCTTTGGCATTTTTTTGTGTCAGATTTGTGCACACACCCTGTAATGTTTAATTTCTGAGAAATTAAGGAAAGATACCTATAAATATAAGGTCTTTTTCTCAATTCAAGTGTAAAGAAAGTTATCTAGAAAGAAGAGAACTTTCACAAGAGAAAATATTATTGTTAAGAGCATTCAAGGGCAGATTTATCAGTCATCTACAGTAGCAATCAAGATCTCAAGAATCATGTCAAATTCTTTTGCAATCATGCATGTTTTTGGAGCTAACATTGTGATGTAGGTTTCAAGATTCAAACCAACATTCAAGCATCAATTCAAGTATCAAGATCCACATCCATTGAAGCCATTTCATGCAAGACCAAGATCAACATTTTAGATTTCCAAAGGTTTATTCAAGGGTTTGGTGAGTTGCAACATTGTATTATTCATTCATCATTCCTTTCATGTTTCATTATTTCTTTTCAAGGTTTAGTTACCTAAATGGGGTTTGACCAAGGAAAACCCCCATTCACCGAAAACAAAATCCCTCTTTTTTTTTTGTCACAGATCTTAGGTTGTAGAAGGATTGAAAATCTCTTGAAGACCAAAATTGAAAAAGTTGTCAAAATTATTGTCAATTCACGGAAACTTGCCTACAAATATGATTTTTGACTTTTCAACATTGAAACCCGAATCAAGTAGAAGCTACAGAGTGACATTAGAGGCTCCCGAAATTTTATTGAAATCCCTAAGAAAAGACCCATTCGCCCATGCGAAAATGAGTCCCAGTTTGCCTCCTGAAACTGCCTTTTGGTGACTGGTACACAATGTCTAACCCTTCTCAGATCTATAGAAATTTTGTTATTTTTGTGAGTATTGAGCTTTAAATTGATTTTTCAAGTTTGAATGGGAATAATTGAGTTAATTTACTATTTTTAGTTTTTCTCCCAAAAGTGTTGTTCAAGTTGATACCCTCATCCTCAATCATAAGGAAACTAGTAGATTCCCCCATTGATTTGACTCACCTAAGAGTTGTAAGTCAATTCTTTGTGTGGATCTCATTTTCTAATGAAATAGAAGGAATTTAGGTGCATCATAGCTCCTCTTTCCAATTTTAGTAGTGACCATACACCCACACAAATTTATTTGTTTCATTTTGGTGAACCTAATAATCTTGCACTATAAACTTTTTAAATTTGGATTCCATTCAAACCCTAGATCTAGGATTGACATTACTTTGCATTGCATTGCATTTATTTGCATCTCATTAGGGTTGTTTACTTGCATTAGTTTGCATCTCATTTAGGGTTTTAGGTTTGCATTTTGCATTCTTAAAAATCTAAAAAGTTCAAAAATTTCATTAATTTTGCATAGTGCTTACATAACATTGCATGATCAATCACTTCAATGAAAAAATTGAAACAAAATTGCATCTCAATTTAGGTATTTTTTCTTGTCATTTAGCATCATTTCACACTTGCATTTACATCTGATTTTCTAGAAATCTGAAACTGTACTAACTACCAGTTTGCAACCAAGATCTAGAAACATAAACATCAACTCAGAAATCTATAATTTAATTTTTCAAAACCCTAACAAAAGACCCATTTACCCATGGGCGAATGAGTCCCTAATCAAGCTCAATTTTTTGAATTTTTGGGCACTCAAAATTCTATGTTTGCATTTTGTGTTTCTGCATTCAGCTTTATATTTTAGTTTCCAAAGTTTATGTTTTCTGAAATTATTCATATTTAGGTTAATTGTTCAATTCAAGTGCATTTCAAACATAAAAACATTGGGATTAAAAGACATCATTTTCGGGTTTTTACATAGCATAATTAGAAAATTATCATGTTTAAAATATTTAAATTGTAAAATATTTTTATATACTCGCATTGTACTTCCTATTTTAGGTGTTTTACATTTTTTCTAAAGCCTATTATCCATTGTGGGTGCACTTAGGTTTGGTTAAACTTGTATGAGCTTCACAAACTAGTGTCCTACTTCCAATACTCTAGTGAGACATAGCTCTAGACTCATGACATCTAGCACTAGCACATCCACCATGGATCTTGAGTTCTCTAGCTCTTTCACTCATAGTGTTGACACTATTCAACCCATCATGGATAATACCCTTGACACCTCATTTCCTATGACCTCTTTACCAACAACTAATGTTACTAATGTTGAATCAATGGTTGCTAATGTTCCTCAAGAGAACTTAAAACAAATGGATGAAGGCTTATGAAATTTCCAAGATCTTGTGAGTATTGAATACATTGTTAATATTGTCATTCCAGTTGTAGATAAGATGAGATAAATACTTGAAAATGAATGTGGAATAGATATTGTGTGTAGCCTATCCCATATTATTGATAATCATGTTCCTCCATTGACGAGTTGTGCTAGAACTTTGGGATACACTCAAATTCAAGTTGGAAATCCAATTCCTCCTTCCACAACCATTACCTATATTCCTACATACACCAACCCTCATGTTACTACAATAGTTCAACCTACTAGAAATGCCAATCTTACCTTGGGTAATTCCACTGGGAATCCTTACAGCTTGGTGCATTCAAATATCATATCTCCTCATACATAACCTCTCACAAATTTTCAATTCACTTATCCTCCAAGTTCACATATACACCTCCACCATATTCACCCCCATATCAAAATACAACCAATGATTCCATCCTTAACTAACTCTTGCAAAATACTTCATCCCCCCAACAACAAATTTTCATCTTGAACCAAAATAAAAATAGCCAACCTTCACAATATGTCAAATGAAACCCTTTCTCCTTGGAGATATTGAGAACACAAATGCCATAAGGTATAGAGATTCCTAGATTTGAGAAATATGGTGGGAAAATAGACCCTACTAACCATGTTTCCACATACACAGCCTTATGTAGTGACTTCATTTTTTAGGATAAAATCTTGGCTAAACTCTTCCGTAGACCCTTGAAAGACACCACCTTGGAGTGGTTTTTCTCTTTGCCGAATAACTCAATTAGTTCATTCAATAAACTTATTGATTCATTTCTTAACCATTTACAAGTGCATGTGGGTCCCAAGATTACCTTAGTTGATTTAATGACATGCAAACAAAAGGATGATGAAAAGTTCATTGATTTCATAGCATTCTACCAATTTCTTTATTCACAAATAAGCATTAAGGTCCCAAATGCAGACCTTCAAAGAATATTCAATGCCAATTTGCACACTAAAATTCAAGATATACTTGAGATGTTGAAATTTCCCTCCTTCATGCACTTGTGCACAACCCTTCATGATTACCAAAATTTGGTTAGTAGTCAGGAAGTAAAAACTCCCTCTAACTGTCCTAAAAAATTTGAATCCATGCCTTAAACCAACTTTCAAACATTCAAGAAACAAAATAAGGGCTTTCTACAACTTAGTTCCCCTCAACCAACTCTAGTGGTTGCTATAAATATGATAAATCCATATCAATTTAGGGAAAATCCTAGACACTTTACCCCATTACCTGACACACTTCATTCCATCATGTTGTAGCTCTTAAACAAGAACTTAATTTCCTCACCTCCTGTTAGAGCTCCTAATCCTACTAAGCCTTTACCTCCAAACTATAACTAAAATGTCGTTTTCCATTATGACTGACAAAATGGACATGATACGAAACATTGTAAGCATCTTAAACAAGATGTGCAAGACTTCATTGACTCTAATCACATCTAGATTAGTGGTGTTAATGATCAAGGTAATAAATTTGTTTCCCCTCCCAACCAAAATTTGCAAATCTTTTCCAATCCTATGCCAAATCATAACATCTCCTTTGTCAAAACTAGTGAAACTATGAATGATGTGATGAATGTTGACACGAATGATGATAACATGAATTAAAATCCTATGGATACTATGATGGAATCATTGGAGTTCTTTGCATCTTCAAAGCACTCTTTAGTTGAGTTGGCTCTTGATTTATTCAAATTAGAATTTTATTTCTATATTCATATTCATAGTGTATATACCTTTCACAATATTTGTATTGGATGCTTCCATGATCCAAAAAAAATCTTCCTCTTCCTCTTTATTTCCTCTTCCTCTACCATTTCCTGTAGTTATAGAAGGCTCCTCATGAGATTTATTTGAGTGAGAGGAAAATGTTCTAGATTTTTTTTCAATTCTTATAGTAAACTATAAGGCTTGCACTAGGATCTCGATAGAACGTTGCATATGCTCCTCATGAGATTTCAAATAATCTATTAACTCTACAACTTTGAATGTGGTTAGATCTTTACTTTCTTCAATGGTTATCACCACTGGATCAAATTTTGGAGGAAGAGATCTCAAAAAAAAACTATATTTTTTTCTCTATGAAACTTTGCCCTTGAGTTTTAAGATGGTTCACAATGTTTTATGTCCTAGTAATAAATTCTTGAAAAGAATCAACTTCTTTCATCCTTAAATTTTCAAAATATCTTTGAAATATTTGAAGTCTTAGCTATCTTATTTTTTTAGATCCTTTGTATGCATTTTGTAGAGCCTCCTATGCATCCTTTCACTTTGTCATACCAACAATACAAGGAAAAATTGAAATATCCAATGCATATTGGATGATGAATAGAGATCAATTGTCCTTTTTTTTCTTTCAACTATTTTTGTTGATTTGGTGTTAAGGTAGTCTGATCTTCAGGTTCATTATATTTTACTTCTAGTAATTCCCAAAGATCTTGGGATAATAGTAGGGTCTTCATATTTATACTCCAATATTCATAGTTGTCTTTGGTAAATAATGGAAGATGGAATGGAAGATTATCACCATTTTCCATTCTAATATTTATCAGAGAGAATTGTTATCCTAAAGTCATTACCTACACACAAAAAATTTACAACTTGCTCTGATACATGCATAATCAATGAATTGGCTTCATGCAATCGATACTTTTATTTTCAAATACATGTGCATGATTATTTTCTTCTCAATAGTTTATTTTAGTTTTAATGCATAATAAACTATGATTTTGTGTGCAGTGCTTTCCTTCATTCCTTCCATTTTACCTTAATGATTGTTTTTTTAAGCTATTTTTCTTTAGCTCCTTGTAGGATCACAACTTCATGTGTTGCATAATAAATTGCATGTATATGTAGTAGTATTAGTTAGGACATTCTCTTTTTTTAGAAATATTTATTTTTATTTAAAAAGAGTCTTTTGTTAGAAATCACTACTATATGGGTGATGAAGACATTGAATAAGTTTATCAATTTGTAAGTTGTTTATGGGATGAATATACCGTCTATTTTCTTACTAAAAGTAGTGACTATATTTTTTCCTCATTCTAAGTATAGTTATAGAGAAATTTTAATCACTATCTTATGATTGGTATTAGAGCAGGTTGTAGAATTTTTTTGTGTGGGCAACAACTTCAGGATAATAGTTCTCTCCAAGAAATATCATAATGGAAAATGGTGGAAATATTTCATTCCAACTTCCTTCGTTTGCCAAAGACAACTATGAATATTGGAGTATAAAGATGAAGACCCTACTATTATCCCAAGATCTTTGGGAATTAGTAGAAGTAGACATAATGAACCTAAAGATTAGACTTCCTTAACACCAAATTAATGAAATAATTTGAAAGAAGATAGAAAGAAGGACAATCGAGCTCTATTCACCATTCAGTTCGCATTCTAGATATTTCAATTTTTCCCCATATTGTTGGTATGACAAAGTCAAAGGATGCATGGGAGACTCTACAAACTGCATACCAAGAATTTTGACAAAATAAGATTGGTAAGACTTCAAACCTTTTAAAGAGATTTTAAATTTTTAAGGATGAAAGAAGTTGATTTTATTGAAGAATTTATTACTATGACTCGAAGTATTGTGAACCATCTTAAAACTCAAGGGGAAAGTGTCATAGAGCAAAAAATTATAATTTTTTTTTTGAAATCTCTTCCTCCAAAATTTGATCCAATGGTGATAGACATTGAAGAAAGTAAAGATCTAACCACATTCAAAGTTGCAGAGTTGATAGGTTATTTACAATCCCATGAGGAGCATATGCAATGTTCTATGGAGAGTCTAGGGTAAGTGCAAAAAGATGAGTGGCCAAAAAGGGGGCTTAAGTGGCCACTTTTTTTCTGAAATCAAGAAATACTGACATTGGACATGAAATTGAGGATAGTTACACTCAAAATTTTGAGATGCAACAAAAACAAGGATCATAGTGCTCTGAGTCTAATTTCTAAAATACTAATTTATTTTGAAAATGGTTGAGATTAAGGGGTTCAAAAGAGGGGACCACAGAAATTGGTGTTGTTTTTGTCAGAAAAACATAACATAGCAACTTTTGTGGCTCCCTCGCACGGTGAACTTTTTTTTAGTGTTTTTAAGATCACTTTGGTGAGAAATTAGCTAATATTTTGTAGTTAATGCTCGATTTTTCTGATAATTTTTTAATGGATATTTGATTTTTTACTAATTTTCAAAGTGGAAACTTCCTAAAAAATAAAATTTTGGCCATGCTACCCCTATAAATTTTGGAAACTAATTGAAAATTATTATTATTTTTTAATATGTGTAGAATGGAGTCTAGTTTCTAAAAATGTAAATTATTTGAATTTTTTATGAACGGTTAATTTATAACGAAAAAAATACCAAACACTAGTTTTTTCCAAAAAATATACATATAAACAAAAGAAATTATAGATCAAAGGCTTAACATTTTCAAAAAGTGAAAAAAATTACATCGTTAGATAGCTAAGAGAGATCCTAATATTACTTAGGTGTTTTATTTGTTCGACAATAAAATTTACGTGCAATCTTGACAGTGAGCATGAACCCGATTATGTGAAATATTGTAGAATTTGCAAAAACATGTCTTTGGACATTGGGAAGGCCCTCCAAGTCTTTGGGTTGGTATTCCAAGGAAAATACCAAGCACAAGGCTTGGGGATTCCAAAAGCAAGATATAAAGCGATTGTGTTATAATGTGCTTGCATTATTTCTTAGTTTTGACATGGTTTTTCTGTTTGTGCAAGACATGTCTAGCAAGACATAACGTGAGTGTGTTATAATGCACTCGCATTATGTCTTTCTTTGTGTTAAATGCTACTCTATTGAATGTATGTATATATTTATATGTTTGTATGTATGTATGCTTGTATGTCATGTATGTATGTATGTATGTATGCATGCTTGTATGTATGTATGTATGTATGTATGTATGTATGTATCAATGCAAGTATGTATGTATGCCTATATGTATATATGTAATATTGTATGTACATATGTACATGTATGCTTGGATGTATGTAATATTGTATGTACATATGTATGTAAGTATGTATGTATGTCTGCTTATATGTATGTATTTATGTGTGTCTTTAGGGGGAGGGATAATTTTAAGAAAGAAAGAGAGTTTTCTAGGTAGGGTGGAGGGAGAGACCTAAGAGAGAGAGAGGTAGAGAGGTAGTGAGAGGGAGAGGGGGTGGAAGGGAGAGACCTAAGAGAGAGGGAGTGGGAGAGAATGGGTTGGAGTGAGAGGGACTTTCCTAGGTAGGGTGGGAGGGATAGAGGTAGAGAGAGAGGAGGGCTGGGAGAGAGAGAACTAAGAGAGAGGGAGGGAGGGAGGGAGAGAGAGAGAAGGCGGAGGGAGAGAGAGGGGGAGAGAAAGATAGATTTATGTAGGTAGGGTGTCGAAGGGAGAGACTTGAGAGTG
>VDFB02000013.1:219267040-219385118 GCA_007258455.2 Sequoia sempervirens
AGACCATACACCAAAACAAATAGGTCACATCGAGCAATATCTTTTGTTAAATTCATCTTCGCCAAGACATTTAGATTTTCTCACCGATAGAGCTCCCGTGTGTATTATCGGCGAGACAAGACAACGTTGGGGAGACCTCTCAGAGATGGAATTATGTTACACTGAAGCACCGTGGACCCACACATAATCGCCGAGACACCACCAACCTCTCACTGAAAACCTCTTGAAAGAAAACTTTATGCTCCGTCGGTGAGACACTCTTCACTTCGACAAGACCCAATGTTTGGTCGAGGCGAAGACTCAAATGAAGTGTTGGCGAGACTGAAGGTCACTCGCCAAGACCTCACGGCGATAGCCCCGACTTATACCGATATGCACATCCATCCGCCACCGATTAGTGAGACAATGTGAAGTTGCTATGACTTCTCACCGAAGACTTTATGTTTGGCCGAAATGAAACCCCCGCATGTTGTTCGGTGAGACCACAAGAGTTCGCCATGACACTATAACGACGCCACAACTCATGCCGATATGTTGTATCCTATTCCTCCGGTCGGCGAGACATGAGGAGTTCGGTAAGAGCTTCCACCGAGGACTAAAATCACGCCGATATGAAACAATAGATGAATTCTGGTCGCTATGACAGCAAAAACGTCTTGCCGATAGGCAACTTAGACGTTTACCAATATAAAGCACACAATGGATCAGGGAGACCCTGCTTTCTTCATGCCAATATGAATCCAAATGTGGATGCCGATCGCTGTGACAATGAAAAAGTTCTGTTAACCACTTGCAACAAACATATGTTAACACAAGCAACATGGGTCGGGGAGACCAAGATAGACCAATGTCGATATGGACCACAACATGAAAAATGCATAACTCAATGGATTCAAAGGGGAAATATGGGAAAAATATGGGTGAAATATGCACATGGTAGGACCAAATTAGGAAATTATGAGTGAAAACATATGTAAAAACATCAGATTTTTATAGTCCCAACAGTGGCTCCATCTGGGGATGAATGATAGTAAGATCATTGCAAGGATCCAAAATCTTTGGGTGAGCAGACTAGATGCAAAATGAGAAAAATGGAAATGGACAAGAAGCAGATGGAAAGGATGCAAAATGAATGCAAGATGGAAGTGCACCAAAACCATAAACTACTATGCATGGAAATTTTTTTAAAGAGGACAAGCAAGAGTTGTCCATGCACTGGCAACCCTTAATCCTCTATGTTTCAACTTTTCCTGTTATGAGCTGTTACAATATGAAACTCAAACCACTTTCCCCTATCAAATACCTAGTTTTGTCTTGAGTTCACCAGATTCTTCCTAAAGACATTCATGCAACCTGCTCTGTTACTGTTATTGCAAGTTCTTAGAGAATCATCTTGCTTAGTTTGGCCCAAAATCCCTACACCCTTCTACAGCTCGAATTCTTCATCACCATGGGACAAACCCCTATTATCTTCAACATACAAAACACATGCATATTCAATGCAAAATTTCTCACTATCTTTCTCACTGTTATGCATTATGAAACATTCTCCCAGCTGTATTAAAAATTGACCATTAGAGTACTTCTCCTAAGCAACAAAAAATTCTATCATATCAATATTGTCTGAAACAAACAAATTTGAAACCTTTTGCACCACTTCAGTATCACCATTTGGGGACAATACTTGATTATAACTCACATCTCCAGTATCAAGCAAATGTGAACCAATCAAAGTTGGAATTCTATCATCCTTGGCATGCAAATAAACATTTTCTCCATATGAGTTAGGAATTTCAAAATCACATACCTCATCTTGAATGGACACAGACTTTTGATCAACACCAAAAGTTTCACCATCATTCAAAGAAATGCACTGGGAGTCATAAAAATCTTTACACAAAGATCTTTCACTATCAAAACAAATGTAAGATGGACACAACTCTTCAAGATCACCCTTGTGCACACATCTCTGATATTCAAAAGTAATCAAGTCTAAAATTTGCTCACTGCTGAATGAACACCGTTCTTTATTTTCAACACTACAGTTGCATTCTTCATTTTTGTCATCATAAAAAAGAAGTCAAAGACCATCAGAGAACAAAAAATTAGAAACATTTCCAGTGCATTCATTTATTTCATCATCTTGCTTGTCTGAAATTATCTCCTCTTTTTCATAAAGTGGATTTGAAAATAACTGAAGATCATTCATGGGCATACCTCTGCAAAATATCATCTGATCTTCTTTTAAAACTTCATCATACAATGGGTTTGAAAAAGTTTGGAAACTATTATCAAATGTACAAACCTCTTCTTCATCAACTGTATCTTCGTAGCTTTCAACTTGCTACAAATCAAAATCCACGAATCCATCTTCACAATCTAAAAATTCACTGGATTCCTCACAACATACAATGCTTTCTCTGTCACAATCTGTTATGCAAGAGAGATCTCCTGTACTTCCACCTTCCTCATGCAAGCCATCAAAGGAATCATCTTGACTTGCACATGTCTCATCTTCTATTGAATGCATCATCTGATCAACTTCTATATACTCATCAGAAATACAACTATTGGATTCAACATTGATAGTGTTCTCATACCTTATTCCCTAGGATAACGCCCTAATGAAGTTAAAAGAAGAGCCTTCTGCCTTAATCCTTTTCTTCTACTCCAATGTCTCTCCTTTATTTTCTTCCTTCTGATTAGCAACAGTTAGTCTCTCTATCTCTTCTTCAGTAGATCTCTTCATACTGTATTGAGTAGGCACCTCAACAGAATGTGGCTCTATATAATCCTCTTCAGAGTCAGGAAGGACCTTCTGTTCAGCCATATGAACATTGTGTTTCTGATTTGAAACATCATGCTGATAACCTTCATCCTCCAAAGACGAGTACCTCCCCACAACATGGTGAAAGGTATTTGAAGTCAGATATACTATGTGATCTTCTCTATTGTTTCCCATCAGCATTCCCTCCTCCTGTATTCTTTGGGCTACAACACAATGATCTGGAGAATGCGGCCTATCACAAAATTCACAAAAGTAATTGTTCCTTACCATATAGGTTCCTTTCTTGCTCAATGGATTAGGAGCTTCCTTGCTTCCAGGCCTAGCTGACATAGGTTTCTCATCCTTCCAGTCTATATTATAAGGCATGTTATGCAACCTCGGCCTCTCATTTCTGTAAGTACTCTCCTGTCTGCACTGATAATTGTTGCTTTGCTGAGGAACCTTAGGACTATCTCTTTTATCAATTATCCCTGTAGCCCTCCTATTGATTTCAATTGTCTGTGCCATCTTCTGAGCCTCAGCCAAATCTCTTGGGAATCTATTCCTTAGTTCATACCCTATTTTAGGATCAAAATCATTCAAATAAACACTCAGTGCTACAAAGTATGGCAGCCTTGATCCAGGAGGTATCTTATTCTGCAACTTACTGAATCTTTGATTAAAATCATAAATTGTGTCATTTTGATCTTTCTGAATCCGTATTAATTCATGAAGAGTAGCATTTGGTGCATTTGGATTCCCATATTGCTTGAGGAATTGGTCCTGAAACCTTTGGAGAGAATCAATAGATGTAGCTGGTAGGCTATTGAACCAATCCCTGGCGTCTTCAATAAGTGATATCATGAATAGCCTCATGTGTAAATCTTCATATGGAAAATCCAAATTTTGGATGAAAGGATTGAAACTTCTCAAATGCTCCTCAGTAGTAATTAGCTCTCAAAAATGCAGGCGGAATGCCTCAAGAGGCTGCCAATCTCTTGATACGCTTTAGGGTAACAGACAAGGTCAAGAGAACTCAACCTTCTACACTTCAGGTGCTGCAAGACCTAGGCGGGTGTACCTTTATGAATGAAGCAGACTTGACTTATGATATTCCTTCTTGTAATGATTTTTCCACAATGGCAGATGGAAGTGAACAAATGAAAACAAACTTGAAAGCAATCTTAATCTAAATCCTAAAATGCTCAATTAATAGATGTAAAGAAATTGAGTGAATCAAATGATGAAATGCAGAGACTAGTGCCTTATTGGGTATGCAAAGTCAAATGAAATAGCAATGGGCAACTTATTAAGGCAGAAACTCAAATTGTCGGCATATGATCTATTTATAACTTGTATAAACATGCAAGATTATGACTACTAAGCTCTACTTTAATAATCCAGATGAATCTCCCTAATTACTGTGATCAACAAAAAGGATTTAATCTCTTCTTGAGAGAACTAGTTAATTAATCACACAGATACAACAAATGTGCATTGATAAACTGAGAATAAACTTGTTATTTCAATTTAAACAACTGGAAAGAATCAACTTGGAGACAACTTAGCAATGCTTTTCAATAAACTCGACAGACAATTGACACCAAAAATAACCTGCCACATCAAATGACTTTCATTGAAATCACCATTTGAAAACATGCAACATAGCCTCTATTTTGAGAAATTTATTCTAATGTAGCCATCCCTAATCTACTGTATATGATCTAAAAATCTGATCCTTCAATTACAATTGAGAGTGCATATTTATACACTAGCATCAGGAAACATATCACTTCAAATTCATGTCGGCCAACTGTAGTATTCGGGTAAATTTCATGTCGGCCTGCAATGGTATTTTATAAATTCATATGTCGGCCATAGTGTTTGAATCTTTATTAATTTCCAATGGAATAGTCGCTGAGACAACCAGAAAGTATGCCGAAGGCAATTCAATCATCAATCATTAGTCATCCCGTGTTCCTCTGTTCTTTGTGTTATTTGCTTTCGTCGTGACCATTTGTTCGCTACACCGAAGTCAAGAAGTATCCATTTGTCCTCTTTATGTTTCGCTATAGCTTTGCGATGTCGGTGAGACATCATATTGAAAACCCTTTGTCACTCTGAGAGTACCCTTAGATCGCCAAGAGAATGCCAACCTTTCGCCAAAAGAAATCCATTCATTAAACATTGTCGGCAAGACCCGACCTTTTCGCTATGACCATACCTCGATGCACATGAGTCTTACTAAAGAGAATATCATTATGTTGCCGATCGACAAGACAAAGGAAGTTCACTATGACCTTACTTCGAAGAAGAGTCTCTCGCTGATAAGTCTATTCCCCCACCGCTGGTCAGTGAGACAATATGGTCTCGCCAAGACCCAATGCCGAAAACAATCTCACCAAAGAGACCCACATGAGCAAATCGGTAAGACAAAGCAAGTCGTTACAACATTATGCCGATACCAACAAGTTTGGCTGAAATGAATCCATAATGTGCTTGTCACTGAGACCAAAAGAGTTCGCAAGGACATTTTACCGACGCCACAACTCTTGCTGATGCATCCTCATTCAAGCTGGTTGCTGAGACACAGAGCACTTGGTGAAACATTATATCGATGACCAGACTCCTACCGAAATGCGAATCAACCTTTGTCACCGAGACCATGAAGAACTCCTGCTGAATGGTTCCTGCAAGAAAATTTTGATCGCTATGACAACAAATGAGTCTTGTCGAAAGGCAACACAGACTCATGTTAGCAGAAATTGCACAATGTGTCAGGGAGACAATGGTATTCTCACACCAATAGGAACCAGAATGTGAAAAATGCATGACCCGATGGATTCAATGGGGCAATATGGCAAAATATGAGTGGAATATGCACACAGTAGGACCAAATCTAGAAGTTTATGAGTAAAACCAACATGTGAAAATATCAGATTTTTACAGTTCTAATAGTGGCTCTGTCTGGGGATGAATGATAGTGAGATCATTGCAAGGATCCATAATCTTTGGGTGAGCAAACCAGACACAAATTGATGAGCCAGTGAGCAGAATGGAAATGGAAATAAAGCATAAAGGAATGAATGCAAAAAGAATGCAAGATGGAAGTGAAATGGATGCAAAATGAAGGTGAACCACAACCCTAAACTATTGTGCATGGAAAAGAAATTTAGAGAGGATAAGCAAGAGCTGTCCATGCACTGGCAACCCTTAATCCTCTGTGTTTTAATTTCACCTGTCCTGAACTGTTACAATCTGAAACTCAAACCAAGCTTTCCCCTGTCAAACACCTGGTTTTGTGTCGAGTTCATCAAATTCTTCTTGAAGATACTCATGCAATCTTTCTTGTCATTGTTATTGCAAGTTCTTAGAGTATCATCAAGCTTGGTTTGGCCCAAAATCCCTACACCATCCTGTAGTTCAAATTCTTCAACATCTTGGGACAAACCCTTGTTACTTTCAACATTCAAAATGCATGCATATGAAATACAACATTCCTTAATATCTTTCTCACTGTTATGTATTATGAAACATTCTCCCAGCTGTATTAAAAATTTACCATCAAAGTGCTTCTTTTGAGAATCAAAAAATTCTGTCATATCAACACTGTCTGAAATAAACAAATCTGAAACCTTTTGCACCTCTTCATTATCTTTATTTGGGAACGATACTTGATTATGACCCATATCTTCAATATTATGCATATGTGAACCAATAAAATTTGGAATTCTATCATCCTTGGCATGCAAATAAACATCTTCTCAATATGAGTTAGGAATTTCAAAATCACATACCTCTTCTTGAACAGACACATGCATTTGGTCAACTCCAAAAGTTTCACCATCAACTGGACACAGAGCTTCAAGATCACCCTTATGTATATATCTCTGATAATCAAGAGTTAACAGATCTGAAACTTGCTCACTGCTAAGCAAACAAGTTTCCACATTTTCATTATTACAGTCATACTCATCACTTTTGTCATCATCAAAAAGAGGCCCAGGATCATTAGAGAATGAAAAATTACCAGCATAGTCATTTGTTCCATAACTTGACACATCCTTTTGTTTATCTAAAAATACCTTTTGCTCAACATCAAGTGGATCTGAAAATACCTGAAATTCATTCTTGGGAAAACCTTTGCAAAACATTATTTGATCCTCTTTTAAATCTTCATCATGCAATGGGCCTGAATTTTTTTGGAAACCATTCTCAAATCTACAAACCTCCTCTTCATCGAATGTATCTTTGTAGCTTTCAACTGCAACTAGAGGTATTGTATATTCACTATCAACATTTCCCATTGCCTCTTCATCCTGATCTTCATAAGAGGTAGAAAAATCCCTTTGCTGCAAATCAAAATCCACAGGTGCATCTTCAAAATCTGAATACTCATTTGATCCCTCATAACACACACTGCTCTCCCTGTCACAATCTGTTATGCAAGAGAGATATTTTGTACCTTCATCTTCATTATGCAAGCTATCACAAGAATTATACTGACTTGCACATATTTCATCATCCATTGGATGCATTGTTTGATCAATTTCTCTATACTCATCAGAAATACAATCATTTGAATCAACATTGATAGTGTTGTCATACCTTATCTTCTCCATGGCATCAATGAATTTATTCAAGTGATCATAGGCATGCCGTATTGATGACCCTGACAAATAAGCTAATTCAGGCTCCCATGCTCTTATGAACTATGCAACAAAAATGGGTCTTGTAGGCATACAATCAGGAGGCAATTACATACAGACACTTATCATCCTATTATACAGAGAAGTCAAATCTTCTCCTTCATACTTCCTTATGCCAAGAAATGCATCAAAGGGGTAAATTCCATACTCTGATTGTGTGCTGGAGTCCTGGCTTTGAGTATACACATACTCAGCTTCTTCTTCAAATTGTTGATCCTGGCATACATATTATTGCAAATTCTGATTTTCTTGAATCTCCAATAACCCATGGGAAGCCCAATTTGGTGCAGACAAATCTCCATATTCCTCGAGAAATCGATCCTGAAATCCTTGGAGAGATTTAATAGAAGCTACCAATAGGCTGTTGAACCAATCCCTAGCATCTTCAATAAGTGATATCATAAACAACCTCATATGTAAATCCTCATATGGTATATCCAAACCCTCGATGAAATCATTGAAGCTCCTCAAATGATCCTCAGCAGTGATTGCGTTACTCCCTATAAAATTAGGGACCAGACTTCTCCAATTCATATCCATAGGGTAAGGGTACCCTTGAAACCCTATCAGATCGAATTGCTTGATCATTGTTCTGCATAGATGGGGAGGGACAGGTGGGTACATATTTTTTTGTGCATGATATGCACTGTATCCATTGTAGAAATTTCCAATTGTATTATCAGGTGCTTGAGGGGCCCAATAACTTCCTGCATTCGTTCCATACACACATTCCATTCTTCATCAAACCTTTTTTTAGAGTCGCCACCTACTTTTCCAAAAGTAGGAAAATGATTCTTTTCTGATCTTCTTCCCAGTGGAATCACTATTTTTTGAATCTTCTCAAATTTCAACTTTTTCTTCAATGACTCTATATGATGGTCTTCAACCGAATTTTCTGATGTATCCCCAATAGAATCGCCAATTTGTTAGCTCTCAAAAATGCAGGCGGAATGCCTCAAGAGTCTGCCAATCTCTTGATACGCTTTAGGGTAATAGACAAGGTCAAGAGAACTCAACCTTCTACACTTCAGGTGTTGCAAGACCTAGGCGGGTGTACCTTTTTGAATGAAGCAGACTTGACTTATGATATTCCTTCTTGTAATGATTTGTCCACAATGGAAAATGGAAGTGAACAAATGAAAACAAACTTGAAAGAAATCTTCTTAATCTAAATCCTAAAATGCTCAATTAATAGATGTAAAGAAATTGAGTGAATCAAATGATGAAATGCAGAGACCAGTGCCTTATTGGGTATGTGGAGTCAAATGAAATAGAAATGGGAAACTTATTCTGGAAGGAGCTCAAATTGTTGGCATATGATCTGTTTATAACTTGTATAAACATGCAGGATTATGACTACTAAGCTCTACTTTAATAATCTAGATGAATCTCCCTGATTACTGTGATAAAAAAAATGATTTAATCTCTTCTTGAGAGAACCAATTAATTAATCACACAAATACAACAAATGTGCATTGATAAACTGAGAATAAACTTGTTATTTCAATTTAAACAACTGGAAATAATCAACTTGGAGATAACTTAGCAATGCTTTTCAATAAACTCGACAGACAATTGACACCAAAAATAACCTACCACATCAACTGACTTTCATTGAAATCACCATTTGAAAGCATGCAACATAGCCTCTGTTTTGAGAAATTTATTCTAATGTAGCCATCCCTAATCTACTGTATATGATCTAAAAATATGATCCTTCAATTATAATCGAGAGTGCATATTTATACACCAGCATCAGGAAACATATCGCTTCAAATTCATGTCGGCCAACTGTAGTATTCGGGCAAATTTCATGTTGGCCTACAACAGTATTTTAGAAATTCATATGTCAGCCACAATGTTTGAATCTTTATTAATCACCAATGGAATAGTTGTTGAGACACCTAGAAAGTATGCTGAAGGCAATTCAATCGTCAATCGTTAGTCATCCCGTGTTCCTCTGTTCTTTGTGTTATTCACTTTTTCCGTGACCATCTATTTGCTACACTGAAGTCAAGAAGTATCCATTTGTCCTCTTTATGTTTTGCTATAGCTCTGCAATGTTGGGGAGACATCATATCGAAAACCCTTTGTCACTCCGAGAGCACCCTTAGATTGCCAAGAGAATGCCAACCTTTCGCCAAAAGAAATCCATTCATTAAACATTGTCGGCAAGACCCGACCTTTTCGCTATGACCATACCCCGATGCACATGAGTCTTATTGAAGAGAATATCATCATGTTGTCGATCGGCAAGACAAAGGAAATTTTCTATGACCTTACTTCGAAGAAGAGTCTCTCGCCGATAAGTCTATTCCCCCACTGCTGGTCAGTGAGACAATATGGTCTTGCCAAGACCCAATGCTGAAAACAATCTCTCACCGAAGGAGACCCACATGAGAAAATTGGTAAGATAAAGCAAGTCGTTACAACATTATGTCGATACCAACAAGTTTGGCCGAAATGAATCCATACTGTGCCTGTCGCCGAGACCAAAAGAGTTCACTAGGACATTTTACTGACATCGCAACTCTTGCCGATGCATCCTCATTCAAGCCAGTCGCCGAGATACAGAGCACTTGGTGAAACATTATATCGACAACCAAACTCCTGCCAAAATTTGAATCAACCTCTATCGCCGAGACCGTGAAGAACTCCTGCCGAATGGTGCCTGCAAGAAAATTTTGATCTCTATGACAACAAATGAGTCTTGCCAAAAGGAAACATAGACTCATGTTAGCAGAAAACGCACAATGGGTCGGGGAGACAATGGTATTCTCATGCGATAGGAACCAGAATGTGAAAAATGCATGACTCGATGGATTCAATGGGGCAATATGGAAAAATATGAGTGGAATATGCACACAGTAGGACCAAATCTGGAAGTTTATGAGTAAAACCAACATGTGAGAATATCAGATTTTTACAGTTCTAACAATCCCCTCCATTTTCATCCTCAACTCGAGCTTCGAAGTGCAAAATTCTAGAGTTTTTTGGTGCTAGAGGGTGAGAAGGTGGAAAAGGGGGGTTTGAGTGAACCAGGGGGTTCATTCGAACCCCCAAGGGTTCACTCGAACCCCTTCCACAAAGGTTTTTTCTTGGGAATGGTGGGACCTTGCAGTTAATGGGTTCGCTCGAACCAAAAGTTTGTTCAAACCCCTAAAAACCAATTTTTTTTGCATGGGGTCATTTTTTGCAACTTTTCCTTCCTCACAAGAATTGTAAACCACTTTTGTGGGTTTACCCTCCAGTTAGATGTATTTAATGATCATCACAATAAAACAACAAAATAAGATTTATTACCCGGTTCTAGTAGGTTTGATACATGATCAAAGTCAACAGATGATTGCATCTCCATGATTTGTAGATTTGTTGGGAGCTGATATGTGTCAAGTGGGGTTAGACTTCTTACAAACCATTTATAAACCCACTCTTTTGAGTCACAATCCTTCCATTCTTAAAGTGTACATGTAGTATGGATACTCCATGTACCTGCATTTGAGCTTCTAAAAGAGTGTAGCTCACTCGATCCTATTAGTGTACACCAATCCTTATATTTTGAAATTTTAGTATCATCTACCAACCAAAAAAATTTGCGAACTAAAGAATTACCTTCATTACTTGGACCCATTGTATGATTGCACCATTCAACAATTGATTTTGCATTTTTCAACTTTACATTGTCTTTGTACTTTAACTCTACTCTTGCTAAGGCTCTTTTGATACATGCACTTGCTCCATCATGCTCCCCCTTTCCATGTCTGGCCTCTGAGAAGTTCCACATATGTTGAACACCACTGATCCTATGCATCATGCTTAACTAGTAAAACATTTCAAAGTTCTTGAATTGCAATGTACAGTTATCTAACCATATGATATGCTAACTGAATGATATGCCCATGCTAGCCAAATCAACATAGAACATCTAAAAGCAACCTTGCACAAACTCTGTAGAATGTGTGTGATCATCATTGATGTAAAAGTGATACTCCCTCAATACCTTCTTGTTATCCTCTGTACTATAATTTGTATGAATAAATGCTATATGCACAAATATAGCAACCTACGTGGAGTTGTAGTATTGTGATTGCACCTTTTTATGTGGCTATAGTGTGCAGTTCTTCACAAAGTCAACAACTAAAATGATGTTATGAAGTGGAAACATGTCCTTGCATAACTTGAACTGTGAGTCCAACCATCAAGCTTTATGTGCATTCCTTGCATACTCATAGAACACCTAATCATGAAAAATGCCCATAAATTGATACACTAGAATCTTATCATTGACCAATTCACACTTCTTTGCTTCTTTCCTATGTTTTAGACTATAGGCCATTGTCTTATATTTTCCAAATTCCACAATTTCATTTCCAATTGTATGTGTACTAGCCATGTGTTGGAAAATTGTAAAATGTTGCATGCCACCACAATGATCACATGTGCCATCCAAACATGACTTCTTGTAAAAAAATTGACCATCCACTCTTTCACATAAAATGGAAGATAAGAAATCCCTTGAAGATTTAGGTGGAGGCCTTATGTTACATTACTACAAAACATTGTTAGTATGCATATCTACACATATACGTTGATAAACATCATAATGGTTAGAAAACTCAATATATACTATACAACAACAAGTAGTGCATGTGTTCAAAATTTTTGAGGGAAGGTAATGGGTTAGCAAACATTTTTGCTAATATTGGTGTTGGAGAGTTTAGGGATTGGGGTCTGAATGACCCTCTCCCTATAGAGGTTATTGCAACTATGAACCATGATAGCTGATTTTAATTTGATTAACTTCTCATTATGGTTGGTAGTGTACATGTATTTCCTCACGTGGCCGATTATTATGAGAAAGGATGGTAAGCAATATTTGAAACAAGTGAATGGTACAGGAGCTGGGTACATAGGGAATAGAACTCTATGTTCTTTATTTTCCACTGTTCCATTTCTGGCCTCACATGGATTCTAGGTGGTCTTTGCATTTTTTTCTAGAGTTTTCTTTTCTCTATGCTTGGAACCCTCAAGCTATTACCTTTTGCTAATTGTGGTGATATGGGTGGTGATAGAAATCAGGCCGAACCTTTCTCATGTGAAGATGCTAAGAAGAGGAAGGAGGTTTGGCAGGTGTTGGAGAAAGGAGGGTTAACTCCTTACCTAGAGAAATTACATGGCAATAATCCTCAGGTTACAACGCTTTTTGTTAAAGGATGGAATGATAGGGTGCTGAAGCTTTATGGGATGAAACTTGAGGTCAATGAAGAATTTATAACTAGTATTACTGGCATGGCTATGGATGGAATGAAAGTTTTTAGGGATAAAAAGGAGGCGCAAACCACTATGAAAATCTTTTTCAAAGATGAAGTGCAGGATTTGAGGACTATGAGGAGTGGAGGCTATCAAAGAAGTTCTCTTAAAGAGTTATGGGGAGATGTTGCAGAAGAGCTAATGTGTTACATAACATTAGAAGGCCGATTTTCAGCGGTAAATGCATACCACTTCATCTTGCTTAATCACTTCCATCATAAGAAGAGGGTTTCTTTTTCTTATTATCTTCTGATGTCTCTTGATTCGGGTCTTAAGGATCCAAAGAAAAACCCTAAAAACCTCATCTTGCATGTGGGGTTAATTCTTCTCATCTCTGATTATGCGAAGAATTTTGAGGTTGCTAAACCTATTGTCACCCCAAAGGGTAAACAGTCCAAACCTGCTGAGGAGTATGAGACTGCTTCTAAAGAGGAACCAACCAGCAAAAAAATCAAGAAAAGGAAATTGATTTTGGAAAAGAGTCAGAGTTGGAGGAGGATGTGGAATGTGTTCTTGATTCACTTGCTTCTTTGGAGGAGGGTCCACATTTCCCTGCTATAGGAAAGATGAAAAAGGGAAACCGTGTGCTAGTGTGGGTTATTTGACGTGTAGTGATGAGGTGGCTGCTGATTTGCTGAGTAGGGGTGTGAAGGTGAAGAATGATATGTATGGTGAGGCTACCTCGCCACCCCTTGCAGCTAAGCAGAAGAAGGAATCATAGAAGGGAAGCAGGAAGAAAAAGGTCTTGAGGACTGCAGGCCAAATTTTGGAGAATGAATTTCCTCTCACTATTGTGGTGAACTCTATGCTGATGATTCCCCAAGTGTTAAGCCAGATTTGTAGCTGAAAGATAAGTCTGGGTATGCTGTTGTTGTTGTGGCGGAGGAGATAGCGAGTTCCATCCGCAAACTCAAGACTTCAGTCGTTGTTGAAAAAGGTAAGGATACCCCCACTGGTCAGGAAAGGGTTTTCTCTAAGGAGGAAGATGCTTTTGGGAAAGGGGTTTTTAATAGTGATAGAGAGGATTTGTTTGATATGCTTGGAAATGTTCGTGAGGGTTCCATTGTCTTGTTCAATATTTTTAAATTTTTTTCTTCATGAACTCAATAAAACTAATGTCAATGTTAGGGGTGTGGTGAGTAAGGTTGAGGGGTCCTCTGTCTAGAATCAGATAGATGAGTTGTTTGAATCCTTAAACATTGTGGTAGATAATATTGCAGAGGAAACTCTCAAAATGAAACATAATCTTGAGGGTAGAATCCTCACCCTTGAGGATCAAATGGTGAAAATTTGGGATACTATGATGAGAGGTGGGGAAGTGCATAAATTTTTTGGTAAATTTGAATTGACTGCTATTGCATCTCTAGTGGTTAGTGCTAAGAAGTGTAAAGATAGTGCTCATGCTGAAGAGTTCGGTGTTGTTGGTAAGCCAATGGAGTAGGAGGGTGCTATTGGGAAGGGTGGGGAGAAAGGTATGTTTCGATTTCTGAGGTAAATATGGATGGACTTGGAGCCAAGACTAGGAACAAAAATAAAGCTCAGGTTGGGGCATCTAGGAAGGAAATTTATGATGTTTTTGATGAAGCTTAGAAGGTTGTGGCTAGCGACGTGGAGGCGGCGGATATTCTGAAAAGCATGTAGTGCTACTAGTGGGGTCCTCCTTTTTGGATGACTCTTTGCTGACGGGTCACTATTGTTGGACTATTTTTTGCTTTATGACAATTTCTTTCTTTTTAGTTGCTTTCTAATGTAAAGGGTTTCATGCCCCTTCAAAACCCGTATTTTACCTCCAATAAAAAACAAGTAGTGCATGTGTGATTTATTTTTACTTAAAAATGCTTTAGCATTTCAAAATACCTTTGACGTATTTTAACTTGAGCAAACTTCTCTATAAAATCAACAAAAAAATAGGTTTGAGTGGTATCCAAAAAATGCTTTGGATGTGGCTCATTGATTTGACTACCAATTCTCCTTACAAAATCTCTTTGATTGGGAGAGATTCTTGTGTTATCCTTCCAAAAATCTTGTATTATAGATCTCAAGGCTTAAACAATTTGTTTATCTTTCCATGGTACTCTACCCGAGAATTCCCATAACTCATTGCTATTTGGATCCTTTACTCTTTCACACCTTCTTTTGGCTCTCATTAGAGATGATCTACTTATTTTCAAAGATTTACTTTTCTTTGTAAGGTTCATCTTATTCCTTGTTTGACTATTTAACAATGTTGTTTTCATCACATGTCATGTGACACAACTATCTTTCGTGCGTGAGGTAGAACCCATGCTCTCATATGCACTCATCAGATTCTTTACAATGGATTTTTAACATCATCAGATGTTCTTAGCCCAAGAGTCTTCATGGTGGGCCTAAATTGAGTTGCCTCATAATTTCAAAAAATAGTTGACATCTTCCAGCCTTACTTAGCTTCTCAAAAAATAAACTCCATATCCTCTTTGCAAATATTTGACATGTACATTTTGGAATCTTATTAGGCATTGTTTTCAAAACATTAGAATCAATATTGATTAAATATTTAGGTTTTTTAAGCAAAACTCTAGGAGGATTTGTCAAAGCTAAAGTTGTGTCAACATTAGGATTGTCAACAACAATGGGGATAGATTGAGCACCTTCAATCAGAGGTGAAACTAATGACATACCTTGAGATTTACATGTAAATGATGTTGTACCTCCAACTTGAGATGTGGTATGTGGAGTGCCTTCAAATGGAGATGTGTTTGCTGATGTACTTTCAAAACTGCATGTTGTTTATGGTGTGTCTTCAATTGGAGATGTGTTTTCTGATGTACTTGGAAAACCACATGTTGATGGTGTGTTGTCAACTGGAGATGTGATTGTTGTTGTAATTTGAACATGATATATTGTAGATGGCATGCATTTAACTTCACCTATGGTTGATGATGTGCCCCCAACTTTAGGATCCATTTGTGTCCTTCCATGAAGTTTGTTCATTCATTCCCTTTATGCTGCCAATTTGACATCTCTCTTAGATTGCACGAGAATTTATTCCTATATGGGCTGCAATTTCATTTCTTCATGAATTTTCCTATTTGATTCTCTTCTCCTTGCATTTTTAGTTTAACGTTCATCTAGTGTTAGAGGCTTTGCTCATTTCCTTGGCATGACATTGAATGCTACATGTTCACAAACACACAAAGAACAAAATTAAGTAACATGCATTTTATGAAACATATCCATATCACTGATTACAATGCATTTTATGAAACACACAAAGCATTTTATTAAACATATGGACATATCATTGATTACATTGCATTGCATATCTTTCAGACTCAAAGCATTACTTCATGTTGCATAACTAATAACTAGATGTTGATCTATCTACATGACAAAATTTTTATTGCAATGAAACAATTTTTTAGTGCCAGTCCTATATTAAAACAAATTAAAAATATAAATGTGTTGTCCAAATGTTTTGGATGAAGGGGATGTCAAAATGTGTTGTCCAAGTGTTATGGAATGATTTTTATTCAATATGTGCATACGTTTGAATATTTGAAATTGAATTGTTGGTATTGGCATGGTGTGATGGTTTATAGGTGGCATTGTTGTTCTTGCCACCAAGGTTCAAACCCCATTGGGGTGGTATTGTTGTATCTGGTTCATAGCTCCGGTCAAAAGCGTTTACCCCTTATATAAAAAAATATTTGAAATTGAATTAAAATATGAATGGTCAGATGAGTTCCTAGAGCATTTGACAACATAAATGGCATTTTCTTCATATTTATATAAAATTTGACTAATGAATTAGTGCAAACCTATGTAAGATCATCTAGGCTAACATACTTACATTTACAAGATAAGGGAGCATTAATGTAATTGTTTGGAAAAGTTAAATGTCAGCATTTAAGAGGATTATAATTTATTTTTTTGGCTGAGAGATATTGTATTTTTGAACTAAGAGCATTTTTATGACATCATAAATGGTATTTTTATGACAACATTTAAATACTTCCTCTTATCATTTATATAAAGAACAAAGAACAAAGAGCATTTTTATGACAACATAAATGGTATTTGTCATTGTTTTAATTTAAATCTTAACCTTCATGTATTTGCATTTCTTTTTAGTATGTTAAAACACCAGTGAAATAAGAGTCTCATTTTCTTATATGGTAATGTATGACAAGTTTTTTAGTGCCAATATGTACCATTGCATTTAGTGAGTGCAAGAGGCCAGCATGCTAATGGTTATACTATGGAGAATTTAGGTAGGGTCTGGTTGTGCATGGGTCATTGCAAACCCAACTCACAAAAGATGTATGTCAGTCTTTTAGAAGAGGGCACAAGGCACCAATGAACGGGGGGTTGTGATTATCATATAAAGGATAAGAGATAGATCATTGATGAAGATTTGGTTCACTTCAAACAATATCGGATAATTGTTGAAATCAGAAGGTCAATGGCCCTGGGATACTCACTTAATTTTTTGGGGATCAAAATTAAGAGCTCTTGCAGGTCAAAATATTAGCTTGGATGTAAGAGATACAAACCCTCTAATGTGTTATGAAGGTCAAATAAGCAACCTATGAGCTGAAGCTCAAATAAGCAACCTATGGTTTTCAACACAAAGGTGAAATGGACAGTGGGTGAGAAGAAGGTGAAATTTGGTCTCATGGTGATGGATTTTGATCAATTACAGTCTAATGTACATTTTAAAGTCAACCTATGGTGATGGATAAATGTTTATAGATGACATAATTTCAATTACAATCTAATTTACATTAAAAAATCAACCTATGTGTGCAACTATTATGCAATTACTTCACATTGCATATCTAATAACTAGGAGAAGCTTCCAATAGCATTTTCTTTTCATTGCATTCCATTAGACCACACTGCTTTGACAAATTTCCTTGAGTAATTTTTTCATACCCTCTATATAAGTTTAGATTAATTAATCTATTATGTCATGTTTTTCATTTTTATCTTCAAACTCCTACAAATTAAACTTTTATATGCAACTTTCATCTAATTCAATGTTGAATTCTATGTATAACAATGAAGATTTATAAAATTATCAAATGAATTTGGTCTATACTATAAAAAAAATACAAAAAAACTGAATATAAACATCTACCTAAAATGAAAAATTGTGAAATCCACTAGTCATGATGGAAATGCACTACTATAAGCAATGCAAATGGAATTCATAAGTAAGTTTGTGTTAAGTTGATATCCTCTATATAAATTTACATGAATTCATCTAAATTATGTCATTTTTTTAATTTTATTCTTCAAACTCCTAAAAATTGAACTTCTTTATGCAACTTCCATCTAATTAAATGTTGAATTCTATGTATAACAATTATGATTAATAAAATCATGCAAGGAATGGTTTATATTGTCAAAAGTAAACAAAAATACTCAATATCAACATTTAAATTGTACCAAAATGAATATAATACCTTTGATAATGAAAAATGATGTAGAAACCTCAAATTGTCTCCTACATTTTATAGCATTTAAATTGGTGCTAAAAAGGTGATGGATCAAGCCTAATTTGGTACAAGAAGTCAATTGCATAAAAAGGCATTTCCTAGTCAGAAAAAGCGTAGAACCAAAAAAGTGCACATAATTGTGGGCCTAAATCACAGGTCAATTGCTTTTTTACCATTTTTGGAAAAACCAAATTTGATGCAAAATGTGACATCAAGTTTGGTGTGCACCAAATGTTCAGTTTCAATTCTTTGCAATTTTTGACTTCCAGTTTGGTGAGGGAAAATGTTGTGTTCCAATTCTTTGTGGTTTGGTGAGTGCCAATGGTTTTATATAGAAAATTTGTCCTTTTGTAAGCCTCGATTGTAAATGAAGACCTACAAAGAGGATAAAGAAGAGTGGGATTATGAGGGAGAGAACACTATAAGACTGTTTCAGGAGGGATGAAGACATAGAGAAGGATGAAGAGGCTGAAAGTAGTATTTTGTAATTAAGTTTTCTATAGACATCACCAAGAGTGGGACATTATTATCAATTGTCTCCTGAAAAGTGTGAGCATGCTCCTACTCAATCGTAAGTCCTTAATCATAATACGTTAAACCTGTAGCCCTAATCCCTCAACCCTATACCTTAAACCCTAATCCTTCAAACCTCAAACCTCAAACCCTCAACCCTTAAACCCTAATACGTCAACCCTCAACCCTCAACCCTATCAATTAAACCCTCAACTGTAATTGCTCAACCTTAATCCCTCAAAGATCAAACCTTAATTCCTAAATCCTCTCCCTCTCCCTCTCCCCCTCCCCCCCCCTCCCCCTCCTCCCCCTCCCCCCTCTCTCTCTCTTTCTCTCTCCCCCTCCCTCCCCCTCCCCCTCTACCTCTGCCTCTCCTTTGTCTCCCTCTCTATCTCCCTCTCCATCTCTCCTTTCTCTATCTCTCTCAAGTCTCTCCCTCCCACCCTCTCCATCTCTCAAGTCTCTCTCTCTCTCTCTCTCTCTCTCACTCCCTCTATCTCTCTCCCATCCCTTTATTTCCCACTCCCTCTCTCTCTCTCCCACTCTCTCAACTATCCCTCCCACCCTCTACCCTATCAATTAAACCCTAATCCCTCTAACCTTAAACCATGAACCCAATTAAACCTTAATACCTCAAGTTCAAGTCTCTCTCTCTCTCAAGCCTCTCCCTCCCACCCCCTCACCATCTCTCAGGTCTCTCTCTCTCTCTCTCTCACTCTATCTCTCTCCCATCCCTCTATATCATTCCCTCTCTCTCCTCTCTCAAACTATCCCTCCCACCTAGATAAGTCCCTCCTCCAACCCCTCTCTCCCACTCTCTCTCTCCCTCTCTCCCAGGTCTCTCTCTCTCTCTCAAGTATTTCCCTCCCACCCCCTCTCCCTCTCTCCCATCCCTCTATGCCCCTACCCTAATACCTCATCCCTCAACCCTCTACCCTATCAATTAAACCCTAAACCCTAGTTTCTCAATCTTAATCCCCAAATAATCAAACCTTAAATGATCAACCCTTAACCCTCTACCCTCTACCCTATCAATTAAACCCTCTACATTATACCATAAACCCTAATCCCTCAAACCTTATATCGTCAACCCAATTAAATTGTAATACCTACCATGTGAATTAAAACCCTCTACCCTAGATACCTTATACCATAATCCTCATACCTAGTACCTCAAACCTTAAACCCTAATCCCTCAACTGTTGACCCTTAAACCCTAAAACCTCATCTCTCAACCCTATACCTTATCAATTAAACCCTCAACCCTAATCCCTCAATCCTATACCTTAAAACCTAATCCCTCAAAACTCAAACCTTAAACCCTAATCCCTCAAACCTCAAACCTTAATCCATCAATCCCCAATCCTCAAACCTTAATCCCTCAAAGATCAAACTTTAATCCCTCTATCCTTAAACCTTAAACCCTAAACCTTGAACCCCCTACCCTAGAAACCTTTAACCCTAATCCCTCAAACCTCAAACCTTAAACCCTCAACCTGAGATAGCTAAGAGAGAGATATGTGGGGTGGGAGGGATTGAGACCTGAGAGAGAGACTTGAGAGGGAGAGAGAGAGTTATCTAATCAGGGTGGGGGAGAGGCCTAAGAGAGAGAGAGAGAGAGAGAGAGAGGGGTTGGGAGGGATTTTTTTAGGGAGAGACCTCAGAGAGAGAGGGATAAACTTGAAAGAGAGATATCTAAGAAAGAGCTTAGAAGGAGAGAGAAAGATAAAGACATTTAAGAGAGGGAGTTGGAGTGAGAGAGTGAGAGAGAGACTTGAGAGGGAGAGAGTCAGGGAGTGTGAGACCTAAGAGGGAGATAGAGATAGGGAGTGTGAGAGAGGGGGTTGGAGTGAGAGATATTTGTCTAGGTAGGGTGAGAGGGAGAAATACATGAGAGAGAGATACTTGAGAGGGGGAGAGAGAGTTATCTAGTTAGGGTGGGGGGAGAGACCCGAGAAAGGGAGAAGCGTTGGGAGGGATATTTTGAAGGAGTGGGAGAAACCTAATAAAGAGACCTAGGAGAGGAGTAGGAGACACTTGAGAGAGAGATGAGAGGGAGAGAAAGATAAATACCTAAGATAAGGAGTTGGAGTGATAGAGAGAGAAAGACCTGAGAGGGAGAGAGAGAGAGAGGGAGTGTGAGAGAGAGGGTTGGATTGAGAGATATTTTTCTATGTTGGGTGGGAGGGAGTGAGACATAAGAGAGAGAGACTTGAGAGGGAGAGAGAGAGAGAGTTATCTAGTTAGGGTGGAGGGAGAGGCCTAAGAGAGAGAGGGGTTGGGAGGGGTTTTTTGAGGGAGAGACTTGAGAGAGACCGAGTTGGATAAACTTGAGAGAGAGACAACTTCAAGAGAGAGATGAGAGGGAAAGGGAAAAATAAAGAATTGAGAGAGGGAGTTGGAGTGAGAGATTGATAGAGAGAGACTTGAGAGGGAGAGAGAGAGATGAGAGGGAGAGAGAAAGATAAAGACCCGAGAGAGGGAGTTGGAGTGAGATAGTGATAGAGAGATACTTGAGAGGGAGAGAGAGAGGGAGTGTGAGAGGGGGTTGGAGTGAGAGAGATTTGTCTAGGTAGGGTGGGAGGGAGAAAGACATGAGAGAGACTTGAGAGGGAGAGAGAGTTATCTAGTTAGGGTGGGGGGAGAGACTTGAGAGAGGGAGAGGGGTTGGGAGGGATATTTTAAGGGATATACCTGAGAGAGAGGGAGTGGGAGACACTTAAGAAAGAGACTTGAGAGAGACCTAAGAGAGATAGATAAGAGGGAGAGAGAAAGATAAAGACCTAAGATAGGGAGTTAGAGTGAGAGAGAGAGAGAAATAATTGAGAGGGAGAGAGAGAGGGAGTGTGAGCCATAAGAGGGAGAGAGAGGGAGTGTGAGAGAGGGGGTTGGAGTGAGAGATTTTTATAGGTAGGGTGAGATAGAGAAAGTTATATAGTTAGGGTGGTGGGAGAGACCTGATAGAGGGAGAGGGGTTGGGAGGGATATTTTGAGGGAGATTCTTGAGAGAGAGGGAGTGAGAGACACCTAAGAGAGAGACCTGAGAGAGAGGAAGTGAGAGACACCTGAGAGAGAGAACTGTGAGAGAGAGACCCGAGATAGAGAGATGAGAGGGACATAAAAATATAAAGACTTGAGAGGGAGTTGGAGTGAGAGAGAGAGAAATACCTGAGAGGGAGAGATAGAGGGAGTGTGAGAGAGGGGATTGGAGTGAGAGAGATTTGTCTAGGTAGGGTGGGGGAGTGATACCTAAAGAGAAATACTACTACATCAGAGAAAGGTGGTTATCTAGTTAGGATGAGAGGGAGAGACCTGAGAGAGGGACATGGGGTGGGAGGGATATTATTAGGGAGATACCTGAGAGAGAGGGAGTGTGAGAGAGAGTAGTCTAGGTAGGGTGGAAGGGAGTGAGACCTAAGAGAGAGATACTTGATTTAGGGAGAGAGTTATCTAGTTAGAGTAGGGGGAAGACCTGAGAGAGGGAGAGTAGTTGGGAGGGATATTTTGAGGGAGAGACATAAGAGAGAGAGAGAGAAAGATAAATACCCGAGAGAGGGAGATGGAGTGAGAGATGGAGATAGAAACACTTGAGAGGGAGAGAAAGAGGGAGTGTGAGAGAGGGGGTTGGAGTGATAGATTTGTCTAGGTGGAGTAGGAGGGAGTGAGACCTAAGAGAGAGAGAATACTACATCAGAGAAAGAGAGTTTTCTAGGGAGAGACCAGAGAGAGATGAGAGGGAGAGAGAAATATAAAGACCTAAGAGAGGGAGTGTGAGAGAAGGAGTTGGAGTGAGAGTGATTTTTCTAGGTAGGGTGGGAGGGAGTGAGACTTGAGAGAGAGAGACTACTGTTAGAGAAAGAAATTTATCTAGTTAGGATGGGAGGGAGAGACCTGAGAGAGGGAGAGGGGGTGGGAGGGATAGCTTGAGGGAGAGACTTGAGAGAGACATAGTGTGAGAGAGGGGTTTAGAGTGAAAAATTAGTCTAGGTATGGTGGGAGGGAGTGAGACCTAAGAGAGAGACTTGAGATGGAGAGAGATTTATCTAGTTAGGGTGGGGGGAGATACCTAAGAGAGGGAGAGGGCATGTGAGGGATATTTTGAGGGAGAGACCTGAGAGAGAGGGAGAGAGAGAGAGAGGGAGTAGGAGACACCTGAGAGAGACCTAATAGAGAGAGACCTAATATAGAGGCTTGAGAGATAGACCTAAGAGAGAGACTTGAGATGGACAAAGAGAGGGAGTGGGAGAGACCTAAGAGAGAAACTTTCAAGGGAGAGAGAGTTGTATAGTTAGGGTGGAAGGAAGAGAATTGAGAGAGGGAGAGGGGGTGTGAGAGATCCAAGAGACAGAGGGTGGGAAGGATAGAGCAAGGGAGAGATAATGGATACATATTGGTTAAGAGGGAAGGAGGAAGAGAGGTTGTGAAAGGTAAAACTTCAACTATCCATCAATGATCATAACCCACAAACTTGAAGAATTATGAAAGTGGTGGAGCAAACACAAATAAAACTTAGGTTTTATTCAAAGCAACTCATTTGTCGAGTGCCAAATTTTGCGCTCTCCAAATGAGCTGCTTATGGATATGAATTTATTAGGATTTATCAAATTTTCACATATTTTTGTCTGTGCTCACTATCACATTTGCATGTCTTTCAATGCACATTTATAAAAAAACATCATGATAACATTAGGCTCTCTCTTAGCTATCTAAATATAGTCATTTTTTTACATTTTGAATAAGTTAAGGTTTTCATACGTAACTTCTCTTGTTATTGCCTCCATTTTTTTCCAAAAACCAACATGTGCTAGTTTTAGGATATAATTTTACTTGTTCATCCAATCATGAAACAAATTACATTTTTTTAAACTAGACTCCATTCTACGCATGATGATTTTTTTTTTCAATTTTTGATTAGTTTTCAAAAAATTTAGGGGGGAGCACACTCAAATTTCATCTTTATAGGATGTGTCCACTTTGAAAATTCATAAAATATTATATATTCATTAAAAAAAATAGTCGAAAGAACGGGGACAAACTACATGGTGTTATCTAATTTCTCAATGTTTAGATTTTTTAAATTCTAAAGAAAAGTTAATCAAAAAGGGGGGGGCATAATATGCTATGCTATTTTTTTGATAAAAACAAGACCTATTTTTGGCCCACCCTTTTTGAAACCCTTAATCTTCATTATTTTTTTTAAAAATTAGTAGCTTACAAACTAGAGTTAGAGCACTTCAACTTTTGTTCTTTCTTCATCTTTAGATTTTGAGCGTAACTATCTTCATTTTCTCATGCACATTAGATTTTGCTAATTTCAGAAAAAAGTGACATCTTAAGAGCTATTTTCGTGTCATAGCTTGGTGCACTTATCCTACAAGCCGACATCAAAATTTGAATTCGGGGACATTAAAATATTGCCAAAAACATATTTTAAATTTGGTTTCAAAGGCCTAGGGAGAACCCATTCACCCATGGGAAGATGGGTCTGAGGTCCCTATTCCTAGAACACACATTGCTCAAGGTAAAGTGTTATGTGTTGGCATTTATTGTTAGGGTTAGAAAGGTAGATATCTAACAATTAAATGCAAATTTAATTAATAAACAAAGAAACTAAAACACACATAGAATAAATTATAACACAGAGAATTTAACGTGGTTCACCCAATCCGGGCTACATCCACCAAACCGCAACCATCCAATGATTTTATTATCTAGTGCAAAAACCTATTACAGTCTTGCGAATAATCACTTTTTTCATCATCCTGTAACCCCCATCCGAACCCCTTTTAACAAGCTTAGAAGCTTCCAGATTAGGGTTCTACAAAGTCGGTTTTTTTATTTTTTTGTTGATTTTTCCTTTTTCGGTGACAACACAAAAAAGTAGGAGGAAAAATTTTCTCAGGGGCTACCGCCCCTGAACCCCTGCCCAAGGCCCGGCCCTACCCTGGAACCTGGCAAGGATACATGCCAGGGTGTATAGTATAGCATGATCAGTCACCACATACCAACATTTATTATATTATCACTCAATTCCCTTTTGGAAAATGCAATTTATTAGGCTTATAGATGCAAAATAGGGCTTATTAAGGCATAATTAAGTCAAATTTTATTAAGAGGGCCCAAATAAAGTGTGAAAATGTAAATGAGTAATTTTTTTGACACTACAGCTATACATTGTATTGATGGAGCATTGAGTGTACCAATGGTTCTTCAGTTAGCAAGAGCAAGTTTCAGTATTTTTTGCTAGTTTGCAAAATGGAGCATTTGATATTTGTGTCTGAGTAGAAGAGTTGGAGTTTCTTTATCACATTGAGATTCTTTCTAACCCATGCATCAAAAATTCATATTTTTCCATTCTCTGATTTACACCATGGGAGGAGTGGTGTTAAACACTAGGGTTTGAAAAGTAGAAGAGTTGAGAGGGAATTTATGGACAATGTAAAGACTAGTTTTCATTACACATGGAAATATTTATAGCCCTTAAGAAAGATAGATGGATTTCATTGTGAAGACAAAGAAATGTATGACATATTAATGATAGTGAAATCCATGATAATGAAAAGATGACAATGCCAAAGCTTGAAATGATTCTCATTAAGATTGCTTTCTTCATTATTGACTCAATGTATTACATGTTTGCCTTTTGATTGCAATAGAAGGCAATCATTAATATGTTTTCCAAAGCCAAAGAGGCATCAATATTGATAAGAACATCCAATCAATGTTGAAGTAAATTACTTCACTACCCTAGCACAGTCAGAGTCATGGATTGATAAGTATAACCTATTGGAAACCAACCTTCAAGAATAGAGCACAATGCCATGAAAGGATAGCTAGTGTGGATGTCAAAGAAATGTTGAAAACAAAGATGACTATCCTTTCAAAATAATTGAAACACAAGGTTCTAGAGATACAAAGCCATCACATGAAGTAATGCAGTCCTTCATTTTTCAAACATAATTATTGGATGCAAGGATGTAGATTTTGCGCTCTTTCAAAAGTTATTCAAGGATTTAATTGCCTAATTTGAAGGAATTTTTCTAGAAGTTTGATGACAAGGACTAATTATGATGCCAAAACCAATTCCAAATCAGAAGCACTGATCAAATGACTTAATTTTTAGGGATTTTGGCAGTGATTTATAGCAAGGGTAGATTTCACAATGCAATTTGGAAACATGTCAACCTTCTCTAGCAACAAAAGATGGTGCCCAAGTTGGAAAATTAGAGGTTTCCTTCAGTTTAGGAGCTAATTTTGAGTTTGCAACAAATTGTTAGCAATCAATAGTCCCTTTTCATGGAAAGGTCTAATTTGAGAGTCTTCTTTATAAAGACAACTCTTAGACCTTTTTTTTTTAATTCTTTATTTATTTTCATGCTCACAACATAAAACATTGTCCTTGTAACTCATTTTGAGATTCATTGTAAACATTCCTTTTGATTCAATGAATAAATGACAAGAATTCTTTCTCATTTTTTCCTTTGTATTATATTGCAAATGAATTTTTAGATGGAACTATTGTGATTTGAGTTTATAGTCCTTCATTTTACCCCTTTTCAAGTAATGTTTAGGCAAAGGATGCATGTTTAAGTGTAGGCTATATGTTGTGTAGCCATTTCAACAAATTGTAGTTGTAAAACTTATTTTCCTTCATGCAAAAAGTTGAAACCAACACCTTCATATGAAATATTTTGATTATAGGGGAAAAACAAGTTTTCAAGGGACTTAAAACCCTTTACAAGTAGGTTTTGCAGGGACCCAAGACCTATCAAGAAAATAATGTTGCTAAAAGAAAAACATAGACAACCAATAGCCTATCAACAAAAGACTTCATAGAATAATCAAGACTATCCTAATATACAAAAAAAGGTTTTGAAGGGAACCTTGAACCCTGCACAATGAGGAAAACCCAGACCTGGGACCCTTTTGAATGAAATCACAACTTGAGAAAGTCAACAATGAACAAACTACTCAGATCTTCATATAAAATGTTTGTGCTTCATGGTTTGATTTGGGTTGTGAACAAGTTATAACTTTTTTGAGTCATATTATGATATGTTTATAGTGGTTTAATATAAATATTTTGGTGCATCACCTCCTAGGAGTTAGTTTTTAGTTTCAAGCAAATCCTTCTACCCCTTTTTCTTGTCAAGTTGGTAGTTTTAGGAGGTTCACCAAGGGAACCAAACCACTCTGGAGATTCATCCTCGCTATAAGAAACCCACAACTTGATGATGTTTCCATGTTTCATAGGATAGTTAAGTGTATAATCAACTAGGGTGCAATCCTAAGTGACAATAGTTACAATGAGAAATCCATCTCAAAGCAACATAAAAGTTCCACCATTGCTTCACTAGAACATTTGCACTTTCTCTATAGAATGTAGACACCTTTTGCTCACTGCTTCTAGTAGTCTTAGTCATTAAGGTTCACACTTCACTTCACAATTTTTCACTTCACATCATAATTTTCATCACACACACTTCATATCACCATCCTCCATCAACTCAACACACATATATATACTGTCCTCAACCTTGAAGACAATCTACAAGGTTGGCTATGCACATAAAATATACAAATTAGAATTAGGTCGACACCAAAACATTCCCGTAGTGGAGAGGAATGAAGGAAGACCACATAACACCTTAACTCAGACCTAAATCCACTCATACATGCCACACCACACTTCCACAAACACCAAATCATATCCAAAGTTAGTGTAAACACCCAAGGTCGTCCGAACCTGTGTTAGCACCATTGAAAAATTATGTACATGCTTCCTCAAATCCAAATAAAACTCATGGAACACAAACAACACTTAAACACAATCTGGAATATTCCATCAACACCCTAAAATCCAACAAATTATTTACATCATACATTTGAAGAACACATTCATCTTATACACCTAGTTAGCCTTCTACATATTGTAACACATGAATCCAACCTTGCAGAGCACCAAACTTTGAAAAAATCAAATTGGAGATAGATATGAGCACTATAAGCATTCAAATCCACAAGACCAAAAACCAAACTGTAGAGAAATGAGAAGCAAAACCATTTCTCTTAGATGACATTACAACATAGTTCACACACTGGTGAACACAACTTCTTTTGTTGAATGATCCAGAACCTGAAACTTTGGATATAACACCTTTGAACACTTCTTATCAACATATTTGAACTGTACAAGTAGATCTTCAACTAGAAAGAAATGCAAAGCAAAAACTAGAACACTACTCTACTACGCTAAATACTCTTTACCACACTATTTTCACTTTTATTCAATTTTTTCAAAAGCACTTGGAAACCAAGCACCACAAATACATTCTCATCATCTTCAACACTTTCTCATTACCACCAAAACAATTGTACTATAGAAACTCAATGACACACATGCTTATCAAGGTAACACTAAAGGTTGACACTAGTGAGACTACTAATGACAACATATTGTTACAAATCAAAGCATCATCACAGACTGCCAATAATATCCCCATAGACCTATTGACATCAATGAAAACACAAGCTACTCATACTTCCAACAACTATATGGTCAATTGAATCAAAATACTATAACAAATAGAGGATATTAGATATGAAGATAGATAATACCTCTGAAGGGAAGATAATTCTTTGTGCTTGCAAACTGATAACATTGACCCCAATTATGGTTCAGATACATTCTTCCACACTTGGGAAATTGGAATTGTATATCTCCACAAGATTATCATGTGAAATGAAACCAAAGAACAAAATATCCCATTCATGGACTTTGAATGGAACCCTAAAATTCCATGGTCAATAATCCATACTTTCCCTACACAAACTACCTCTAAAGCACTTGGAAAACAATGCTCACAACACCACAAATGCCAGTAGCTCACAATAGAAAAAATACCCAAAAAAAATACTATATTCATAAGGTTCAAATGATGACTAAATAATTTTTAATAAAATTTACCACTCATTACAAAAAATGATCATTGAAGGAGTGTACAAAACTAATTGCATGTCTCATTAGTTCATGCCTAGAGGATTTGGAACAAGCCATCTTAATAGAATTTGTTGGGGTATCATTATGATTTAAACTTGCGATACAAGCTTACATAGGTTGTAATTAATTGTTTAGATATCACCTATGTACCTATATCAAAACACATGATTATCTTTTTAAAACCTTTGATGGCGTATGATTTATTTGAATGGGTTGATGTTATGGAAGATAAGCTGATCATTAGGGTTGATGACCCCACAATGGTAAATAAGTTAATTGATAACTTTTTTCATGCATTCCTATCTGAAGATAGTTGATGGTTGTAGATATGAAGACATTAGATAATGCCTTGAACTAATATACTCTGCATATATTGTCTACCAAAGACTTAAATAGGAACCACTTTGCTACCCAGTATATGTCTTTTCTATGCCCTTTATATTTGGTGTACATCAGGTTATGAATAGTTAGATTGTGGCTATCTTAACTCTTAATTAAGTCATATTATCATTATTATTTAATTATTTAACTATTTAGGTCGACCTAAGGCTTATATAGGGCTATCTAAGTCGACTTGGGTGATATCCTAGGCATAAATATGTATATATAGGAGGTAGTGAATCTTATTTCATCATCATATTATGAATTTTGTTCTCATTGGAGATATTTGGAGGTTTCCCCCTCAAAGTGGCTTTTTATCCTTAGTTATTATCAAGTATTTTTAGCATCACATATCATATTCTTCTATTGTGCAAGTTATTTCATTACAAGTGGTATCAGAGGCAAGGCATCTTCTTAATATTGGAGGCCATTTTGGAAGGCACATATGTTTAAGATTTTGGAGAGTTTTTTTCTCATTTTTAAAGGGTTTTTGAAGACCATATTAAAGAAGCTACAATCCATATTTTAGATGAATTGGAGCATAATTGAGTGAATTATTGTAGAATTAGGGCTTCTACACAATTTATTTAGAAGCTACATATCTCTCACATCCTTCCAAATTAGAGCCTTATTTTTATTAGGTTTTGGAAGACATAATAGAGGATACTAGAGTAAAAAAATTGGAGAAATTTAAGTGGAAATAAGTGAGTTATTGTAAAATTAGGGTTTCCAACAAATTCATTCTCAAGGCTGCAAATCTACTAATCTCTTGGAGGTTTTTCTGGGTAAGTGGTATCTTGGCCCTAGTAAGTTATAGTAAAAATGTTAGAGAATTTAAGTTTCATTTGTGATATTTATTGCAAAATTATTGGTTTCCATAGTGACGAGGCCTACAACAAGAGGCAAAAAGAATGTTGTCACATCCCCTGATAAGGAGGAGGTAATAATAGAGGATAATAATCCCAATGAGGAAATAATTAAGTTCAAGGAAGATATTTCCTTAGTGAATATGAAGATGTGTGGTCTAAGAGGTGATATATCAGACATACGAAGCATGTTGAGTGCCTATATGAATGAACCAAGAAAGGAGGTATGAATCAACCAAGGTGAATCTTCCAAGTCAGCTACTCCTGATCCAAATGCTAATACTCCTATGGGATCTAGGAGTTTGATATCAAAGGTGGATATGTGCAAGTTTGATGGCAAGGATCCTCTAACATGGATAAACCAAATGGAGATTTTTTTTGAAGTCCATCAGGTCCCAAATGGAAAAAAGGTCATGATGGCTTCCCTATATCTAGAACCAGATCAATTCGTTTGGTATCATTGGATTTGTACTCATTGAAAGAAAAAGGGTCTCACTGTCTCATGGTCAGTTTTTACGGAGGAACTCCAAGAATAATATAGCAACAACATGACAAAAAATTTCTTCCACCATCTAGCTAAACTTCAACAAATAAGATCACTTAAAGATTATATTTAACGATTCCAAAATCTTTCCTTAAGAGTGGATATAATTACAAAAGAGAACTTGAATGATTTGTTTTTGGGTGGTCTCAAGGATCACATTCAAAATGAGGTGCACATATTTATTCCTAGCTCTATCTTTGAGTATTTTGTCTTAGCAAGGAGGGTAGAGGAAAAGTACTTGATTCTTGAAAAGAAAGGGGTTAATATGATAAGAGAAAAAGGATATTCAAAACCTTCTCTTCCTCAACCTACTAGGTTGACCCCACAAGAAATTATGGAGAAGAGAGAAAAAGGGTTATGTTTTAATTGTGATGGAAAATATAGTCGGGGACATAAATGCAATGAAAATAAATTATTCTATATTGAAGGTCTGAGTGAGGAAGATGAGGAGGAACCAATTTTAGAAGGTGAAAGGGGGAGTCAAATGAAGAATCACATGATTCCCAACCAATCATTTCTTGTCATACACTTTCAAGTTTTAGTGCTCCCCAAACTCTTAAGGTAGTTGGTTACTTAAAGAAGCAAAATGTAACAGTGTTGATTGATTTGGGTTGTACTCATAATTTCATCAATAAAAAAATGGATACTCATTTAAATTATTCTATATATCTAGCTCCAAAGTTTTAGGTCTTGATTGCATATGGTGGTACTTTTAGTTTCTCTAGAAAATTCCATAGCATTAAGTTATCAATGGGAGATTATCACCTTGATAGCCCAATGTATGCTATCTCCATGGGTGCAATAAATATTATTTTGGGAGTACAATGGCTTACTACATTGGGAACAATTGAGATGAAATTCTAATAACTATTCATGAGATTTCAATCAGAAGGAAAGGTAATAGAGATAATGGGATTAAAGGTAAAGTCCCCACAAATGGTAAGCTCTCATCAAATGAAAAAGTTTCTTAAGAAAGGAGTTGATGGATTTATGGCCCAGTTATGTTCATTAGAAGTCTCTCAATCTAATGCTCCTACTCATCTATATTTACAAGTAATAATTGATCATCACTCAATGGTTTTTGGAGATATGCCTAAAGGAATTCCTCTTAAGAGGGATCATGATCATGCCATACAACTAGTTCTAGGGAGCCATCCACATAGCATCAAGCCTTATAGATACCCACATATACAAAAAATAGATAAAAAAATTGTTGAGGAGATGCTAGAGGCAATAATTATTAGGCATAGCTAAAGTGCTTACTCCTTGCCTATGGTGATGGTATGTAAGAAGGATGAAACTTGGATGTGTTCAAACTATTGAGTGCTCGACATGTACACCATTAAAGATAAGTGTCCTATTCCAGTCATTGATGATTTGATAGATGAGTTGAATGGAGCTATGTATTTTACCAAGTTAGATCTTGGATTTGGTTATTACCAAATTTAGATCATGGAAGAAGATATTTGTAAGAAATCATTTCAGACTCATGAGGGTCATTATGAATTTTTGGTGATGTCATTCGGTCTTACCAATGCACCATCTACATTCCAAAGTTTGATGAATTCCATTTTTAAGAAATTCTTGAGGAAGTAACTTGTATTAGTGTTCTTTGATGATATATTGATTTATAGCAATACATGGGAAGAACACTTGCAACATGTAAATCAAGCATTATAAATACTCGAAGATCATCAAATCTATGCTAAGCCATCCAAGTGTGCTTTTGGTCTTAATGAGGTGGAGTATTTGGGACACATAGTTTCACATGAAGGAGTAAAGGCGGATCCTAACAAAATTAAGGCTATCATGGAATCACCTATTCCTAAAACCATTAAGAAATTGAGGGTTTTTTTGGGATTGACGGGATACTATAGAAGATTTACGAAGAATTATGGTCGTATAGCAACACCTATCACAAATTTATTGAAGAAGGATTATTTTCATTGGAATGAGTTCGCTAATGTAGCATTTGAGAGAGTGAAGGAGGCTATGTGTACAACTCCAATGCTTGCCACTCCAAACTTCACCAAGGAGTTTATTGTGGAATGTGATGCTTCAGGAAATGATATAGGAGCAATACTCATGTAGGAGGGTTGATCAATTACTTTTGAGAGTCTCTAGTTAAAGGGTAAGAATCAAGTCAAACCTGTTTATGAGAAGGAAATGCTAGCAATTCTTCATGCAGTTAAACAATGGATGCCTTACCTAATGGGTAGACACTTCAAGGTTAAGATAGAACATGATAGCCTAAAATATTTTTTGGAACAAATATTATCTTCTAAAGAGCAACAAAATGGGTCACTGAGATGTTGACATATGACTTTGAGATTGTATATAAGAAAGGAAAGGAAAATATTGTGGTAGATGCACTTTCTAGGAAGGATGAGAAAGATGAAGCCTTATTGTATTCCCTTTCAATATTACAAGAAAATTGGGTGGAAGAAGCCAAATTAGAGTGGCATAATGATGTTGTGACAAGTAATCTCATCTAACAATTAAAGAGTGATCCTATTAGTTCAGATAAGTTTTGTTGGAAGGGAGATACTCTTTGGTATAAAGAGCATTTGTATCTCTATAAGAATTCCACTCTTAAACACAAGATTCTCACAGAATTGCATAAGTCTCCAATTGGTGGTCATTTAGATTTTTGAAGACATATCATTGAGTCAAGCAAGGATTTTTTGGGAAGGGATAAAAGGTGATGTTCAAAAATTTGTGGCTGAATGTTTGGTTTTTCAAAGGAATAGAGGGGAGACAACTAAGACACCGTGTCTCTTGCAACCCTTAGCTATTCCTAGCCAATGTTGGGAAGAGGTATCCATGGACTTCATCACAGGGCTTCCCAAATCTAAAGGTCATAATTCCATCATGGTAGTAGTTGATCACCTCACTAAATATGCACATTTCATTGCATCATCACATCCTTTTACAACAAGTGCAATGGCAATTTTTTTTTTTGGAGAATATACAAAAGCTACATGGTACACCTAAGGTTATTGTTAGTGACCGTGATCCTATCTTTACTTGTCACTTTTGGAAAGATTTATTCTCATGTTTGGGTACTCAATTAGCTTATAGCTCTTCATACCACCCTCAATGAAATAGGAAAATTGAGGTTAATAAGTGTTTGGAAGGATATCTACATTATTTCACTTTAGAGAAATAGTCTCAATGGGTAGATTGGCTACCACTAGCAGAATGGTGGTATAACACTTCTTTTCATAGCTCATCCAAAATGTCTCCATTTTTGGCACTATATGGATATCATCCTCCTTCCATCACATCACCATTGAAGGTTTCACCAAAATTTCAAGCAGTAGAGGACCACTTGCTTCATCAACAATAGGTACTTTCAAGAATCAAAGAGAATTTAGCCATGGCACAAAATTGAATGAAGCATCAGGAAGACCAACATTGTAGTGAAAGAAGTTTTGAAGTTGGGATTGGGTCTTCTTGAGATTGCAGCCTCATAAGAAAATCTCACTAAAGTAACATAAAAAGAATAATAAGATGTCTCCAAGGTATTATGGACCATACCAAATCATGCAAAAAATCAGTAGTGTTGCCTTCAAGCTAGAGTTGCCACCAACAACAAAGATACATCTAGTTTTTCCCATTTCTTGTTTGAAGAAGGTAATTAGGCATAATATTCCAACTCAAATAGTACTACCATAGCTCGATGAAGAAGGAAGAATCATTTTGGAACTAAAGTGCATTCGTCAAACACGCACGAAGAAGCAGAGGAATATAACTCTTACTGAGTATCTCATCCAATGGAAGAAATTACCATTTGAAGATGCCACATGGGAGGGTGAGGAGTTCATTTAGAAGAATCCACACTTGATTAGCATTGAGGACGATGCTTATTTGAAGAGGGGGGAATGCTATTCTCTTAATATTGGTGTACATTAGGTTATGAATAGTCGGCTTGTGGCTATCTTAACTCTTAATTAAGTCATATTTTCAATATTATATTGTTATTTAGTCATTTAGGTCAGCCTAAGGCTTATATAGGGATATCTAAGTCAACTTGGGTGATATCCTAGGCATAAATAGGTATATATAAGAGGTAGTGAGTCTTACTTTATTATCATATTGTCAATTGTGTTCTCATTGGAGATATTTGGAGGTGTCCCCCTCAAAGTGGCTAGTTATTATCAGTTATTATCAAGTATTTTCAACATATCTCATATCATATTCTTCTATTATGCAAGTTATTTCATTATAGACTTTCTTGTGCTAAGATATTTGAAAAAGATTACACTGCTTTGATAAGTGGGGCATTTAGCTATGAAAAACATCAGAAAGTGTTTTTAATTTTCCAATTACACTACAAATATTATTTAAACAAGACTTAACATGACCCCTACTAGCCCCCTAATGACCTTCTTGAGCCAAAATGTTTGATATTGATTGACCTGTTTTGATTGAATTTCAAAATGGCCAATTG
Source organism: Sequoia sempervirens (assembly GCA_007258455.2). NCBI lineage: Eukaryota > Viridiplantae > Streptophyta > Pinopsida > Cupressales > Cupressaceae > Sequoia > Sequoia sempervirens. The sequence continues at coordinate 219,302,067 of VDFB02000013.1, forward strand.
AGCTATATTAAATTTCTTGAGCATTGTGCATTATTTCCTTGATTCTTCCATTTCTTGTAGAAGATCAACACATATGAAGTACCAACATTTAAAAAAAAATATAGCTATAAAATCATCTAGGCCTGGTGCATTATCAAGGGATAAAGAGAAGACTACTGATTTTACCTCTTCCAAAGAAAAGGCTTGAGAAACTACTCATTTTCTTCCTGATGTAACAAGGTTGGAATAACATCGAATAGTTCCTCCCTTTCTCTTCTTGATTGTGGAGATTGGGTAGTTGGAGCAGACAACAAATTTTGGAAAAATTTAACACCTTCATTTTGAATATCCTCTTCTTTCGTAAGAATAACACCTATTACACTATCCTTAATTGAAAAGAAAACATTTTTTCTCTTTTCAATTGAGTTAAAATGTGGAAAAAATTTGTGTTACGATCTCCTTATTTCAGCCATAACTCCCTTGACTTTTGTCTCTAGTAAACTTCTTCCCTAGCCAAAAATTCTACCCATTCTATTTGTAATTTTTCCTACTACTCAAAGAATGTGTCATCCATCCCATGAGAGATTATATGAATATTTACATTAGATAACTACTTATATACCCTTTCTTTTTGTACAATTTTTTTAAAAAAACTTGTACATTCCATATTCTTATTTGTCCTTTGATGAATTGCATCTTCTTACACAGTTGAAAAATTCTAGAACCACAGACAAAGGGAGCATTTGACCACCATTGCTTAAGAGAAGGAAAGAAGTCTAGGTGATAGAACCACATAGATTTAAACTTAAAAGAGGACTTAATTTTTTCCCTAGATGAATTTGCAAAGATTAACATGGAAATTGCAAAATTATTAGAGCCTAGAAAAGGTAAAATTTTTGAAGGGAGATTGTATAATCCCAAGAACTAGCTTGGAGAAGATAAAAACATGTCCAAATGTTTTTCTATTTTCATGAAATCCTTCCTCTTATTTTTCCAAGTGAAACTTCCATTACTTGGATGAGCATCTATTAATGCATTATCATGTAAGAATGAGGTGAAATATTCCATTATATTTTGAGGGGGAAGTACACCTTGTTTTTCATTTAGGGATGTGATTGCATTAAAAAATTCTACCAAAACAACTTTATCACTCCCTAGTTGATCTAACACTTCCTTTAAACTATACCAAAGGTATTTTTTCCCTATTGTTGAAGAAGGCCCATACACATTTAATAACCAAAAGTCTAGGTTAAAATGTGTTTAAACAATTCCCAATTTCTTTCATTTGAAATCAACTCTATGCTCATTGTTTTTGAATTCTAGAGGATAACTAGACCACCTAATGCTCCTTGAGTAGGTGAGTGAGTAGCATTCCATTTGGACCATTTTTAATAGAGATGTCAAACATCGTATCAAACATTTTGGTTTCTTGAATAAGTATGATATCTGCTCCACAAGCATCTAACTAATGCTTGATTTGAGCTCTTTTGTTAGGGGAATTCATACCCCTAACATTTCATGATAAAATTTTTATTGACTTCGAGGAGAGCAACATGCTCTCCTTGGTCTAGGTTGCTTATTTGAAGAAACTATAATATGTTTATCGAATGTTGACTGGATACCTACTACAATTTCCTCTTGTGTCTTAACTAAGAGGGGCTTTCTTCCCCTCTTCCTAAGGGATTTTTTTAATAATAGGATCTACTTTGGGTGTTTGGGATATAGCAAGAGCTTTTGAAAAAAATGTATTCAGCTTCTTCTTTAAGCACCTCTTCTAAAATTTCATCAATTAAATGAGAGCCTACCATATTAACTATGTTTTCTGCTAACTCTTCCAGATTAACCTCACCTTCTGATTGTTTTTTATTAGGTAAGCAACATTTATAGGGTGCTGTACCCTTCACATAGAGCCACTAGGGCCAATAGAGTTCAAGACCAAAAAACATCAAAACAAACTAGCCAAAAAACTAACATAACAAACCAACAACAGACGGACAAACAATAGACCAACAACAGACTTAACTGGCATCTTCCTAGTTCTTTGACAAGAGATTAATAACATCATCTCTAACCCATTCCTGACGGCCTTCAACATTCTTCATGTCCATTTCATCCTTCATAACCACTGACAGGGTGCTGGTAACACAGTGGACCAGCTTAACCGTGAAGTGGGTCAAACCACAAATTTTTTTGTCCAACATTTCCTTCAACACATAGAGATCCTCCCCTCCAATCGTAGTCTTTCCAGTATCAGCATGCTCAACATCCAACAGGTCCAAAGAAAAAGAAGCCAAATCCTCCTTCTGCACTTTTCCCAATTTAGGAATGGAGTTGGGCCCTCTAGCATACTCCTCCTCCTCACCCTCAAACTCCTCTTCTTCCCTACTATCTTTGCTGTTAGACTGCTCCTCTTATGTATCCAAGTCTTTTACCTACACTTTTTTGCTATTCTTGGCCAACCTACTAGAGCGCCGAATGATCATATTTCCACCAATCACCAACCTCTTCACAACCACCATATCCACATTAGAGTCCTTGCCCACCACATTTTTACCTTTGCTTAGAGGCTCCTTCAAACTCTTTCCTACCTCTTTGCCTTTCTTTTTCAGGGCGGGCTTGCTAGCAGTCTTGGCAAGGGTAGATTTGAGCTCACAAAGACTAGATGCCACACTAGTCTGGGCCGCACCCACATTCCCCTTAAGATTTTTAGTAGCGGGTTTGAGTTTATGTGTGTTAGCAGGGATAGGGTAGTTTTTCCTGACGGGGCCTTTGCACTCGACCAAAGATAAATTGGTCACAATGGGAGGCTCAATCTCTTCAATACAGACAACAAATATGGGTTTAGGTGGGCATAAAGCAAGATGGAAGTGGTAGAGCCTCAAAATGAGGCCCTGGTGGAGTGGTAGGGGAGGAGGGCCATTAGGACTTAGAACAACAGCCTCAATACAGTTTTCAACAAAACTTTCTAAGTCCATCAGAAGAAAAAAAGGAAAGCTTAACAAAACTTTATGCCAGAGGTGGTTCAAAAGAGGGAAATGATAGAAGTAGTAGGTTTAGTATCTACCTTCTAGAGTCACATACTTCATCAGGGCAAGGCACACTTGGTTCCATGGCTGAGGGAGAGCCTCCTGCTCAAAACCTGACTGGTTGCACACCAACTCCTCATTCCCCAAAAAAAAATTGTTCATACTTTCATTATCCTGAATTTTAGTGTAATTTAGATGCTTCATACTAGTACACTAGAGCCCCATCGCCAGCACGATCACTTCCTCATTCATAGTAAAGGAAATACCACCGAAAGTCACATGATGATCTTTCCAAGAATTGACAGAATGCACAGAAAAATTAGGGTCATGGCCCACCAGACTCTCCATTAGAGGAGCAAGACCGCCTTCGACACATATGTGCCAGACCAATGGATCTTTGTGAAATTCACCGCAGTTGTTCGACTCAGTTCACACCCTATCACCACCCATAATGTCACTCTACACACAGAATAACCAGAAACCCTGGGAAAATAAAAGGTTAGAGATAATGGAAAGGTGAAGAATCACCCGTACATTAAGGATTTTAAGCCAAAAATGACAGCCTTTGGTAATCAAAGCAATGGACATGTCACACGCATGAGGGAGTAATTTCCTAAAATAAATCTTAGAAGAATAATAAATGAGGATCTCCAAACACAATCGGCTAAGTAAGTAGGACATAAAAGGAATGGAAGGTTTTCCTTCCACGTAGAAGATGCACAGAAACCTAGGGAAGATGGCCGCTGGGCCAAATTTAGAAACACCAAAAAGGTTAGCTTTTAGAAGCGGGCCAAATTTAGAAACACCAAAAAGGTTAGCTTTCAGAAGCAAAGGCAAAATAGCGGACAAGATAGGGCCAATTAAGAGCTTGATCTCGTAATTATTAGTCACATCAAAATCAACATCAAAAAACTTGAAAATACGATGGCTTAACATAATCCACAAAAGGAGATTACATTATGGTCCAGCTTAGTCTTAATCATCAAGTACCCACCATAACATCTCATGAAGTCCCTTTTCAAAACGAGATCCATCTCATAATTTAAATTATTCCACTTGTTATCCACCTCATCTTTAAAACTTGTCCACATAGCCCAAAGGACAAGCATGTGGACCCCCCAAAAAATCCAACAAAGCGCTTGATTAGTTATCATCATGGGTCAAGTAAGGGATTTGTTCCTTCAATATTAAACCCTGAATGCCAGGAGGTAGGCTTCCTAAAGAACACCAACATTTGGAGATTTTCTAATGTGTGCCAAAATTGGCTAAGGCATCAGCAACTTGGTTTCCCTCCCAATAAATATGGGTGGCAACCTTTGATTTCAACTTTGACACGAAGAGCCTTAAATGTCAAGAAGAATGTCTTTAGTACTCCACCCCAACAATTTGTCAAAGTTAACGACATCAATAATAGACTTAGAGTCTCCTTCAATATGAAGGTTCTCAATCCCATGGAAAAAACCAACTATAAGCCCTTCAACAGTGCTCTTGCTTCCACAATCATAGAAAAATGAACACCAATCCCCCCAGAGTAACCAACCACAAAATTTCCTTTGTAATCCCTGATCACACCTCCTATACTAGCTCTGCCCGGGTTGCCTTTAGCTGCCCCATCAAAATTTAGTTTATACCAGCCACTGTTCGGAGGATTCCAAATAGTGACACTCTGAGCAATGGATTTGGAGTTGTCATAGGAGTTAGCATCCAGGTTTTGGTGCCAAGCTTTGGCCATACTTATTTTCTCCTCAGTCAGACCTTTGTATAGGGTTTTCCTATTGAAGAGCGAGATGTTTTCCTCAATGAGTAGAGAACCAATACCAAACACCTCTTTTAGACTCATCTCAATGTTCTTGAAAATCCTATTGTTTCTCTCTTTCCATATACACTAGCATATAATAGGGGGGACCTAGATCCAAATTTCACCAGGTAAAGGGTGGACAAAGGGTCTAGACCAACTCAAGATAAAGGATCTGATATCTTGACAAATAATCCATTGAATCCATAATCTTCCTAAAGCCAACTCTCACACCTCAACAACAAACGTGCAGTGTAACAACAAGTGATCCACTGATTCTTCATTGCACTTACATAAAAAACATCTATTGGGGATCTGGAATCCACTTTTCCTCAGATTGTCCTGAGTTATAATCCTATTATGGTAGAAAATCCACCAAAAGAGTTAACTTTCAGGATCATGTATTGATTCCAGACCTTCTTCCATAGATCGAGGACAACACTCTTGGTCTGTCAACAAATTGTAAGCTGATTTAACTATAAGATCTCCCTGTTTATCATGAGTCCAGAAGAATTCATCCCCCCTACTAGTTATAGGAAGTCTAGTGAGGGAGAGCAACTCCTGCAGGGTCTTGGCAAGGAGGCTTAGATTAGGGGATAAGGGGTAGCAAAGGGCCAAGTCATTCCATTTTCTAGCACCATGAGGGTGGAGGAGGTAATCACTAATATGAATACCAAAGAATCGTTGAGCCAATCTCATAAGATTCCTAAATTTAGAGCTTTCCAGGGGAGCATAAAGTAACCAAGGGTCCTCCCATAATATAATTTTATTACCATTACTAATCTTCCATTTTATCCCATTCCTTAGAAGACCCTGCAGACTACAAATACACCTCCAAACCAAGGACCCCGAAGGGTGAACCTCTGAGAGGCAGTCAATCAAAGGTCTGTTTTGAAGGTACTTAGCATTCATGATCTTACACCAATCCTTCCTATCCCTTAGATGGTCCCAACCCACTTTGTCCATTAAAGCTTTATTGGTATTAGAAACAGTCCTAATCCCAAGCCCACCACAACTTTTAAGTTGACAAACCTTGTCCCATTTAACTAGAGCAAATTTCTTTTTTTCCTCGGTCCCCGACCATAGGAAAATCCTTTGAATTTTCTTTAATTTCTCAGCAATATATCTAGGAATCTTGAAAATGGCGAGGAAATAGATAGGGATACCATGAAGAATGATAGATAGGAGCTATGATTTACCTGCATAGCTAAGCAAGGAGCCTTTCCACCTAGCCAGTTTTCTTTGGATCCTTTCCAGTACTATAGAATTTCAAAGATTGGAAGTGACTTCCTTGATAGTAAGGGGTAAACCAAGATAAACTGAAGGAAGAGAACCACTCAAACAACCCAGAACAACAGTCACCCGAGCTTGTAGATTAGGAGTGCTGTTAAAGAAGTAAATCATGCTTTTATTATAGTTAATGCATTGCCCAAAACAAGTAGCATAGTTGTTGAGACAAATTTTCCATTTCCTGGCTTCAATCATAGAGGCTTTTCAAAAAGAAAAGTATAATCCACAAATTGTTGAATCATAGTTGGCTCTAAGGAAGAGGTAGCCTTAATTCCCTTAATAGACCCTTCTATCAGCAGATTAGAGAAATTCTTGCTCAGGACATCCACAATCATGATAAACAAATAGGGTGAAAGGGGGTCTCCCTGTCTGCTACCTCTCCTAGCAGAGAAAAACCCAAAGGGAGACCCATTTACCAGAACAAAGTATTTAACCGTTGTTACACATTCCATTATTAGATTGATCACAGATTGGTCAAACCCAAACTTAGATAGGACTTTTGCGACAAAATCCTAGATCACCTTATCATAGGCTTTTGAAATGTCTAATTTAAGGGCCATACCAACGTAGTTGCATCTATCCATGGAATGGAGTAATTCATGTGTGGTTATGGTAGCATCAAGGATATGATGACCAGGCACAAACCCTTTTTGGATGGGGCTGATAATTTTGTCAAGGAGAGGTTTCATGTGGTTCACTATAATTTTAGAGAGGATTTTATAAAAAGTATTGCATAGACTGATGGGACAAAAATCAACCATTGATTGAGGATCAACAACCTTGGGAATTAAAGCTATGAAGGTGTGATTCAGTTGCTTAAGAATCTTACCAGATTTGAAGAAATCATGAGCAACAAGGACAAGGTCCTCACCAACAATCTCCCAAAAGATCTGAAAGAAGGCTGGAGGGAAACCATTAGGGCCTGGAGCTTTGTAAGCCCTCATACTGAAAGTAGCCAACTTAACCTCCTCATGAGTGACATCATTGAGGATCCCAAGGTTATCAATATGGGATATAATAGTTGGGAGTGGGTTAAGCAACAAACTGTCAAGAGCCGAATTAGGAGCCTCAACAGGAGCCACATAAGCCATCTGAAAGTAGTCCACAACCACCTTCTGATTGTTGCTCATGTAACGACAAAAAAATATTCTCATCAGATTTTGCAAAATCTGCCTGTTCAATGAAAATATGATTATCCATTGATTTAACAATACAATTTGAAGAAATTAGTGCCTGTGAACATTGCATATCTAGGCCCATGTTGTTTAAAATGAATGCACTGAAGTTCCCATATTGAGACCCAACCAGGGTTAGTGCACTTCAGTAGATTCACAGGCGCTATTACTACTAATAACCAATGTTCTAATGATTTCCCCTAATTGATAATCATTGATAGTAGGAAATGAAGGGGAAATGAAAAGAGGAGATTGAGAAAAACTCCTCAAAATTGAAGATAAATCCCTTTCCCAATGTTTTGGCAAGGAAATTGAGACTATTTCAAACATTTTGGTTCCTTTACCTGATAAAAGTTGGAGCACTAAGGACATTTCTAGAGTTTTGCTAGAAAGCATTCCATTGTGTAGCTTGTTCACTTTACCTTTTTTGCCTTGGGCCTGATTAGCATCACACAAGATTGGGATTTTTTCCTACAATTATACAATGACATCCACAAGTTGAGACTCAACAACATGAGAGGATGTATTTTCCTCCCCCTAATATTGCACGATTGGGAATGTTATCGCTTTGTCATTACATTTGGAATGCCAATCTTTGCTAAAATAGCCAAAAAAAATGAAACTTATACTCATAATTTTTATTTTACAAATTATTGTTATTACTCAAAATGTATTCTCTGTTAGAATATTCTAGATGCTTTGGTAATTTCTACCAGCTTCAAACACCACCGACTGCATTGAATTCTCCCTCCACTACCACCGTCTGTATTAAATATAGAACTTTCCCATAGACCATCGTTCAAACACATGTTTCAAATGTGGTGTGTTCCAGATACTTCCAAAGACCTCTATATAAGAGGCCCATGTAAACCGTTTGAAGTAGGCAATGAAAATAGAGTTTAATTTCTGTGCAGCAACACATTAGCGCAACTAATTGTGTATGTTTTCTTCTATCTCTGCCCACCTATAGATTAGTATCAGAGCACAGGTTCAGAGGTATTTTATAAGATTTGAATCAACAGTCAAGGTGCTTCGCCACCAAGGTAGATCAGTGGAGAGGTGGTTGTGAAAGCCAATCAAGATTGAAGTTTGTAGTTCAGACAAAATTTGCTGCCGAGGAGAAGAGAATAAAGTTTTCCACTTAAGACAAAGGCCGCAACCAGTCTCAAAAGAAGTCCATTTTTTTAAGGAAGCCATGAAGGAGTTTTGATCACTGTTTGTGCACAAGAAATGCACCATAGTATCTAAAGGAGCGATGCTAACAATCAAAAGGAGGCACCAATTGTTGTAGAAGAAAAGTTATTGAAGAAATAAAAGGTGATCTGAAGTTACAAGAGACTAAGGCCACTGGAAGTAACTTAAGCCATATCTGCTGCTATAAAGCCATCGTAGGAGTGGAGAAGGACTAGAATTCATGAATAGCCCAAATCATTGAAGCAATTCAAATCGCTAAAGGAGATTGTGGCAGACTTGTTGAAATCATCATCCACTAGACAAGGAGATCATTTGGGGATCCTATCACCATTTATGATAGATGTCAGGAGGAAGTAGATCAAAATTGCAAGCATAATTTGAAGGTGCTGCAACACTTGTCATTGGAATTACAAATTAGCTAAAGGGAATTACATAAGCACAACTGCAGTTGTTGAGGAGAAATAAGTGAAGAAGTATATTGTTTAAGGGTATAGCATCTGGTAACTTTCAATATCTTATTCCAATATTTTCTGGCAAGAATTATGATAATTGGGCTTTTAGAATGAAGTTGACATTTGATTCATATGGGTTATTAGGCATAGTTAGAAATGGTTATATTGAACCATAAGATGAGTCTACTCTAAGTGCTGATAAAAAGAAAAAGCTAGATGAAAATAAGAAAAAGAATAGAGGGGATTTGCAGATAATTAGACAAGCATTGGATGATTCATTTGTTGGAAGGATTAAGCCAACCACTTTAGCCAAGCAAGCATGAGACATCTTAGAGATGACATATCAAGGTATTAGTAAGGTAAAAATTGCCAAACAATAAGCACTTAGAAGAGAATTTGAAAACTTGCAAATGAAAGAATTTGAGTCAATAGATCAATTTACATATTGTGCTACAGATTTGGTTAATCAAATAAGGCAAAATGGTGATGATCTAACAGATCAAAAGGTTGTAGAAAAGGTTTTAAAAATTTTTCCTAGAAAGTTTGATGCTATTGTTGTGGTAATTGAGGAATCTAAGGATTTGACTACATATTCTATGGATGAGTTGGTTGGTTCTTTGAAAAATTATGAAGACATGTTGAACATGAATGATAATACCTCATTGAGCATGCATTCAAAACACAAATGACATTTAGAGGCAAAGGAAGATGAAACTCAAGATTTAGAGGAAGAGGAAGATTTTCAAAGAGAGGAAAGAAGAAGTCTTGATCCGGAGGAGGAAGAAATCAAAGCTTCAATTCTAGAGAAACCATCACAAAGGTTTGATAGATCTAATATTCAATGCTATTATTGCAAGAAGTATGGACACTTTGCAGATGAATGTCAAAAGAAGCAAGCAAATATAAAGAAACAAAATGCAAATTTTTCAGAGTAGTCCAGAGACATTGTTCTAGACATTTTCATAGACATTAGCAATTTGAGTATATGTGAGAAATTTTGGGCATTGTAAATTTTGATGTAAATAGTGGTAGAAATTAGGGGGGAGTGTTAGAATATTCTAGATGCTCTGGTAATTTCTACCAGTTTCCAACACCATCGACTGCATTGAATTCTCCCTCCACTACCACCATTTGTATTAAATATAGAACTTTCCCACATACCATCGTTCAAACACATGTTTCAAATGTGATGTGTTTTAGATACTTTCAAAGACCTCTATATAAGAGGCTCATATAAACTGTATGAAGTGGGCAATGAAAATAGAGTTTAATTTCTGTGCAACAATACAATTAGTGCAACTAATTGTATATATTTTCTTCTATCTCTGCCCACCTACATTCTCTATATAAAATTTATAACAATATAATTCAAAATTTCCTACTCAATTTTATAAAAATACGTTTTCCATATTTCTCTGCATTAAAAAAACCATTCTCTAGTCTTAAATAAAGAAGACTCAATTTAAAAAACTATGTACCATATTAGAAAAAGTAAGGATATAAGGGTTGTGATCCTCTACTAAAACAAACCAAACGCTATAGCCAAGGCTGTGGGCAATCTGGACCTAAATCCTTTGGAAGATTATTAGAACTTTCCCATTTACCAACCATATGTGTCTCAAACTAAGGGAAATCTGCGTAGGAGGGCAACAATTTCCAAGCCTGGACAATCTTCGCAATATTCATTTCGGTGCGGCTCAATGGTTTTGACGCCCCACCTTCCCTAACGCTACTCCAAATCTCACACGTCGCACAACAAGACTGCCTCTCTTCCCACAATTCATTTCTCCAAAGCCATGCATTCATATCATCTCTGAGCACGCCATAAAGTGTACACCAGGCTTCAGGACAAATCTACCCTACATTCACGACACCAAACAGAAATGTGTCGATGATCCCACCGTCTGGTAACTCCCAAAACAAATCAGTATATCCTAACAGCCTTGCGCATATTATGGCATACTTTGTCCGAATATTTTGGAGACTTTTCTTTGTGGTAAAGGTAAGCTTTCTGTCTGTCAAGATGACTAACGTCAGCGTTTCTTGAGTTGCAATTGATTTTGATCAAACATGCCATATACATGTTTGGGTGAGTTTTAGATTCCAATTATATTGTCCCGGTCCTTTAAACTTTGTAAATTCTTAGTCAGTTAGCCCTCATCATCATCTGCTAAGGTAATGATATATATCAAATCGGAGATGACCATCCTCTAAGTTTGTTGGAATGGGCTCTGTTCGTACTAGGGACCGTAAAAATCATCATATTATCCAGTCTTTTACTTTTCTTTTGTTTCTATCTCCAGGTGGTGCCATCAAGCTGAATTTGTTTACTTTGTAAGTAGCTTGGCACTTGTTTCTTTTTCCCTTCAAGCAAAATACATGTTCCAATAACTCTGTTTTTTTTCAAATTTTTGAACAAACTTCCCATCACATTATGGGTGCATTCACATGTGTTTACAGTTGCTTTCTACACACACACATTGTTATTATTCTATAATACCATTTATCTGTATGTGCTTCTTCATCAGTCCTCTTCTTTTGTAAATCGGTTTGTTAGCAGGCTTTTTTGTTTATGTATCTGTTCTAATGTATCTCATAGAAAGAGATGAATTTTAATTTGTTATAGTGCAGATTGAGTTAAAAATGACTGACATTCAGTGAATAATTTTCATTTGTAAGTGGGTCATAGTTATAGGCATCATTGCAGGAGGACTCTTCTTTTCTCCATGAATGTTTCATTTATAAAATGTATGAAGTTTGAACGCCAGTGATTTGTACAGAAGATAACATATGGTTGGGTGTCTGTCGGTTCCAAAATAGCTAACAAACATTTTTTTCTGTATTTCTTAGAATACCAGCACAAGTTCACTGTTTTAATCTATCTATTACATGCAATAAATTGGCTTACAAGCAGTAGTTATGGACATAGAAGATAGCCAATATGGAAGAATGAATGAAGACATTAAGTATGATGATGGACGTGCCAGATCAGGTGACTACTTAAATGCTTTGAACTAATCTGAAACACCCACCCACATACACATATATATTAATGTGTGCGTGAGTGTTTATAATCTAGCATGATGTTTTAACCCCCCTGGCATTGATAGACTTATATTTGGTTGTTGTTCCACAGGGAATGTATGGACAGCGGCATCTCATGTTATCACAGCAGTAATAGGGGCAGGAGTTTTGTCTTTGCCATGGAGTGTGGCTCAGCTTGGCTGGATTATGGGAGCAATACTTCTTATTGCTTTTGCTACTGTGACAACATATACTTCTTTTCTACTTGCAGATTGTTATAGGTCGCCTGATTCTGTCACTGGAAAACGCAATTACAAATACTCAGATGCAGTGAAGAACATTTTAGGTTTCTTTTCAAAACAGTTTCTTGCATTAGGTTATTCAGTTGGTTTATGGTTTAGCTTTAATTTCAAGCCTTGGTTGTATAGTTGATTATGTGTTTTCTTTTATTACCAGGTGGCAGGAAGGTTATGTTATGCAAGATTGGTCAGTATGCTAATCTGTATGGAGCCATGGTTGGATACACACTAACTTCAGCTATCAGCATGATGTATGTACAGACTAAATCCTGTATACAATACATATCAAGTTTCTATTTGTTCTTTTGTCATGGAAATCGAAGTACTTAATTGTTGAATGCACCAGGGCAATAAGAAAGGCAGGATGTTTTCACAAAGAGGGGCATGCTACTTCCTGCCGTGTCTCGGGCAACATGTTCATGATGATATTTGGAGCACTGGAGTTGATACTATCTCTGCTACCAAGCTTGGAGAAGATTTCATGGCTTTCAGTTATTGCAGCAATTATGTCTTTTGCATACTCTTCAATTGGCTTGGGTCTTAGCATAACCAAAGCTGCAGGTATCTTGACCGTCCAAACTCCACCTTTCGACCAGCATTTCTATTTTATTTTTATTTAAGTGTAATTGCTTTCTTCTGCAGGAAGGAAGCATCCTTCTGGAAGCTTAACAGGAATACCCATTGGTGGTCGTGTTACAAAAGCAAAGAAGACATGGTATGTCTTCCAAGCATTGGGAAACATGGCATTTTCATACACGTTTGCGATGGTTCTTATAGAAATTCAGGCAAGTCACTAGTATGTTTCTGTAATTCTTCACTTATTAAGATTTATTTATTTATTTAAAATTCAATGCTTCCATATACATCTTCCTCTTATTTTCTGGTCACTGATCATGAGATTTTAATGTCTGTTTAAATCAGATTTTTCGTCATTTTTCATGCTAGTATTAGTAAACATTTTCCTTGAGTAGGGGCGAACTTTATTTTTTGTGACAGATGATTGGCTTGGGTTTTTGTTTAAAGTTTTTCTTATGCCTTTCAAGTATAAGGCCACTGAAGAATTTTCAATCTACAGAGTAGTTTTTAAAGTAGTTTTTAATGCAATGTGATTTTTTTTCAACAAGCATTTGGATTACATTCCATGATCCATCATCAAGATGAGAAAACCATATATATATAAATTGTTATTAGTACCATGAATTGTGGAAATTGCTATTGCTATTGCTACAATCAACTATCATGGACTGTGGAAATTTCAAGTGTTTAAGTAGATATTGCTTTTCAACACAATCAACTTTCTAAGTGTCTATGTTGAATTTATATTTATAATATTTATTCATAGCTTGACTTCTGTTACCTTAAAAGTAATATTAAGTTACTAATAGAAACACATAAAACCAGACCTCTAGTAATCTTTAACAAATCACAAACTGGGTCTTTCGCAGGACACCCTCAAATCTCCTCCTCCAGAGAACAAAACCATGAAAAAAGCAACAATAATGGGCATGACAGCTACAACTCTTTTTTACATGTCCATAGGCTTAGTTGGGTATGCAGCTTTTGGCAACAATGCACCTGGAAATATGCTCACTGGATTTGGTTTCTACGAGCCATTCTGGTTGATTGACATAGGCAATCTCTGTATTGTTATTCACCTTGTGGGAGCTTATCAGGTACACAAACATATATATATATATATATATTACATGGTACCAACATTTTATACTTCAATTGTTTCCAATTCTCAATAGTGCACTATTACATGGTACCACCAATTAATAAAGTTTTTTAGGTTGTTTTCTTTCAATTCTTGATAGCCCTGTTTTTTCTTTCATTTGAAGGTGTTCTCTCAGCCTATATTTGCAGTCATTGAGGAATGGGCATCTCATAAGTGGAAAAGACATGGCCTTGTAAATACTGTACACAGCATAAGAATCCCATTCTGTGGATCCATAAGCTTTACTATATTTTCTCTGTTAGTGAGAAGCTTAATCGTGGTGTCAACAACAGTGATTGCCATGCTTGTGCCTTTCTTCAATGCGGTGATGGGGTTGATAGGTGCCATCTCATTTTGGCCAATGACTGTGCACCTTCCAGTTCAAATGTACTTGGCGCAAACCAATGTTCAAAGATGGAGTCTAAAATGGGTACTCAATCAATCTCTCAGCTTAATCTGCCTACTTGTAACAGTGGCTGGTGTTGTGGGCTCAATAGCAGGAATTTCTCAGGACCTCAAACATGTAATTCTCTTTGACATGAAATATTAGAGAAGCTCGTCTGGTTTGCAGCCTTAGACACCTATGCTGTACTAAGTCAATCTTTCAGTTATGATCTCAAAAGTGATTTGGACGAGTGCATTTCAAGCTGTTAGAGAGGATGCACATTAAAAACTCTTCTAATGCAAATTGATACTTTCCATGATTTAGACCAAATATTTTTCCCATACGATGGTCGTAAATAGTCCACCTTCCTGACAGCACAAAACAAAAGAAAACTAGGGACAATGCTCCGAGCTTGATTTATTATAATCTCAGCCACGGTATAGACTTTGCTATTCATGTTTGGCGAAAAAACATCAAGCATGCAAAATCATATAGGACTCATTGCTATTATATTTTGTTTGTTCTTTCCAGGACTTCGTGTTTTATATATAGCACCAGTGGTTCATGTTATGTGGCCGGGTGTCCCCGCGACTCAGCCCAGCGGCCCAACAGCCCATACCTTGGGTTCATGTTATTATTTGGTGGTGTTCTATTTAGGATCCTTTTATTTTGACTAGAAGGGTTTGTTATGTTTGTATTGATACCCTATTGAATAGAATAAGTTTGTAATGGTGACAATTATATGTTTGTTTTTTTTTTAAGTTTTGAGTTTATTTTGATTAGAGTGTTTTTAATGTAATGATAAACTTACAACTAGTATATTTTTGCATGGATTTTACTCATGAAATAATTATATTCGATTTTTTGAAAATTATTCTTGATCCTAAATTTTTTGATTCATTTTGGTTCATATATATGGTTATTGACAAGTGACTTAAGTCATTTTATAATTGTAGACTTGAGTTGTATTTAAAAACAATCATTCCTTTATTTTAAAACCATTAAGGACACCTTGGTAAACATTTTAAGAGAATTTATCATAGAGCATTATCAGACAACATTTATCAGAATTGACAAGTGACTTAAGTCATTTTATAGTTGTAGACTTGAGTTGTATTTAAAAACAATCATTCATTTATTTTAAAACATTAAGACACCTTGGTAAACATTCTAAGAGAATTTATCATAGAGCATTATCACAACATTATTATAGTATTATATTGTAATGTCCCCTTCTCATCAGTGATTAGCCTTGCAAGTTCATCAGTCTATTCTGGAACCCGTAGACTGGAATGAGGTGAAATTAGGGTTTCTTGGCTTGGAGTTTGTGGCATTTCATGTTATTTACTATTTATAGTAAATGCTAGTTGTGGCAGTTGCAGTTGTCTATTCTTAGTCCTTTGCAGTTGGAGCAGTTATTGTTATTATGGTTTGGTCTTCTGAAAGCTTTATTTGGTGAAAAATATTTAATTAAAGGCATTATGTTTTAATTCACTGTTGACACCCCCCTTGGCCTAAGGAGATAACTTAAGTTGTTTTTAAAAGTGGGGCCATGAAGGGTATGCCTTCATTATAAGGTTATTTATTCTTTATTCAAATATTTCCTCAACTTGAAATTGGACGCCACTTTTATAAAAGTTACTTTTTGAATAAAGTGAATTTCTTATGAGGCTTTTGGGACGCCACCTTGAGAAGTTGAATGGTTTTGGGAAATTGAAGGGTCTCCTGTGTCTTTTGGTCTGCTTCTCAGGCATTTGAAGAGTTTGTGAGCTCTTATTTATTGAAGGTCTTTGCTCCAGCATTTCATCCATGAAAATTATGCTAAAGTTATGCTGTCGAAATGACAATTGACATATTGCTTCGAGGATGTCTACCTCCTAGCTTTCCATCCAATTTCGTGTTTGCAATATAACACCTAGTTGGCTACATTGCTGCTTCTCAACATCAGACTAGCAGATTGAGCATCAAAGATTGAAGAATTTTGGAGTATTTTCACAGTTCTGGTTTCCTGGTTTTTATACAGCTGAAGCTGATTTTTGTTCATATCAATTTGAGTGATTTTATTTTCATTCTGGGTATTTTGGCAATCAATTTGTTGACTCAAGGCGCCATCTTTCACCAAGAATTGGAATTTAATTCCAAGTATTTAATTTTTACTTGCAAAATCGATTTTTGAAGAAGGCCGTACCATTTAGAGGTGCATTGGGATTCGTGCTAAATAATCTGGAGTTGTTGGTGGCTGTTTCTGGATTGCATCTTGGGCGCCAGACCTCTAGGGAGCATTTGCAACTTATTTCACGTCATTCGGAGGAGAATTAAGTGAGTTATGAACATTTCATTGATTCTCATAGTTGCAGATTGATATTTCCAGTTTACAGTTTTTGTATCAGATTTTAGAAGTTCTGATTTCTGATTCATTATCAGCTGTTAGAGAGTTAAACAATCATTGAAAAACATCTATTATTCTTGTGTTTGGAGATTATTGTAATTCCTATGTAATTTGCAGCTTATTTCTCATTTGTACAAACTGTAAACAGTAGTACTGTTCCAGTTTTAATTGCTGCAATTCTTTCTTTATCTTCTCACATAAGTCCCCTGGATGGTTTACCGCCAGTGTGGTTAAATTGATTGTAATACCTTGTACCCACTCATAGTGGTGAATCCCCACAGCTCTGTGGATGCCCGCCGCAGCGGATGAATTATTTTTATTGTAATCTTTTCCCCCCACTGTTTGGTGGTAGTGTGGAAATGTTTCTCATGGCTGGTTATCCGCCTATCAGTTCTTAATTTCAATTTTTCAACACTCCGTCATATGTTAGCACCTCGCCCTCAGTGGGATCTTGAGTGCACATTCTTGACGTTGAGTAGTTTTCATTCCAAGTTCAGTTTTCAGTTTGATGCTAACGCTAATCCAGTTAACTATTGCTAGTTATGTTGTGTTAATTCATCGGAAAAAATTGGTTAGCATATTTCATATATAAAGATACATCATTTAAAGTATTGAATTATAGAGTATTATCACAACATTATTATAGTTTTATATAAAGATACATCATTTAAAGCATTGAATTAGTCTAAGGATTTGACTGAGAGAATGAACATGAGCCTTACATTTAGTAGATTTATTAAATGTGTTTGTAAACATTACTAATCTTTACCAACATTTTTAAATACTAGAAGATATTAGAAGATTGAAGAGTGAAATTTCAATAGTAATTTTTTTTTTTGGTCATTCCCATGTCCACAAATTAGATTAATTTTTCATTCATGCATACCACTAAGTATATATAAATTCAACCAAAAATATAGCTATGCATCATTTACTTTTTGTATTTAATTCAATTTTTTGTTTCCAGTCTTAACTCATTATCTAGGTAATTATATATACAATTGATTTTATTATTTAATGAACCTAGACATTTTATGTGAGTGGTTTATTTTCCCTTCATTATTTGGTGAACCTAACATTCTTACATGACCTCCTTGAGTTTATATAATTTTGTTTGAGGACATTTAGGATTAATTTTCTAATTGCATTTATCTTAAATCGTGCATCTAATTAGGGTTTGGATCAACTTGTATGCGTACCATTGATTTTTTCATATTAAAGGTTTGGGCCTTTATTGAATAGTCTCTCTTTGTTTCCTACCTGCCCACCCTTGAATTGTGCATTCTTAGTATATCATTTGTCATGAATGATTATAGTCCATTATCTTTGGCCTATATTGATGCTTTTGTTATAAATTTTGACATGTTCATTCTATTTTTGACATTTGATCCCACCATCCTTCTATATCTCATGTCTTCCTGTTACATGAATGAGATTATATTATTTATGGATGTGTTGTTCCATCCTCTATTTTTCTTCCTTCTAGGACACTCTTGATTTACTTATCCATGAGCTTCATGTGCTGTTTCAAATTTTCCTATGGATAGTGCACTAGGATGATGTGCTTGAACATATGGATAATATCGATTATATTAGTCCTCTTTATGTATGGATCCTACTATTTATGGTCTGCAACCCTCAAATTTTCATTGAAACATTACTACAAATGAGTGTTCCTAGTCATGGATCCAAATTTGGTTCTATTTCTAATTCTAATTGTGCTTTATCTTCTTCTCAATTAGCTAATCAATATGGTATATGTTTTAATATTTCACATAAGCTTACTAGGAAATGTTTAAGTGCAAAGGAGTGAGGTATATTATAACTTATTCAACCATCATAAAATCATAACAGTTTACTGATTTGGGTTATTTTTCTACTATGAATAAAAATATAAATGCTACAAAAAAATATTTCAATTTTATTTGGTCCAATTAAACATGATAGAGATTTACAATGGGTATATATCTTGAATTGATTTACATATATTTGTTAGTGGAAATAGTGTCACTAGATAACTAGTTAAGTTGTCATCACTTTCTAGTTTGACTTATTAACATAGTTCCATGGGGACGTGTCCCCCTTAGAAATTGAGCCATTTGAAGACGAGGACATTTTTGAGATGCAGAGACGTCAAGGAAACATCTCTCTGCCATTCCCCCGTTTCTTCACCGCCTTCAAGATGTTTCACTTTTGAGAGGACTTATGGATGTCTTTGAGACTTCCAGGTGTCCCCCAAAATGCAGGAGACTTCTAGACATCCCCCTTAAAATGCAATTAAAAATGATTTTTTTTTAAAAACAAAAGCTAAAATTTATAAATTTAAAATTTTAAAGTATTTTTGAAAGCCTAAAAGGCTAAATCGACATACCTTTGACTTAATTTTTCATCTATAGCTATTTTTTCATTTTGGCCAAGTGTTTACACGACTGTCTCAACGCACGAGTGTGAGCATTCATTTCATTTTTCATCTATAGAACTAGGTATGTGGGTTTCAACATTTTTGTTTCATTTTTTATGCTTTGTTGGATGTCCATACTCGTCCAAAGCTCCTATGTTGCAGCCGGGAGGGGATTCACCCTATTTTATGCAAGCATGGGAAAGGCACGAGAACTGTTAGACTGAATGCCTCAAAGAGATGTCATCTTGTGGGATGCAATGAAGCCCGTGCTTCATTGCAGATGTCATCTTGTGGGATACAATGAAGCCTGTGCTTCATTGCATCCCACGAGATGACATCTCTTTGAGGTATTTAGGCTAACAGTTCCGATGCCTTGCCCATGCTTGCATAAAATAGGGTGAATTGACCCCTCCCAGTTGCAACATTTCATTCCAGTCCACAAATAATATCGACCAGCTTAGTTAGAAGTAGAGCATTTTGATTTTCATTTTTCAGGCTCAGTCTCTTAGACGCTCAATACTATCTGATACATATTGAGCAAAATAAATTTAAAATGATTAATGAAATAGATATGGTTGAACAACCATAATATCTATTTCATTAATCATTTTAAATTAGTTTTAATTTTTAATTTTTAATCGATACAAATTTTTTAATTTACAGACAAGAGGATGCTGGCAAATGTTTTGGAATCTGGCTTTACAACTAACAGTTCACTAGTTCAATGAAATCATTGCAATGTGTTTAAACTCTAAACTTTACTTATTCCTTAGGCTTCTACAATTATACATCTTTCTATAACTAATTTTTCAAGTACTATATGTATTTAAGCACATTGCTCCCCCATCACCCCCTAGTCGTCGTCCCCCCGCCCCCAAACTTAGACTCTTGCTCCTGCGTCCTCGAAACACATCTCCCGCTACCCCATTGTCCCCATCCTCGAAACCTCATGGAACACTGCTTATTAACATTTGCTTAAGTTTATTTAGGTTATTTTAGAGTTTTGTATCACCTCATGAGATTAAGACATGTGTCCTCACTTTGTGAAACACCTCTTGCATGGTCACTTGTCATGTGAGTTAACAAATGTTCCATCAATGAAGGGTTGGTTAGCCATTATGTTTGACTTGACTATCTTCACCAACTTGCTTATATAAGCAAGGTTATATTGTACATTCTAATCAACTTTTTTATTAATCTATTAATAACATAAGTTAGGCTATTGTGTGCAAGTATTTTGTAGAAGTTTTTGACTTTTTCTTTTTAATATTAGAACTGATATCATGGTACGAGAACCCTGGAAGCAAAACTCTTTAAAAAATCTTAGCAATTTTATTTTCATGTAAAATTGATTTGTGTTTGGGCATGATCTCAAATTTTATTTGAAGTTAGTGTGATTTTTTTCCTATGTGGGAAGAAGATTTGTGATGGAAAAGAGTTTAATTTCATGTGGAGGCTGTGAGAGTCTATCCTCTTCTCTCTACATGCTCAGGCCTACCTTTGGTGTTTCATTCTCCCCCATATTTGTAATCGCTATTGTGATAGGTGTACTGCAATCTGAAGTGGCCATGTGGGCTCATAGTCCAAATTTATTTTGCAGACCACTTCTTGTGAGAAAGTGTGTTGATTGATCTCTATTTGATAATTTATGTGCATTGCATTCTTGTTGGAAATAATTCCAACCCTGTCCTGCCCTTCCTTTCTCTTTACCGTGTTCTTGCATTCTGTTTTTCTTTCCCATGTGGTAAAGCAGTGTCTACCGTAGATCCATTGCCCCTTCTTCTCTCTCATGCAGTGGAGCAGTGCCCCGTAGTCTCGCAAGTGTGTTCGTCGTTGCTGGCAATAGTGTGGTTGATAGTTTCTTTAGGCAACAAATAGCTTTCAAGCTTTTAATATATGAAGGACAATATTTATTTTGATTAGAAGGTTAAATTTGGGCATATCTTTCAATATTTTATATGGTTTTGTAATCTGAGTTAAAAATTCTTTTCACTTGACATGAATGTGAAGTTATTGAAGATGTAATTAATTGCATTTATTTCACCAAATTGCTTGCTGGTGAAGTTTTCACTGTAGTTTTGATGTAAGGTGATTTTTAATATTTTGGGTTGAGTAGTAAAAAGAAGGTGAACAAGTTTTTGGTGGAATGCTCTGCAGTAGCAGAATTTGAGCAGAAGCTCTGTGAAATCAAATATATTTCGAATGAATTAATACAATATTAATTTTTTTGGTTTATTCTATGTTCTTTATAAATTTATGCTCTCTATATAATTCTGTGTTAAATTCTGAGTTGAGTTGATTTACTTTTTGAAAGCTCCTCTACCTCTGGCCTTCATGTGGTATCAGAGCAGGTTCATTTTAGTAAAAGAGTTGTCTTCAGAGTTTCAGTGAAAGAATGGCAGCAAGCACAAGCTTGAATAACCCACAAATCCCATAGTTTAATGGGAAAAATTATGATTATTGGGAAATCACCATGAAGGCACTATTTTGTTCTCAAGATATTTGTTATCTAGTTGAGAATGGCTATCTAGAGCCAGCTGATGCAACAACATATACTGCTTTGACACAAGCAAAGAAAGATTTGCTAAGAGATAACAAGAAGGACTCAATGGCTATCTTTTACATATTTCAAGCAGTACATGAGAGTATTTTCCCAAGGATTGCAACAACAACAAAGTCCAAGAAAGCATGGGATACTCTTCAAACAACCTATCAAGGTATGGTAAAGGTGAAAACAACAAACCTACAAATGCTGAGAAGAGATTTTGAAACAATATATATGAAGGAAAATGATACAGTAGATTCATTTTTTACTCAAATCATTGGATTGGTGAACCAAATCAAATCTCATGGTGAGAATTTAGAAGATGTCAGAGTTGTTGAAAAGATTCTAAGGAGTTTGCCCACAAGATTTGAGTCTATTGCTGTAACCATAGAGGAAACAAATAACCTCTCATAGTTCTCAGTTGATGAGCTCCATGCATCACTTATTTCTCATGAATAGAGGTTGAGCAGGTATGCAAACACGTCATTGGAGTATGCTTTCAAGTCACAAGCTTCAATCAGCCAAGGAAGAGGCAGAGGAAGATCAAATTTTAGAGGAAGAGGAAGAAATTTTTATAAAGGTGGAAGAAGCAACCCTTCAAGCTCAAGTGGAAGAGGCAACAACCAAAACTCAAGCTCAAGTTCATCTCAAAACTTGTCACAAGGACAAAGGTATGCTAAGTCTCAAATCCAATGTCACTACTGTAAAAAGTTTGGGCATTATATGAATGAGTGTAGAGATAAACATTATGATTATGGTAAATAAAATGCAAATTTTACAAAAGAAAGTTTAGACCAAAAACTAGAAAAGAGAACAATGTTTTTGGCATGTAATGTTACACAAGCTAGTGAAAAGGATGTATGGTTTTTAGATTTACGTTGTAGTAACCACATGACAGGAAATTTAGGGGTGATCCCACAATAGTGGTTTACACTTTTTGGCCTAACTGGACACTGATATTTTTTTTTAACACAATCTCCACATTCGGGCACCTATAGCGATTAAAATGTAAAGAATTTGAAGATGATGAAAACTAGAGTCTTGTCATATTTTGTCTGTAGATTCTAAAAATATTTTTTTCAATTTTTTTGGAATCAGATTGCACTTCTTTTTCCATCTCCCACGAAAATTCAATTTTTTTCAAAAAACAGCATTTTTAAAAAGTGACCAAATCAGATAACGTGCAGATAATCCTTTTTCTTTTCCCCGGAAAGATGTAAAACTCAAATTCTTTCAAACTTCAAATTGTAAGTCCACATTCCAGTGCTTCCACTTCCGGTTAGATAGCTTCTACTGAATATTTTTCAACGCGCCTTCAAAAGTCAAATCACTCTCATAATTCTGGGGAGACAACACACCCAACGCATAACCCTTATTAACTTTTTACCGTATGTATCGAATTTTTTGTTGGATCAAGGACCTCCAATATCCTGGTGCACTCATTATTTTTAAATTTTTTGATAATCTTCTATTTTTCCGTTAATTTTGCGCTGTAACGTTATATGTTTTTGCCTTCGAAAACCCACATTTAACAAAACCCTAAAACGTGAGCAGATGTTTGATGTAACTCCAAAGTTCATACTAAAATTATATATTCGCTTGGATAGTTTATTTTTGAGGGGTAACCCATACTCAGTTAGTTCTTTCGGAGATTCCATCTCATTCCAAACTCCAGCCTCAAAAATGCAAAATTCTTTCAACAAATCGCGCCTTGTGTCCAAGTGGTGAAAAGAGGGGTTCGGCCGAACAATTGTTCGGTCGAACATCTAGGAAAGGTTCGGTCGAACTAGGGTTCGACCGAACCCATGTTCGGCCAAACCACTAATCCCTGCAATTAAAAAAAGTAATTAAATGAAAGCTTTTTTTGTTTTAGCCATACTAAGTGGGTTCAGCCGAACCCACTCTAGTATGATTTTTTAATAGGGGATTTCATTGGTTCGGCCGAACCATGGGTTCGGCTGAACCCTAAGGTTCGACCGAACCCATTTGATATGAGGAATGGGAAAAATTCGAAATTTCTTTCCTCTTCAAAAGTGTAAACCACTTATGTGGCTTCACCCTTAGAAATGTTTTCAAGTTTAGATGAAAATATTAAATCTAATGTCACATTGGGCAATGACAACAAAGTGTCAATCAAAGGAAAATGAAATGTTAACATTCTAACTAAACAAGGAGAGCAAAAGTATATCTCAAATGTGTATTTTGTGCCTGGTCTATAACATAACTTGATGAGTATAGAGCAACTTGCTCAAAAAGGATATAAAGTAACTTTAAAAAATGGACTGTGCACAATTTTAGATAAATATCCAAGCAACTAACTCATTGCTAAGGTTAAAATGACAAATAATAGAATGTTTCCTCTGAAGATTCAACCAGATTTGAATATAGATTATGCACAGGCACAAGAAACCACAACAGTCATTCAAACTGTTTTTCAAGCAGAAATAAAAGATGAAAACTGGTTATGACACTTGAGATTTGGGCATCTTAACTTTGGAGGTTTAAATTTGCTTCATAGGAAAAGTATGGTCAAGGGATTACCTCTAATAGAGAAACCAAAAAGAATATGTGAAGGATGTATCCTAGGAAAGCAACACAAAATCATTTCCAACAGGAAAGTCAACTAGAGCAAAAGCCCCTTTAGAGATTGTACATTCAGATTTGTGTGGACCTATGCAAACACCCTCAATCAGTGGCAATCTTTATTTTCTAACTTTTATTGATGATTATTCAAAAAACATGGGTAGATACTTTCTTAAGAATAAGAAT
This sequence comes from Sequoia sempervirens, assembly GCA_007258455.2. Classification (NCBI taxonomy): domain Eukaryota; kingdom Viridiplantae; phylum Streptophyta; class Pinopsida; order Cupressales; family Cupressaceae; genus Sequoia; species Sequoia sempervirens. Next base: position 219,326,507 of record VDFB02000013.1, read on the forward strand.
GAAGTGTTTGATTTCTTTGTCAATTCAAGGTCCTTGTTGAAAAGCAAATTGTGTATTACATTAAAGCTTTGAGGACGAATAAAGGAGGTGAATATATTTCAATTTTTTTTTTAAATTTCTACAAAGATCATGACATCCATAAACAGTTTACTACTAGATATACACCTCAACAAAATGGGGTAGCTGAAAGAAAAAATAGAACCATGGAGATGGCTAGAAGCATGATGAAATCCAAATATTTTCTAAATGAATATTGGGATGAAGCTGTATCATGTGCAACATATATAATGAATATGTGTCCAACAAAAAGTGTTATGAATATGATTCTTGAAGAAGCATGGACTAGAAGAAAACATAATGTTGCTCACATAATTTTTTTTGGTTGTGTAGCATATGCTCATGTGCCTAATGAATTAAAAAGAAAGTTATAAAACAAAGGAGAAAAATGCATATTTGTTGGATATAGTGATGAATCCAAGGGTTACAAACTCTATAATCCAACAACCAAGAAAGTCATAATCAGTGGAGATGTACAGTTTGTAGAAGATGAAGCATGGATGGAAGTAAAGAAAAAACAATCAATGTACATCAACAAGTATACCACAAGAGGAAAATGAAGTTTCTTTACCAACAAATATTTCTACTAATATGACTCCTTCCACGCCCATTCAAGCTCAACCAAGTGGTTCACAAGTGATGCCATCATCAAATGTAAGAGCATCAACAAGAGGACAATAGACACCATCTACAACTCAAGAAGTTTTGGCGTTGGACCATCAAGTCCACATTCAACAAGGTCAAGTGATTTATCAAATCCTACATTGGCAAGCATGAGAAGATAGAAAATCACAAGTATAAGAGATATATATAATCAAAATGAAGGTGAAAATAATACAGATCATTTTTTTCTTTTTGCATTCTATTCACAAATAGATGATCCAATACATTTTGAGGATGCAATTAAAGAAGATAACTGGATATGTGCAATGGATGAAGAATTTGATGCAATTGAAAAGAATCAAACATGGGAGTTGGTGAGGTTTCCAAAAGACAAGGATGTAATAGGAGTGAAGTGGGTTTACAAAACCAAGTTAAATGCAAATGGTGTAGTGCAAAAGCATAAAACAAGACTAGTGGCAAAAGGTTATTCACAACAGCTCGGAGTTGATTATAATGAGACATTTGCTCCTGTAGCACGTTTTGACATAGTAAGGATGATTCTTGCCATTGCAACACAAAACAAGTGGCCAGTTTACCAAATGGATGTGAAATCAACCTTTTTAAATGGATATCTTAAAGAAGAAGTTATGTGGAACAACCACCTGGGTATGAGATTTTGGGTCATGAAGACAAGGTTTACAAATTCAAGAAAGTGTTGTATGGACTCAAGCAAGCCCTAAGAGCTTGGTACAACATAATTGATACATATCTTTTACAAAATAGCTTCATCAAGTGCAACATCGAGCCTACATTGTACACCAAGATAAATGAAAAAGCTGAAATTCTGATTGTATGTCTGTATGTTGATGATTTAATTTTCATGGGTGATTTATCAATTGATTTGTTTAAAGGAGCTATGAAGAAATAATTTAAAATAACAGATTTGAGACTCATGAAATACTTTTTAGGCATTGAAGTGAATCAAAATGAAAATGGTATCTTTATCTCTCAAACAAAGTATGCAAATGATATTTTGAAGAGGTTTAACATGACAAATTACAAATCAGCACCAACACCAATTGTTATAGGTTTGAAGTTAAGTAAGGATGATAAAGGTTCAAATGTGGATTCAACTTTGTATAAAAGACTTGTTGGCAGTCTCATGTATCTAACAGCCACAAGGCCAGACATAATTTGTATGCTGTAAGCTTAATTTCTAGATTCATGGAGACTCCAAAAGATACACATTGGAAAGCTGGAAAAAGAATTCTAAGATATGTAAGTGGAACAAAGAATTATGGTATTCAATATTCAAGTTCATAGGAGTTCAAGCTAATTGGGTATACTGATAGTGACTGTGTTGGAAGTATTGATGACAAAAAACACACGTCTGGTTATATCTTTCACTTTGGCACTGGTGTAATTTCATGGGCGTCAAAGAAACAACCAATAGTCACTCTTTCATCAGTAGAAGCAAAATATGTAGCAGCGACAAGTGCATCTTGCCAAGCAGTATGGATGATAAGAGTGCTGAAAGAGCTAAAGAATGAACAAATGGATGCAACAAAGATATTTTGTGACAATAACTCAGCAATAGCATTGTAAAAAAAATCTAGTTTTTCACAAAAGGAGTAAACACATTGATACCAGATATCACTTCATTACAGAGTTAATCAACAATGGTGAAATCTTCTTAGAGTTTTTCAAGTCTTAGGAACAGTGTGCAAACATCTTCACTAGAACACTTGGAAAGGAAAACTTCATCTATCAGAGAAATCGTTTGGGCATCATTAACGATAGTAGTTGTAATTAAGGAAGAGTGTTGGAAATAATTCCAACCCTGCCATGCCCTTCTTTTCTCTTTCCCGTGTTCCCGCGTTCCTTTTTGCTTGCCCGTGTGGTAAAGCGGTGTCTACCGTAGACCCGTTGCCCATTCTTCTCTCTCGTGTGGTGGAGCGGTGCCCCCAGCATCTCACAAGTGTGTTCGTCGTTGCTGACAAATATCTTTCAAGCTTTTCATATATGAAGGACAATATTTATTTTGATTAGACAGTTAAATCTTGGCATATCTTTCAATATTTTATATGGTTTTGTAATCTGAGTTAAAAATGCTTTTCACTTGACGTGAATGTGAAGTTACTGAAGATGTAATTAATTGCATTTTTTTCACCAAATTGCTTGCTGGTGAAGTTTTCACCTAGTTTTGATGTAAGGTGATTTTTAATGTTTTGGGTTGAGTAGTAAAAAGAAGGTGAACAAGTTTTTGGTGGAATGCTCTGCAGTAGCAGAATTTGTGCAGCAGCTTTGTGAAATCAAATATATTTCGAATAAATTAAATACAATATCAATTTTTCTGGTTTATTCTATATGCTTTAAATTTCTGCTCTCTGTATAATTCCGTGTTAAATTCTGAGTTGAGTTGATTTAGTTTTTGAAAGCTCCTCTGCCTCTGGTCTTCAATTCTCTGTGCATTATGATCTTCATTCAACCGAGACCTGCAGCCAAAAAAAACGATGCATACTTTGTGGAGGTCGTGATCTAGCACTGTGGACTAATCTTTCCATCTAAGGCACAGTAGCGCTAGGAGGAGAGCTCCATCATCAACAACGCCCTACAAGCATTTGAATCCGCAATAATTTGGTTCTTTATCGCCAAAAGTTTCTTGGCTGCATGCCTTGTTCCCCCTCGACTCGGGCAACTTTCTCTGCCTTTTTCCCACGTGGCTTCAACACACTTGACAGGCCTGCACAATTTTTTTCCCTCACCTCCAAATACTTGCAGCGGCCTCTCATTTCATGCACCACATAGGCTACCATCTCCAACGCTCTCCATTTTCCAACCGTTTGACTTGGTCCTCCTCCCTCCCACACAACAGCAACTTGCATGCCTCTATAGGCCCACGCGGCCTCTATATAGTCTTTTCTCCCACAGCCCGTGCCCTCAGTGGTTTCTTAAAGTGGTCAACACACTCACATGCCCCATTTCCTTTGGACTCGGGCTTCTCTCCCCATGCAACCCTTTACCTTGGGCGACACCTCTTGACCCTTGGACCCGGTCGGGCACTCAACTCGGTCACATCTCAGTCCAACCACTTCTTGCACGCGGCTTATATGGTTAATGGTTCATTGTTTAAATAGTTAGCATTTGTTGTGAATGTTAAAATAGAATTTAATTTTACGTTTATGACTAGATTTTTATGCTGCCACAACATCTATTATCACTTCAATTCAATTGTAATAGTGTCTTAACTTCCGAATAAATTGCTAATGTTTTATGCTAACCAATAGCAGTCAAGACTAATCGTTTGGCTTACAAAGTATTGGGGAGGGCGAGGAGGCAGGTCATTTTTTGTTTTACCATAACGTTCAAATGATAATTCAAAAACTATTTCCATTCCAAAGACCTAAGTGTTGAGAGGATGTGAAAAATGTGTTTTTAAAATATATTTTGTCTCCTCTTTTTAAAAGAAAAAAATTAAGTTTCTAAGTGGAAAATTAGGCACATATGATTATTGTATCTTTTGATTAGCTACTCAAATTGAGTGTTGCTTTTGTGAAACTGAATATAACTTGTCCATTTCATTGAAAATGATATCACATTCAATTATAAAGTTCCATTATTCGTTGCACATTGAAATTGTTATATGCATTAAAACATATAAAGTGACAATTTAGGGGGATAAAAATAATCAAAGTGGGTTGTCATTGTCATCGTGCCTTGAGCACTTTACATTTCGTTTGTGATTCCAAGTTTTCAACTCAAAGAAATATGGGAATGACTGAAAAAAATGATTAAAAAAATGATCAACCCACTCACCATCATCTACTACATGAGATTCTAGAGATGCTTTGCCGAGAGCATTCAAAGATTCTTTCTATAAGAACATCACTTCTTGCATCATAATTTAAAGAAACTTCACAAGGAGCATCCAAAGAGTTTTTACAAGACTTCACATCACTTCTTTGGTACCTGTTCTGCATCTGTCTTCACATGGAGCATTTGAGCAACATTCAAAGAAGTCATCATTATCTTATGGCAGGCCTACATAGTCTTTCTTTATTGTATCATCTCTTTTGGAGAGGGTTTTTATTCCCAATGGGTTTTCTTCTTTGCTTTCACTTTATAAGAGATTGCATTTGTACATGAGTACCTAACATGACCTAGTAGTCAAGACTTATCGAACATGCATACATTACTCCCTAAGTTGCACTTAAGGGGGGCTGTTAGTGTAAATAGTGTCATTAAATAACTATTTAAGTTGTCATCACTTTCTAGTTTTTGACCTATTCACATTTTCTTAAGTTTACTTAGACTATATTCGAGTTTTGTCTCACCTCATGAGGTTGAGATATATGTGTTGTCACTTTGTGAGACACCTTTTGCATGGTCACTTGCCACTCATTAGGACACTTGTCATGTGAGTTAGCAAGTGTTCCATCATTGAAGGGTTAATCAATCATTGTGTTTAACTTGACTACCTTCATTACCTTGCCTATATAAGCAAGGTTACATTGTACATTCTAATAAACTCTTTTATCAATCTCTTGATAATATTAATTAGGATATTGTGTGCAAGTATTTTGTGGAAGTTTGTGATTTTTTCTTTATAATCTTGGAAATCATAACAATATTTGCCAAATACTATTCATCCTTTAGACATTTTTTTCAATGCTAAATCTCTTGCTAAATCCTTGGGGGTTATGATGGTTTACACAAGTTCCATTATGATATAGGTTTTTCATATCATGCTCTTGAATTTTATTCTTATTTTAGGGAAACTTATTCTTCATTAGGTAATTCTCTAATGTTATTTCATGGTTTACCTACTAGAACACTTATTGAGGATAGAAATACACTTGTTGTTGGTGATAATTTGATATTGAAATGGATAGTGTTAATAATTAAAAAAATAAAATAAGTATAAAGATAAAATGACAAAGATATGTCAAAAAATAAAGATTATGTTTAAATTAGTGATTTTTTGAACTTTTTTTAATGACACAATATGCCCACACTACTTTAAGTTTTTAATGACCTATTCATGTGGTCTTATCAAGAAATGCTTGGCGTCATATAAATGAATTATGTTTTATTCTCATGTTAAAAGTATAAAATTTTAAATTAGAAAAATGTACCTTGAGGTTGCTTTGATGGTTAAAGATGAAATTGTGCAATTATTGAAATTTGGCTTTAATTGAACCATTGAATACTCCCCATGGATATCAAATATAGTGCATGTATCAAAATTTGATGGAAATATTCATATATGTACTAATTTTAGAGATCTAAATAAACCACCACGAAATGATAATCTTCCATTTCCTAATATTGACCGAATTGTTGGCTCTATTGTCATTTGTAAGATTTTGTCATTTATGGATGGATTTTTGGACCTCCACCTTATAATTATATTATTTTCAATCCTTAAGATAATCATAAGTTATGTTACTACTCTCTGGGGTAATTTTTTTATGTAGTTCATGTCACTTGAGGTTGAAAATATTGGTGCTACCTACCAAAGATATATGACATTGATTCTTCATGATTTGGTGCATAATATCTTAGAGGATTATGTGGGTGAAATTTTGGGAAAACTAAGAAATGCATTGAGCATGTTTGAGGCTCGATGATTATTTTTGATAGGTTGTGATAGTATTAAGTTCATTGGAATCCTATGAAATGTATATTTAGTGTAGCCTATGACTACTTATTTGACATCATTATATCTAGGTGAGATATTGAGGTTGATAATAAAAAGATAGATGTTATTGTTAATGTATTTGCTTGGAATATCACACAACTCCATAGTATCTGAGGAAAAATAGGCTATTTGAACAATTATTTTATTATTAATAGATTGTACTTAACATTCACTAAAATATTAAAGAAAGATATAAAGATTTGATGGCATAAAGATTTCTAAAAATATTTTTTAATGATATGAAACAATGACTAATTCATCCAATAATTCTCATCCTTATCATTCATGGTAAACCCTATCATTACATGATTCTACTATTGGTGGACTATTGACATAAAATGGTGAGAATATAGTAAAGAAACGATGTCTATTATATTAGTCACACCTTATTGGATTATGAGTCATGAGACACTCCTATTGAAAATTTATGCTTGGTCATGGTCTTCTCTTCATAGAAATTTAGGCACTATATATTAGACATTACACAACATATGATAATAAAGGAAGATCCTTTGAAATAAATTATAAACTCTAGATAAAATTTTAGACCTCGTAAAACACAATGGGTCATGTGACATACAGTTTGATCTCAAGTTTATTTCTCAAAAATAAATTAAAGGAAAAGTAGTAATCAATAAATTAGCTACTCATCCTCCTATTGACACATATTTTACTATATATTAATACTTAATTCCCTTAAATCATATTATTTAATGTTTCTTGGCTTTTCCTAGAATAATATGTTTGAGGAATTCTTGTTGTGAGGGTTAGTTAAACTCTTGAGTTTTTAAAGAAGTTTTCTTGTGTGTGATGGCACGTTGCTTGTTTGATTCTTGTTTTGTATGAATGTGTGGTGACCCTTGTGTGGTCTTAGTTATGCTTGTGTTTCCTCTTTGGAGGGTGTGATTGTGGAATATTTTGACTTGAATTGGTTGTTAATGTCTTGGCTCATGGTTGAGCATTGTGAATTATTTCAAGTGAAGTATGCATCAAATATGAAAAATTTGGTGTATGGCATATTCCTATTATGTGGAAAAAGATATTGATGTTATGTTAATTCTTGCTTAAAAGAGCATTGTGCATTTGTATTCATGTGAGTGCATTGTCATATGTGTGAAATGGCTATGTTAGTGCATGAAAAGTAATGTGGACTTATTGCAATAGAACAATTGGGTCAATGATGTATGTCCCAAAATTGTGTTTATTTCCTAGGATTTGTGTGGGAACCTAAATGGTTAAATTGCATTATAGTGTTCTAGAAGTTAGAGAAAGGGGTTGCTAATGGATCATGTACATGGTGATTATGGAAAATTATTGGTGAATAGATTGTGCATTCATAAATCATACATGGTTGCTCCAAAATTGTATCATTTTTATCTTGAAAAGTGTGCATTTTAAATCATCAAAGGAAATTGTGCATGACAAGAGCATTGTGTTGGTGTGGCCTACAACCCAATTATATTATCATGCCTTGTGAAGCATGCAAATTCTAATTGTTTTAGAATAAATTAAAATACATGTTGTGATAAATGCATGTCCCATGTGACTAGTGAGTTCTTGCCTTATTATGGTAGTCATGAATGATGTGTAATATGATGGAGTCTTAGAAGACTTGGTTTTTGGTGTGCTTGTGCATGTCCTCTAACACACCTTGGATGTGTTGTGCATTTTGCACACATGCCTCGCTTAACGCAGGGACCCTCCCTCTTTTGCTTTTTTTTTTTTTGGTGCCAGATTTGTTTGTGCTTGTTTGTTTTTGCTTTTTCCTTCGCTTTTAACTTTTAGTTCAATTTTGCTTTCGGAATCTTGATGTATCTGAAAAGCCTTGAAAATCTGCCTAAGTCTTTTTCACTCGAGAAGTTGCAAATTTTTTTATGTGAAAATCCATCATGCAGATGCCAGAGCATTTCAGGTCATTTATGGAAAATGTCTTGTGGAGATTCATTTGCGAAAATCTATCAACCCAATGCCGGTTCTCTCGACACCTGCATTGCTTATTCTTGCATTGTCTCAACTTATGCCCTTTATACTTCCATAATTAGGGTTTTTGTGCTCTTTGAGAAACCTGCCCACATTTAATGCCATTGAATCTATAAATAAGGGGTTTGCTTGGGTCATTCTCACCTTGCTTGTTCAAATTTCAAATTGGAGCTCATTTGTGCATTTTTGCTGCTGATTTGAAAAGGTTTGAGCTTATATTTGTTTGTAGATTTCCTCATTTCCACCTGCATGTTTATTAGGTCAGATCTTGTGTCTTTATCACTCTTATATTTGCTATAATTTTATTATTTTAAACATAGAGTTTCACGACAATTCCTTTAAAATTGTTGAAGCATTAAAATGTTTTGTGGAAAGTCATTTTAACCATGCCCAATTTATGGCTCGAGTGCTCGAGGCACGTGACCCCAAACTTTCTACATAGGGTTTTAAATGTAGGTTTTCAATCATGAATGCCCAAACACAAATGAAGAAATAAAAAAATATGTGAGAGAAAAATTTAAATATGCTATATGGATGAAAAAAGTAGGATGCAAAAAGGATTATTATATCAAAGAATTCAATCCCACGAGGGATCACGAAGAAAAGGCCTATATAGGCGCGAATATCAAATGGAAAGCAAAAATGTTGATTGCCCAATTGCGTACTAGTTCACATCATCTTAGGTGCGAAACGGGCAGGTGGGTGGTTCCTAAAGAGGAGTGGGAAAATAGAAAATGTCGTTTTTGTAACATGGGTATGGTGGAGACGGAATGGCATTTCACCATGGAGTGCTCAGCGTATAAAGACATCCGGGCTAGTTATGGGGACACCGTGTAGGTCGATAATTTAAATACTCTATTTGAAGAATCAAGGTTAGACAAAGCTGCAAACTTCATCATCAAAATTCGCTGCAGGAGGGCTGATCTCGAACGGAGTTTACAATCTGTTTAGGGCCTTTTTGTGGGTGGCTCTTGTGCTGGTCTTGGGTCCCTTAGGCTTCTTTGGCCTCGTGGACGTCATTAAAATTTTTCATTTCATTTCATTTCATTTCAATCCGAATTTTGCTAAATATTGAAACCGTTGTGGAGACTTCCTTGCGGAAAGCCATACCTAATGAGCCATTTTTATGGCATGAACATTGGTGGCCTCTGCCCCCTGGTGCAGGCATGACGCATTTCCGCATTTCGATCAAACGCTTCATAAATGAACATCTGAATACAAGCCTAAGATTTGAAGTTCCCCACGTGCTCAAGATGAATTTAGTGTTGAAATTTAAGCTTGAAAATTCTAAGTGTAAAACGTTCATGGGAAACTCCTCGCGAGATGCCACATGCGGAAAGCCCAACACTTCTTATTGTTTTTCAACACAGATCATCCTGGATTTTTCCCTCATGGCTTTCGCATGGGAGATTTTCTGCATCCATTAATCTAATCATAAAATAAACTTAAAATGCTAGAATCTTGACTTCCATATTTCCCCACAGGCTTAATTGGGATTAAAGCCAAAAAGCTAAGTCATAATGTGATTGCGGATATATATGTGCGGGAGGCCATTTGCGGATTGCCACTCCCTCTATGCCACTTTTTGGCTTAATCTTTATCGACTTTCGCCCCAATGGCACCCACATTGGTTTTTTTTGCAGAATTCAAAGCGAAATTTTTTCTAAGTAATATGACTTAAATGATTTTCAAACAAACATTTAACCATGTGCTTAATTGTGCCAATCGTGTAATGCTAAGTGTTTTGGTGATGTGAAAATCTCCTTGTGGGATGTTGTGTGTAGGGTGCCATTTCACCGGTACCACCGTCGATGGCTTCCGCATTTGATATCCCCACAACCACATGGCTTTTGCAACTCCCTAGCTCGTAGAACATGAAAACCCGCAAATGGTCAAAATTATTCCAAATTGATAAATTTGATGATTTCTTTATGATATTTGGAACATTTAATGATGATATTGGATTATGATGATTTTTTTTGACCTGACTAATGCTTTGTTTTCTCAACTAGTCAAAACAACTCATTATTCGTTATCCTTGCAGGTTTTATGGAAAATAATGAGAAAGTAGGGAAGGGTGATAAGATAGCCAAGATTGAGAAAGAAAACTGTGAAAATGAAGTATGAGTTCCACAGAGTAGAGGTTACCTCGATGATCGTGTTAGATTGGGATAGGCTCTTAGATACTGACCTTGGACAAGTCAACATTGATGAGTTCAAGGCACGTGTCTTACTCAAACCCAAGGATGATATGGCTAAAAGAATAAAAAAGAGTGGTGTTGCTCATGCAACAGGTTTCCCTCCTACCTTGATCAACCCCGAACTCATTCATGGATGTTGGGAGTTCTATCACCAGGACATAATGAGAATAATCACTGTTGATGGACGGGTGGTTGTAGATTTGACACCTCAATCTATTGGATGTAATTTTGGGATACCCTTGTTTGATGAAATGAAAGTATGCCAGAAGGAGGATGCCCTCAATGTATGGAATGAAGGTCCTATGTGTTGTTCTCAGGTGATAAACAATAAATGGATGCATACACCTCGACCCAATGTGAGCAAATTGCCCAAGAAACTCTATAGAAGTGACTTCATTGAAGAAGTCAATGATCTAGTAACACTATTAAGCAGAGTAATGGTCCTTCCAGTCTCATCCCTCTTTAAGGAATGGATGTGGTATTTTGTTGAAGAGATTCTGAGGGGAATTTATTTTTAATTGGGCAAGGATCATAAGTGATAACATCCATGCACAACTTTTTGTGATGAAGAAAAGCCGCGAATTCTATATGACATCCTATATTGTTTACATTTTGGCAGCAAATTTACCATATAAAGGTTTAACATGGAAGGGTAATTTGGGGACTAGATGAGATTAAAACATTGTTTATGAATGCTACTCACAATTTCAATATAGAAATTTCAAGAAGAGCTATAGGTGAGTAAATGACGCCTTCATCATGTATATCCTTAGGTCTTTGATGGGTGAGTTTGGAAATAGGATGTCTCATTGTGCCAAGGTGATGGTGAAGAACTTTGGGTACTAGTTCATTCAATTTCCCAAGTTCACATATTTCAAAATTGAAGGTTTCTCTAGATCTCCACACAGATTACCAAGATACCCAACTGATAAAATAGTCTTGCTTGAGCTTACTTGACATTTTTTGGTCATCACATCAGCTCTTGCAATCCAAACATTGAGCTATAGTTTCATATCCCATGACTCTTGGGAGAGGATTGTACTCATGCCCAGTTGCAATTTGTGCAAAAAGTTTAGAAAAGGAAATCCAAGAGTATGATTTTCTCCTTCACAGTGTGTGATGGAATGTATCTACCCATGGGGAAAATTGAAGAGGTAGGTTGGCAAACAACATGCACACAAGTTACATGTTGAAGACTTTTGGGAAAATTGTAAAGATGACCATGAAATTAGGAAGAAGATATACATGAGGTGCCCTTGAGGTTCATAAGGACCTTGGATATATATGCTATTCCAGATCAAGTGGAAGAAGATGGTAATACATTGGATGAAAGAGCATACAATGCCATAGCCAAAGTCCCCTTGCCAGTGATTGATTAGACAAAAGAAGTGACTGATATAGATGTAATCATGCATCCTATCTTGCAAAGGACAAAGAAGTGGATTGATGATCAAATCACCCAATTGGAACAACAAGGAGTTGAGTTGAATTTTGGGGAATGGAAGGAAGAGAAGGTTTTGGAGAGTGATGAGGGTAGCAAAATTGAGGATGAAGCCAAGGTAGGATCTTCAGGAACAACAACTAAGTTTCTTCCTGTTACTCGATTGAGGAAGAGGAAGGATGCATCAGAAAGACAACCAATAGAAAAACCTTAGGTGTATACAAGAAAGGTTGTAGAAGGGCAAAGGGACCTAAAGAAAATGAAGAAATCTACAACATTTGTACCAAAGATGGGGACAATAGAGGAACCATCTCCACCCGAGGATGATCCTAAAGTTGAATCACCTCCCCGCTCATTGACACCACCACCATCCATTGCACCAATTTCATTAGAATCCGCTTCACTTCCACCTCCCATATCCTCTCCACCAGCTATGGACATCTTAGTCCACCTTCCATATACCATCCAAACTGCCTCGGTGATTGTGGATGATTCATCCTCATCCACTTCCTCTTCTCCATCTTCCTCCTCCCTTACAATCACACAACCCACCTTCTCTACCTTGCCATCTACCATTCCTTCTATTCCTTTTGTGCCTACTGCCTTGCCAAAATATTTTGTAGCTTAATTGCAAATATGCCTCAAGGGTTATAAAAAACCGTGTTGTATCCCGAAGCAAAACTTATGATGTTTCAACTCATTGCTACTTTACCAAATTCCCCTCCTCCCATTGAACCACCAAAGATGGGGAACACTGAGAAAATATGGGAAGAGATGTAGAGGAAAGGAAAATAACAACTTGAAGAAACAATAGGTATGGGTGAGGAGTCCACTGGCCCTGAACAAGAAGATTATGTTGAACATGTGGATGAGGGGTTGAAGATTGTGGAGCCTGACGAAGAATTATCAGAAGATGAAGAAGGAACCCCAAGGTTGAGATAGCTCAACAAAACATTTGATGAGCACCTTTATGAAGGGACGTCCAAAAAAGAAGAAGAATACAAAGAACAAAATGAAGAACAAGAAAAGGAAGAACTTCATCAAGAAGGAGGAAAGAAGAAGAGAAAGAAAAAGAAGAAAATATTGAGTCTCCTAGAAAAGAAAAAGTTCATGAAGAAAAGGAGAAGGAACATGATGTAGAGGAGAAGATAGTAGAGGATTCTCCAAATATGGAAGATAAAATACAATAAGAAGAACAAGAGAACGAAAAACAACAAAATGAATTCAACACTATATCCTCTGCTGAACAAATTACAACTCCCACATGGTTAGAGTAGTAATTGAAGGAAAATACCTTAGTGGTGCAAGACCCAAAATCTCATCTCGAGGTGATATTGGAACATGCAAGGTAGAAACCCAAAGAAAAGAAGAAGGTAAAGATAAGGTCTCACATTACAACTGATGCCTCGAGTTCTCGTACAATTTAGGTGGCTACTCTGGTAGTTGATAAAGACACTGCCACCATACAAGCCTTTGATTATCAAGTTACCACTATCCACATTGAACCGGCCACCAGAAATTAGAAGATAGATGAATTTCAAGGCTTTGTGTCCAACATTCTAAGCCAAATGGATAAAGATCAAGCTACCAAGATGGAGCTAAAAGTGTAGGTGGCCGAATTAAAAAAAAAATTCAACAATTGGTAGGAACAAGTGAAGAGAGGCCAATAGATTCTCCATCTTCGGCCATTTTATCTAAGGAAGTCAATAAGATGGAATAAATGAGAAAGTGAAATAAGTCCACTCTGAATTGGATCATCCGGGTGACTGCTATTGGTGATAAAGCTGTACATGTTGGGGTAGACATGCGTAATCATTTCTTGGTTTTGAAAACGGAAGTGGAAAAGGAGATTGAAGAATGTCAAGCATTCCTTGCTTATTACAACATTACATGTTGAAAGCTCCATGTAATCAAAGGACTATCTGAAGATATTTTGGTATAGGAGAAAATTTTGACAAAGGAACAATTGAACAATCCCGAGATGTGGTTGTTTGCCATTAATTTTTGGTAGGAAATTTTGACCAAAGCATTAGAAGATTTGCAAGTGATCAAGGCAAGGATCACTAACAATATGGTTGACTACTATGAAGTTTTGGAGATGCTGACTGGCATAGAGATCTTTGTAACTGAATTGGATGTTGGGGCAGCCCAACAAGCATGGAGAAATAAGATTGAAAAGGGAGCTGCTAATAATTTACAAGATTTTTTTTTGGATTTTGCTGCTCATGCGTTCACGAATCACAAAATATGGTACAAAGGAGAAGCTCATGTGTGGACATGCATGATGAACTAATGCACAAATATAGAGAGATAAGATTCAAAATTATCAAAGATAGGTTGCCTTCTCAAGATCAATTGGCTAAAGCTTTGGTTAATTTTATAAAATATGTTGTGAGAGAAAGAGAAGTTGGAAATATCTTGATAGAAGACAAATTTATGTAATTCTAGCTACAAGATAAAAATAGTTACCTCAAAGTGTGTGCACCCAGATTTTAGGGATTTTGTATAATATTTCTAGAACATAAAATAGGATAGGAATTTTACATTCTCCTAGGTTCACATGTGAACCAATTTTATATTGGGGAATATTGCAAATGTATTTAATATATATTCAAACCCTAAAAAGTAGCAAATCTGGGCCATTGGAAGTAATTTAATCTTGGCTATTGATTCATGATGTAAAATCTATAAATAACAGCTTCCTCTCATTTGAAAGGAGAGAGATCAATTGTTGTAGAAGGCATTTTGAAGTAATACAAGTGAAGGAATTGAAGTGTTGGTGAATTCCTTGTGTTCTCTTAATGTATGCATGATTCTATCTTTCAGTTTTTAATTTCAACATTGCTAGTTTATATTCAGTTGTGATGGTGACAAAGTGTTAAGATATCTAATGCATTTCCTGCTTATAATTTTTATAGTTTGTTGATGGTAAATTACTTTACAAAGTTAGTGTGAGCTTAATTCTTAAATGCACTCAAGTTCAACTGTGTATGTTTATGCTTTATGTGTGAGTATCACAGTCTGAAAATTTGAAGATTACCTTGGGAGGTATTGGTTCTCTGATACTATATAACATTCCTGGTTAAGTAGAGCTTGGTTTAGGGAGTCTATCTATCTCAAACACCTGCCATCATTATTGCTGTTCTTAGTTTTCAGAAATAGGAACCCTCTCAAAACCCTTGAATCTTTTTCTATTTCTTATAAATCTATGTTAGTTTTAGGATAAAAACATCACTTAAATCGTTGTATTTGATGATCATATTATTTCCAGACTTCATATCTAGAAGTTACAACTAGGTTTTATATTTATCTTCAGACTTTACAAAACCCTTATCATAGTCCCATAAGCTTCTAACCTTGTTAACCACAAATTCCCTTTGTGGTTACCAACAAATCACATCATCAATTAGTTGTTTTCTATATTGTCAAGACCTAACTTTAGAGACCTTAGGGTTATTTTCTGAAGTTAGTCTAAAGAACATTTCATTTCAAGAGAGATAGAACACTTGCGTTTTATCTGTACTGTGTAGTGTTAAAACTCTCATCAACATAATTGGCACTAGAAGGAGGGTTGTTTGAAAAAAGATGGAGTGTATTGGGTCATTCTCTCCTGAAAGATTTTACAGAGTTACTAGATCTACACCTGATAAAGGATATTCTCAAGAGTTAAAGACCCCTACTAGGGCTAGGAGAGCCAAGAAAGGGGAAATTTCATCTTCAACACCACTCGTCATACCCACTCGACCTCCAGCTCCACCTTCCCCATCTTCCACATCATCCACTTCTTCATCTTCATCTTTAGATCATACTCAGATTGCTATACCTTAGCCTTTACAACCTCCACCTCCACCAATGGCTTGGTTAGCAAATAACCCATCACCTTTGACCTTCAATGATTACCATGAAATTCTAAAGAAAATTGAAGGTTTTTGTTCTAAGTTCTTCACCAATGACCCTTATAGGACTGTAGAAGAAGACATGAAAATATTTGAGGCAACCCTTAAGGATAGGGTGGCTGAACACCAAGATGTTGCATGTAGGGTTTTCCCATATTCATTAGGGGAGGAAGCCTTTTATTGCTATATTCATTTTGTTGCAAGGTCAATCTCAGACAAGGATGCTTTGAAGAAGGATTTTCTACAAAAATTCACAGTTCCAATAAGCCCTTATGAGTTGTACAAACAGTTTGCATCCATTAAGAGAGAAATAGGTGAGCCAATAAATACCTTCAATAATAGATAACACCATGATTTTACCAGGTTACAAGCTCCTCATGTTGTCGATGATTTAATGTATTGTGAGGATTTGGATTGCCTCACCTCAGCTTTAGTAAAAAGAGCCAACCCATCTCTGCGTGACTTAGTGGCTATGTATTCAGAAGGAGTCAAGGCAAGTGCTAACTTGGGACAACACCTTACTGGTCCACTGCCTTCATTGGGCCAAACTACAAATCTTGGACAAATTTAGGGACTGAACCAAGCCTTAGCCAATCATACTCCCATATTGAATCAAGTACCTTAGCTGCCAATAGTGCCACACCTAGGCTTGCTAGTGAATCAAGCTCCTCCTATTCCTTGTTACTTATATAAATTCAACCCACTAGCCTATCCACAAAAATCTAACATACCATCCTACTTGTAGAATTTTGAAGTACCTTCCTATTCTTCTACAACACACTCGGTGTATCTTCAAAATTCTTCTCCAACTTAAACTAAAATAGAAAAGGAGTGAATATATGAGTTGGTTGAGCAAGTAAAGAAGCTATCTATCGAGGTTACTTATTTTTGGAATCAAAACAATCAACTGTAGGCTTCGCAAAAGAATTTGCAAGCTAATTACAATTGTGACAACTGTGATCTAGGTCAAAGTTCAGGATAGAGTTTTGAAAGAAATCCAGGATAGAGAAAAAATAGAACATGGAACACTAGGCCCAAAAATGGAGGAGTGCACACACTACTTGATCCACCAAGCAATCTTGAGAAGTCATCTAGTGGAGTATACCTTATCGAGGCTGCATTGTTTGGATGGTGCAAAATTCACAGTACCAACAAACATTTTTAACTTGGATTTCTAGAGTTTCAAACTACTATTGCCATATTTGAGATGGAAGAATAGAATGTTGTAGGTAGTGACAATTCAATTAGATGTGAGATTGTACCCTCACACCCGTATGATTCTGTGATGGTGGAAAATCAAGCACCTTTTCCTCAAGAAAAAGATAATCAACCTAAAGAAGAGTCTACATAAAACAACACCAAAGAAGAAGATGCATGTAATGAGGAGACTCTCTCTTAGTTGTTCGAGATAGGCAAAAATGGTCCTAGGGATGAAGAAGATCAAAAGGAAGAAGAAGTTCAAATGTTTCATCAATGTGCAACACCTTACAACCTGCAAAACAAGAAAGCTAGTGGCACATTCACCACTTCTATACCGCCAAAAAAATTCAACATACCTTTGGATCCCAATGCAAGTAACAATCCCTATTTTTTTGAGATACCAACTAAGTATCTCGCTAAAGGCAGATAATTTGAGGTTGAAGTTGATCAAATGGGAGAGTACATGGTGGAAGAGTTAAAGAAGGTGAATGTAGTTCTTTTTGCCTTTGAGTTGTTAAGAGTACCAACAATCAAGAATGCATTCTTTAGATCACTAAATAGGACTACACATCCAAAATCTTCATAAGATATAACTGTAAAGAAAGTTACATTTAGCACAACTGAAAATGAACCAGTGATTAGAGAAATCATGGGAAAAAGCCAAGACAAATAACTAGCCAAAGATAAAGGTCAAGTGCAGGCCAAAGATAAGGGAAAGGAGAAGGAGAAAGATAAGATTCAAGTCTCCCAAGAAGATACCTCGGTGAGTCTATTTCAAGGGAAATAGGAGGCACCTTCTTTCTTTCTAACTATTCATTTATTTGGGAAGAATGTGCACAACTGTTTGTTAGATTTGGGAGCTTCCATGAATATCATGCCATTCTTAGTATGTAAAGAATTGAGCATTACACCCACTCCCTCAAAGAGAAAAGTTACACAATTATATGAGACATGAGTGTGGTTGGAGAATTGAATAGGATTCCCAAGCAAGTAACATCAAACATAAGAGTTCAGTAGATAATTGACATTTAAGTGGTTGATATCCTTGATGCGTATGGTATGATCCTAGGTAGGGACTTCACAAGAACACTCAATGGTTATATCTCCACTAAGCATTCTCACATGTGGCTTTTGTGGAAAGGACTGCCAAATTAGATTTGTATAGAGTGTGAGCCAAGGATGAAGTACATGATCATTGAATACAACAAGATGAATGAGGTGTTGTTTTTAGAAACTGAATTGGGGAATTACATTCTTTTGGAAACCATAGAAGGGGATGAAGAAGTAGAGGAGGTTTTAATGCTACATGATGTACATAGAGACTTAACTTGGGTTCCTCGTAGTACTGAAGTGACCATTGAATCCGATGATGAAGATCGTCAAGTCGATGGTGACATTGGATTGTTTGAAAGCTTCCAAGATTTATGAAGTGTGCACAAGATCAAATCAGTCTCGAGAGTAAAATAGACTTCAAGGAATTATTGCTACCCTATTGGTGCAGAATACATGATGCTTCTCATTTTGAGTTTGGATGTTGCCTTTGCCAAACTATAGTAGATGAAATCAAAAGGTAGATCAGCCTAGCAGGTGTTAAGATTGAAAAATAGAAACATCAAGATAAACACGAATCTAAACAATAGAGGAATCTAGAATCAGATCCTTTTCCAAGAGATGAAGCGTACTCTATGAATTCAAAGGGTACACATCCAACCAAGTTTTGGAGCTTGTGCTTCAATGGGTCTAAATAAAAACAAGGAGCTGGTGTTGGATTTGTGATGCAATAGGGGAAGGCCTACAAACTCACCAAACACAATTCCAAAAAATGACAACAAATTTCAATTCACAAATTATCTGAATCTCACCATTCAGCTACTTCACATGGTTTGCTTGTAGCACAACAAAACCACTAAATTGGGTATTACTCCACTCACACACCCCTTCAGTTCACAACACCACTCATATCAGGGACCCATTTCAGTACAAAATAACATATCAAACAATCACCTTAGGTTGTTTTGAAGCATATTGCAAAAATCAAGTTTCCTATGCTTTCAAGGGCTCAAATTAGCCCAAATTTACAAAGGGACCGCCCTTTAAACATTTCCAAACTCCCTGAAACTTTGGGGAAGCAAATCATATGTCTCAAAACCCCAAATTCTTCAATTAGACCTCAATGATTCTGTGATCGGGTGAAAACGTGGTCCCTGAAATGAACAACACAAAATATGCAAGAAACCACCTAAACACCTAACACCTCAAGATTGGGAAAATGATTAGCTTAACAAAAAAAAAATGGAAAATTTTACCTTTTTGAGTTGTTCTTTGCCCTTCGATTGTTGACATGATAGATTCTCCTCTTGATGGCAAAATATGTATGATTGAGATGCAATATGGATGGAAAATAGGTGAGAATGGATGCAAGTGCAAGTATTTGGCTAGGTATGGCTCAAGTGAAAAATTTGCAAGAGTTTTTCTAGCACAATGATCTCCCCCCAAAATGAGAGAAAATAGGGGGTATTTATAGAGAATTTTGAATTCTCTAGAGAAATGGACAGTTGAGATTCATCCAACAGGGTCAATATGAAGGGCTATGGTGAGTTGATAACTCACAAGACCTCACATCTTGACATGTGGAATGTGAGATAGATTAGGGATGGTGATGTTGACATGACATGGAGGTACTACATAGTACCTTGGGATTTGGAAAAGATCTCATAAATGAGGTCCTTGTCCACATGTGGGTGAGAGGACATGTGAGGAATTAAAAATTTCTCAAATATCCACATGGGAATGAGAGAAGGAATTTGAAATTCTTTCAAATGAATTGGGGGATTAAATGTGAATTAAAAATTCACATGGGGAAAGGTGTTCCTTATCCAAAAGGAGAAAGCATTTAATAGGGTTGACTTAGGACACATTCCATAAATGGCATGGAGATTAGGTTGACCTAATTAAATGATTAAGGTTGTGCAAGTACCTGATTAGACAAATTAATGACATATTAGAGGCAAGTGGGAGAAGGGGAAGAGTTCACATATGGCTTGATGTGACAAGTCAAAGATCACATGGGGAAGAGAAAAAAGAATTTAATATTCCTTGGAAGGATAAAGGAATTAAAAATTGCTTGAGAGGTTGATTAGGCTAGTTAATGAAGGATTAGAGGAGGCTTAGGTGGCTAAGAGAGATTATAGGCCAACTTGCAAAAGTTGGAGGATGTGACACATCCTAATCAAGGATTAAGCATGTGCACATCCCTAATGATGAGATTATGAGAATAATTAGGATTAGATAAAAATGATGGAGGATGTGACATATGAGGAATTAAATAAATGCCATATTTATTTAATTCATTTGATGAAAGGGGGGAGGTATTTAATTATTTAACTAGATACCTTAGGGATTAGAACTTTAGAGGTATTAATTAAATAATAGTGATATTACTTAATTAATGCGGATAAGGGGATATTTAGATGAAAAGGGATAAATTTGGATAAATTAAGTGTCCAAATTTAGGTGTCTACAAATTCAATCACCCAAAAGCCAAACCTTAAAACCCTCTCTAGGAGCCTAGAAACCATATGGTTTAATGAATCTCCCACTTCCCAAACTCTCCAAACCTTAACAACTCTATAAACAGACTCAAAGTACCCTTCTTATGCTTATTTCAGCATAAAATACCACTGCCCACCATTAAAACTCAACTTGACTCATAAAAAAGTCACTTTTCATAGGGAAATTCAAAGTTTCCCACCTTGGGCTTCACACCCAACTCTCTCTCAAACCTTCCCCACTCAAATTGTTGATTATCTAACCTTTCTCTAATGAATTAGATCCATCCCACCAAGTAACAGATAATACAAAAAGGTGGGATGGTTTAAAACATGCTTCTAACCCTTCAAAACTAAAAATACCTATTCAGGATGGTTGGAGAGATTTGAAGATTAAATGAACAAAATTAAAGATGAGAGCCTCAAAATGGTTTCAAAAGAAAGTAGAAACACTACACCACATATTCCAAAAAAAATTTGAAGCCAAAAGGTCCTGTACAGACCGGAAAATCTGCTACTATAACAAAGAAATCTGGAAAATGGAGAAAATTGGCCTTTTATTTCAATCTTCAACTTCAAAAATGTCTTCAACCAAACATGATACGAGTTTCTCAAAGATATTAAAGACTCTTACCTCCAACTAAAACCCCTACAACTTCCACAATGAAATTTTAAAAGGCCTTGACCGTTGGTCTTCCAATCTTGTCTTATTACAACTTTTACAACTTGTATTATTCCAAATTAACACTTAGTACTTTTTCAGCATATCTTGCAAAATTTGATCACCTAGACACCTAATCCACACCACAATTGTCTTATAACATTATCAAATGGTCTTATAGACCTTATTCTAATGCAAAAATCCTATATTCTAAAGCTAGATTTCAAAATATTGAATGGACACAACTTGTTTAATGATGCTCCTGCACCACTTTGAATTGATCAACCTAACTAGTAAGACCTTTGCAACGCATAGGTTATAATTCCATTGCACTAGTAACGTAGCAAAATATGAAGCATTAGTGCATTGCAAAAAAAGGCTAAGGCACTTCAAGTATTTGGTGATTCCGAGCTAGTTATCAAGCAGGTTAGAAAATAGTATTTGTGCCATGATAGAAGGTTGACCAATTATAGGCATAAACTATGGGATTTGGTAGAAGGATTTGATGCGTTTAATATTCATTTGATTCCCATAGTAAGAATCAGACTGTCGATGTGTTAGCTCAACCAACCAGTCCTTGCAACCTCTATCATTGTCTGGACTGAAGAAGTTCATGGTGGAGCTTACTCCCACCCCATTAGTTCCTGCCAACATTACCAACTTTTAGGTATTTGAATATGACAAGCACATACTAGATTTTATTACCAGTTCTGATATTTTTGCTTCCCAGATTATTGATGAAGTAGAACCTAGGGAGGCCAAACTGGACATAGAAGGGGTCATCAATATGAAGACAAAAACAATATCAAGAGGTATGGTGTAGTTGGAGAGGATATTTGACTTCAATTGGATAAGGGATCAAAAATGGAAATCAAGGAAGGAGTCAACCAATAGCTAGTGTGACATACATAATATGGGTATTGTAGAGGATGCAACTAATGTCTTTATTGGTAAGGTTTGCACTCCAATTGAAAAGAAATGATTAATTGATGCATTACATGTATATAAATATATTATAGCATGAAGTTATGAGGTTCTCAAGGCATATGATACTTCAATTATCACGCATACAATCCCACTCAGGGTTGATGTGAAACCATTCAGACAAAGACATCGACTTGCCAATGCATTGCTTGAACCAATTATTCACAAGGAGGTGAATAAATTATTGTCAGCGTGCATCATATTCCTTGTTAGAAATTCCACCTAGGGTGAAAATTTGGTACTTGTATGTAAGAAGAATGGTGAAATCCATTTGTGTGTGGATTTTCAAAATTTGAATCATGCATATAAAAAAGATAATTATCTAGTTCCATCATTGGATGATGTTTTACAGATTGTCAATGGGTCTTAGATGATTTCCTTCCTCGATGGATGTTCTAGATATAATCAAGTTATGATGCAATATGAAGATAGACATAAAACAACCTTCACTACAAAATGGGGAACTTTTGCATACAGTTGGATTTCGTTCAGTTTAATCAATGTTGGGGAAACATTTCAGTGAGCAATGGATATCACATTCAAATATTTGATTAGAAAGTGTATTATTATCTACATGGATGACTTGATAGTATTTTAGAAGAAGAGAGGTGATCACATCTCAGACTTATGCAAGGTATTCTAGAAATATAGAGAATTTGGTATTTTCCTCAACCTGAAAAAATAAATTTTTGGAGTTACAAAAAGTAAGTTGCTTGGGCATGTAATTTCAGAAAAGGGAATATTAATCGATCCTAAGCATATTCAGGCCATACTGAAGATCCAACCTCCTAGGAGAAAAAAGGAGATAAAATTCTTCTTTGGTAAAATTAATTTTTTCAAGAAGTTTATCGCTAGTTTTACTAAGATTGTGAAGCCCTTGAATGTGATGTTGAAACAAGAAGCTAAGGTGTAATGGACACTAGAAGTGAAGCAAGCTTTTGGAGAGATAAATGAAGCTATTTCTAAGGCTCGAGTTTTGGTTAGTCCTGATTATACAAAGCCATTATACATATATTATTTTTCTTTAAAACATTCATGTGCAAGCATGTTAACCCAAAAGAAATATCAGGGAGATGAGCACCCCATTGCTTTCATGAGTGCTCTACTCAAAGATACTAAGATGCATTATCCAAGCATTTAGAATTAGGCCTATGCATTGGTTCGGGTTGTCAAGAAGTTTAGGAACTATATCTTGAGGAACAAAGTGTTCGTAATTATTTCGGACCCTGTCGTAAAGGTTCTCTTGATGCAAAATGAACTAGTAGAAAGACGTGAAAAATGGGTAACGATGATCCAAGAATATGACATGTAAATCCAACCCATGAAGCTGGTTAGGGGACAAGACCTGACTTGTACGATTGCTGAAGTTGATCTAGAGCTCACTACACAACAATATAATATTGAAGACATTTCTCCTAATGACTAGTATGATGATATTGTGTACTACCTAATGAATTAGAAGTGTCCATCCCATCTGAATGTCATGTAGAGATGTGCATTGAATTTAGAAAGAAGTAGCTACATGTTGAAAGGATCCATACTCTACAAGAAGAATCATGAAGGTATTTATCTTTGATGTCTTGGAAAGCAAGAGGAAGTCTGAGTAATGAAAGAATTCCACAAAAAATTTAGAACCGGTCATGGTTCAACCCCTTCGACTATAAATCAGATCCTTGGGGCTGGATATTATTGGCCTACACTATTCAAAGAAATCCATGCACACATACATTATTGTCATATATGTTAGATAAAAACCAACAAAGAGAAGGAGGTAAAAGCACAAACCTGTGTCACACTTTATAAAGGAATCGGCCAACAGCAAAAAAAAATCTAAACTTCGACCACATAAAAGTGGTCTTTATGTTTTGAATTTCAAAATGGTGTAAACTAATAAAATGTAGAACTTTTGGTTTAGTTTATTCCTGTAATTTTTAAAATTTAAAAAAAAATTGTTTTTATTATGTTTTTATCAATTTAAGGACAAATTTTGGAATGCTGAAAATTTCATAAAAGAGTGACTTCACGGGCCGTCAAGAAACAAAATGAAAAAAACTTCATTTCTCCCTATTTTTTTTTTCCAAATAGGTAATTTCAATATCTTGTGCATGGAAAAAAAAAATCACATTTTGATGTATATTTTTCTCGTAATAACGTTTTAAAGTCAAACATGTCAGAATTTGACAGTTTTCACGGGCCGTCAACTAATTTCAATTTTTTCAATCATTTTCAAAAAACAAAATATACCCTTTTGAAGTAGACTCTCTCCTCTTATGCCTCATATAATATTTAAAACATTTTAATAAACTTTACTATCATTTTTTTAATATCAAATCAGCCTCTTTTTTATTTTTAAAACCTACTTGCATTATTTTAAAAATAAAAGATATCAAAACTAATCAAAATATTATAAAAATTCTATATTTGGATTCTACACTTCAAGCTCTACAAAAGGGTATTTTTATTTTTTGCAAAAAAATCAATCTGACTAGAGAAATACTCTGCCAAAAATGAATGTTTCAGAAAATTCAGAAAAATGATGAGTAAGCTGCCATGTAGGATGCCAACTAGATTATTTCGGCCGACACGTTTTCGGCCGATCATGTTTCGGCTGAAACCCTATCGGTCGGGAATGAATCGGCCGAAAATTAATCGATCGAAATTTATCGGCCGATAATTACTCGGCCGAAAACTAATGAAATAAAATAAAGTTATTTTCTTTCAAATTTATCAAATTAAAAAAATTCAAAAATAACAAATATTTCAAAATTTTCTCGACTATTTTCGATTAAAGAAGATTTATTTCAACATTTTGGAAGGTATATCATTTTTGAAATTTACAAGACTTATTTCGACAAAAAAAAAAGGCATTTGGAGAAGAGGAGAGATATTTTTAAGGTGTAGTGATCTTTAATTTATTTAATTGATTATGTTTTTTATTGAAAATGCATTTGAAGTTTGTTTTCACTTTTTTTTTATTAAAATATTAACATCAAAGAAATATGTGTAGAAATATATTCATTATTCAATTAAAAATATTTTATGTTTTGCATGTTTATGTTTATTAAAAACTTTTGTTTAAATATTTTATGTTTATGTTTTGCATCTAGTTACAAGCTTTTTAAAATATTTATGCTATATTACATGTACATGTTTCATGGAAAGTTTATGTGTGTACAAATTTATATGTAGGCAATCATTCAAATTTGAGTGTAATTTGTGATGGCAAATCCAAGGGCTAGATCGAGGAAGTATGAATGAACATGAGTAAGACAAAGAAAGAGAAAAGCGGATGAAGGAACATCTACTGAACAACAACCCATGGAAAATATTGATGATCAAGGTGATGTACAGGTACAAGAACAAATTGAACCTAGTACTAATATAAATGTTTTGGACTATGATATGGAAAATTTGATGGAGATGGATGAAGATTCTCTTTTCAATAATATTTCATCTGAAGATATGTTATCTGAAAGCACATTAAAATTACACTCTAAAAAAATATGGGATGAATTTTTTGAAGAGAAATCTCTAATTGGAAGAGCACAGTTAATTGCAAAGTTATTTAGACGAAAAGAAATGACCCCTGTTTTGGAGTTGTTAGGGGTTGATAATAGGAAAAAGTCATCAGATTTAAAACAAACAATTGTTGAAAACCTGCAAGAAGCATTAGAATGTATTGAAAAGAAGAGTCGGTCTAGTGATTTAAGTGTTGCACGTAGAGCGTTGATGACTGTAATTTCTAGTAAGAAATTATCATATAGAAGACAAGTTCAAGCAATTTTTGAATTACTAAATGTTTCTAGGAGAACTGTTCAAAGATATATTGAAAAGAGAGATGAAATAGATGGAAAAATTGAGAAAAATTGGGTAAATATTTGTAGGGTTCCTCGAAAAGATAGAATTTCAGAAGATGTAAAGAAACAAGTTGTTGAATATTGGACCACCCACTCTCGTGTTTCTTCCAATAGAAGGGATACTATACAAATAATAGGTGATGATGGTACAAAAATTTCTCATCCAAAACATTTTATAGATACAACACAAAGTGAACTTTTTGAAGCATTTAAACAAGAATTTTTAAATGTGAAGATTTGTCAAAGGATGTTTGAAACACTACAACCATCATTTGTACGTATAAATAAAGTACGTGAAACTTGTTGTTGTCGAAATCATGTTGAATTTGATCTACACCTACAATCATATAGAAAAGTTATGGCAACAATTGATCGAAATTTAGCCATCCCTGGAAGCACAACACAATTTGTGAAGTCTCTTCTATGTGAAAAATCAGAAAATTCGGATGAATTCAACGTTCAGTGTATAAAAAATGTATGTAATGATTGTGGAGATTTGAAGAATCTTTTACATGTTGACAATAATGAAATGCAAGTTACTTGGAAGAGATTTGAATATGAGACATACTTAACGAAGTCAGGAGTTGAGGCCAAAAAAATTGTTGTCAAAGAGAGTGGATTGCCTTACAATGAATTCATGAGTAAATTTTGCAATATCATATATCCACATATCCAACATTGTCATGGTGCAAGATGGCAATCTAAGCAATTTCGTTATTCAAAGAATTGTTTTCCACCATGTTGTATTCTCTCTATTGTATATTTCTCTGAGAACTATACATTTAGTCCTCAAACTGAGATTCAAAGTCAATATTATCATTCAGAGCAAGTTGCAATCTTCGTGCAAGTTTGCTACAGGCATGCAGAGTTAGCGGTCGATTGAATACAAAGTAGCAAAGATGATAGAATTATCATCAAAGAGGTTCACTTTTATATCAGTGATGATATGAATCATGATAGAAGCTATGTAGCTCATTGTTTCAAAATGTTTTTGAAGACCTAAGACGACGTGGTATAAATCAAGAACAACACTGGATATGGTCTGATGGATGTGTTGGTAAGTACATTGGTTTTTAAATTATTTTTAATTAATTTATATTTACTTTTAAAACTTTGAGACTTAAATTGTTTTTTGAAGATAATTTGGTTTTCAAGTGTTTAATTATTTGTAACTTCATAGGACAATTTAAGTCTGCAAAAGCCTTTGTTTGGTTATGTAGTCAACATGCTAGATGCAACACCAAATTTTTGTGGAATTTTTATGAGAGTGGACATGGAAAAGGAGAGCACGATGGAGTAGGAGCATGTGTGAAGCGTGCACTTCGTCAACATGAACTTGCTGGTATGTCCAATTTAGCTTCATACTTTTTAAAAGATTAGATATATATATATATATATTTAATTTAATTTAATTAAATTTTCTTTTAAGTTCTTTGAAAGTAATAGGTGACAAATTGTGCCAACTTGTGTGTAACTTGTAGGTAATGCCATATGGAATGCAAACGAAATTGTTGAATGGTGCAAAAGTCATTTTTCTGCTCGCGACTCAACATACAACACATGGTATTTTTGGGAAGTTACAGGTATGTATGTCTAGTCAAAATTTGTTAAAAATTTGAATTTCAAAGTTCAAGTACATACATGATTTCAAATTGAATTTTCAAGTTTGAATTTAAATAGATATTGATCGATCAAATCCTTATAATTGTGAAGCAATTCATGGTATTAGAAATCTACATCAAATCATGACAACGGGGAGTAGTAGGCCTTATGCAATGAATGTGAGAGAAAAATCATGTTTTTGTATTGATTGCATTGAGGACAATGCAAATATTGATCAATGTGAGAATATTAGAGATGGGTATGTTTCACAATGGGAAATGAAACAATTAATATCAATGCCTCCTTTTGTTGAAGATGACAATGTTGATGTCTATGATCCACTATATTCAGTTGATTACGAACGTGTATCTGATTTAGTTGTTATAGGTATGTCCAAATTGATTAATTTAGTTAAAATCAAGATTTAAATTTATATATATATATATATATTCTATGTTTAAGTAAGTTTCAAATATAAAATATAAATTTTTACAACTTTTAAATGTATAATTTACTTAAATATGTAAATATGTGGTGTGTGTATAGGAGATATTTTCGTTGTAGTTGCAGATCCTGAAAATGCAAAAGGTGTAGATTACTATCTACTAAGATGTACACAACCAAAAATCAAATTGGTCGAATCGATGATAGATGGTGATGGACAAGAGTATCCCATTGGATCAGTCGTTATTGAAGGCTCATATTATCAACAAATAAAGATAGATAAAAATGGTATTATATTTGTTGATTATAGGCTAGGACAAAAGGTTCTACATTACAGTCACTTAGTTTTGGCAACAAAAATAAATTTAGAAACTTTATCTAAAAGGGGACGTGCCAAACAAAGTGGAGGTTGCCTATTGAAGATCATGAGAAGATTTTAGAGATAATTAAAGATAGAGAGGATCCAGATTTTATGTACCAGGAGCTTTAAGTTGTTTTTTGGATACATGTGTACACATTTATGACTCCAAATCTAGATAATATATATTTGTATTGATTGGACATGTGACATGATTTAGAATGTGACATGTATGTTAGATCATATATATGCTTGATACAAAACCCAGTGACTTTAAAAATGTTTTAATTTACATTTTGCCTAAATTCCTTTAAATCGTCTAAATTTCCAATTGCATTTTTACATGTTGGACATGGTTCATTCTTTTAAGTTCACTCTTGAGAATCTCTAGAAATTCCTTTATATCATCTCTCTAGATTCCTTGATTGTAAATTTTTATGTTTGACACATGGAATTGTTAAACTTTCACTTTCAAATCTTTGAATTTAAATATTTGTTCAACTCCACCTATATACATGAGCTAGATTGAATATATATACGTGCAACAATATGTACAAAACCTAGTCTATGTTCCAATTTTGCATTTAAATTTATTTATGTTCCGTGGAATTCTTAAGTTCACATTCAAATCTTTCATTTCATTTGAATATTCAACTCCACAAACTTGTATAAAATTATCTAGTTGATTTGGTGTTTGAGTGGTGAAGAATCTAGACATAAATGTTGTCTCTAGTTTTCTTTATTTTTTATACATTACTAATGCACAACATTCAATAATTTTAAATGATCATTTGGATTTTCATGTATCCTAATCATCACATCCTAATTTTATTATTTTCATCAGGTAAGCATCCCTCATCCTAGAATCATTTAAAAATTATCCATCTAGATCCATCTCAACCATACATCCATTCTCCATCCTTAATAATAAAAAATCATCACTTGAACATCAAAATTTGGTTACTTGGTCTCAATCTAGTCCATACATCAGATTGTCCTTTCGTCATCACCTAAAGTTTTCAACATCTAGGGACCTTATCCTTAATCTAGACTATCATCCATTTCAAATCCAATCTCCTAATAAAAAATCACTTGACCTTATAATTTGATTTCATCTTTAAAATCCAAATTTGCTTAAGAATATTGGCTCCTATCTTTTAAGTACATAGAACTAAATTATTTATCCATTTTGTTAATGTTAGATTGTATCCAGGTTCTCTTGGTTTGGCCTTTCTTGTTCACCTTAAGGTGCATTGGAATATATGAGTTCATTGTAGTTAATCATAGTGATGGTGTTTGGGGTGCTTTAGATAGCTACATTTTGGCATCAATTTAGCTTTGGTTACCATGTATAGCTTGAGACCATGTATGTAATTTGGTCTGGATCTTTCCAGTACAATTAAATATGGATTGATCAATTTTTAATTTATATATAGAATTGTCATCCAGGAAGATCTAGATCTACTTGATCAATTTTTAATTTATATAGAATTGTCATCAATTTTTAATTTAATATTAAATGTGCATGTCTTTCAAGATTTAAATATATATATATCAATTTCTAATTACATATATACAAATGTTCCACATGGAATTCTTAAACTTTCAAGACTAGAAATTTGATTTCATTTACATTCAACTCCACTTATAGCTTGCATGCTTTATTTGAATTATATGGTTCATTCTTAAGTGAACACTTTCAAATATATATATATATATATATATATATATGATTTCATTTACATTCAACTCCACTTATAGCTTGCATGCTTTATTTGAATTATATGGTTCATTCTTAAGTGAACACTTTCAAACATATATATATATATATATGATTTCATTTACATTCAACTTGACACAAGTTTAGCTCATCATCTAGTTCAAGAATTCTTTGCATGCACATT
This sequence comes from Sequoia sempervirens, assembly GCA_007258455.2. Classification (NCBI taxonomy): domain Eukaryota; kingdom Viridiplantae; phylum Streptophyta; class Pinopsida; order Cupressales; family Cupressaceae; genus Sequoia; species Sequoia sempervirens. The sequence continues at coordinate 219,356,944 of VDFB02000013.1, forward strand.
CAAATGAACATGTGTATTAGATTATATGGAATTAGAAATTAGGTTAATGTAGAGCATGATATATGCACATTTTAAATGTATTTAACTTTTACTAACTTTAAAAATGAACATTTAGAGCTTTAAAGAATTCAATCTAACTATCATCTATTTCCAATTGCATTTTTATGTTCTACTTTAAAATGTATAGCATTAATCTCAAGCATATTTGCATTCAATTTTTTCTATTTCTTGACCTATTTATTAAATACAAATTCATTTGAACTATTTATTTAAATTAATTACATGTACATGTCCATCTTTTTAAATTTACAAATAGCAACCATTAGATAGTGGAGTCCAACATTTTGATTTCACAATGTAAAGTTATCTATATGTACAACAAGTGCATTTGAACAAGTTACCATAATTTAAATTTAAATAAAGGTACTTGTTCCTTGCTAAATAAATAAAACCATAAACTAATTTAATGCATGATGTATTTATAGATGTAATGTAAGTGTGTTCATCAAACCATAATAATGCACGTATATAACAAACCTAGATTCAAACCATAAAACATAACTGTATGAATGTGACATGTAAATTATAACAAGTATATATATGTGTACCATAAAACATAAGTATGTAACACGTCCAAATGTTCAATACATAAATCATAAAAAGTGTCTCCAACATGTAATATTTAATGATCTCAAACATGTAATACTATAAAAAAATCTCAAAGAGAGGGATGTCTAGTATGAATAGAATCATTAGATCTATGGCTCAATCTCTCCCTCGACCTCTCCCTCGACCTCTCCCTCGATCCATGGACCGATCGCTCTGCTGATCCAAGATGTGTGGATCCATGTCCCGATCCAATATCTCCCGATCTGTGTCCCGAGCCTTGTCCCAACCCCTGCATGTGTTCAAGTACACATATATATGTAAAATTATCTAAAATTTTTATAATGTACTTGAGTTCAATGTGTTCAAACTTAAATGTATCAAGTAATTAGTTTTTTAAAATTAAATTTAAATGTACCTCATCTGCATACTGCACGGGATCGCCATCATGCTCCAAATTTCCAAAGTCTGGGAAATCACCATATTGCTTAAAATTTTCAAGTACACAATTTCAATCAGGAGTTAAACCCCTAGAAGTTTTTAAAATGCATTACATAATTTTTTAGAACACAATTTTAAAAATATATGTACATGTATTTAAATTATAAATGAAAGTACCTGTTGTGCCTGCTTGATGGCTCTACCAATGTCACTAAGATCACGAGAATGTAAAGACATCGTAGGGGGCTCTGTAGCATGTACAATATCAGTAGCAAAAATAAGTCGACTATATGTCCCATGGACAGGATCAGGTGTCGCAGTAGCCTCAACGTGACCTATAACATCCTGACAACCACCTGGACAAGCTAAAGGATCAACAGAAACATGATGTGCATGGGATTCTGTAGGCTGATGTGGAATATCCTGAGCTGCATTTTCCACCCTATGGCTCATATGTGTATGAGGATATCGTTGTCTAATAAAGTCTGGTACCCTGTCAAGAGCAATCCCATGGTCTTCACTGATAACCTGATATGCTGCTAGTAAATCCAAAATTGAGAGTCTACATGTATTACGTAGAGTCGTGTGGGTCATATGCTCAACATCTGCAAGAGTAGGTAGATCGGCACTAATAAATGGATCATATGATGTAGATGTAGCCTTAGTGGGAGGAAGGTTGATCCGTGGGCGTAATAAATATCTACCAACTCGATTAGATGAAATCTGATCAATCTGCGTCGTAATAGAGGCAATGTTTTCAAAAATTTGACTCTGAGTGGACCCTGTTGCTGCCTCCCCTACTGCTGCCAATTCCAAATGTTTTGGTAAAACCAAAAGGTTTGGGCCAACTAATGCCCTCTTGTCCACATGCGGTGGCAAATTTGAAGGTCTAAACTGTGGTTTGTCAGAAAAATGGCCTTTACCTTGGCTAGCATGCTCAGGATAAGATGTGTAGTCCACCTCTATATGTAAATGAAATTTTGCATATAACTGTTTGACAAAATACAATGGCAGCTCATCATTGTGAGGCCATCTATGATGTGCTGCCAACCATCTAGGGTATATGAATGGCACAACAAGAGGATCTTCACACCTCGTAACCACATATCCTCTAATTTTATTTTTCCCTCTATAAAATGGGAACATGGATAACACATTTTCACCTGAAACTAATTTGGCAACTTCTCTATGTTTCACTGTGCCAGTAACACTCCTGGCAAGAGAAAAATAAAACTGTTCAATGCTGATTTCATCATAAGGATTGTATGATCGAATTGTCTCAATCATCTTAATAATCTCTTGTCTAATAGTGACTAATCTATCTCGATTAGCCAAATTGGGGGAGTTGTGAATTGTTTGCTCTAAACATTTTAGAGCATTGTCCAATCTAGCAATACTATCCTGAAATATATTTGATCTAGTTTGAGCTTCTCGCTCAGAACGAGGGGAATGATGAGATCCCTCATCGGCCATGATATATATAAATAGATAGAGATCTGCATATCATTAAAACAAAATTACATAATGAACTAAACAAATTTAAATTGAATTTTTTTCAAAACTAAAAAAATATATATTTAAATTAAAGGTAAAATTTTCAAGTTTCAAAACTAGAAAACATTTTTGAATTTAAATGTATCTAATGAGATCTAGTTCAAACTTTATATCTATCGAGCTATGTGAACCTATTAAATCATAGACATGCATGTAATATTCAACCAAGAGTAAATATGGAAAAAAAATATTTATCCTTTCAACCACTCTATACTAAAATTTTGATCAAAATAAAAAAATACTCTTCATTACAATTGGTCACATATGATCTAGCCTTTCTTTGTAATCAATTATTTTTTAAATCAAACACTAAATTATAAAAAGGTTAACATTTCCTTAATTTTTCAATCTAACTTAAAACATATTAAAGTAATAAAGTTAAAATTCTTTGAAATAAATTCCTTAGGAATAAAATATAAACATATCTACATGTGCATATATCTGTATGTACACATGTATGTATGTGGGAGTGCATGTGTGTACGTGCATGTATATATATATATATCTGTGTGTGTGTGTGTACATGCATATATATATGTGTGTGTGTGTGTGTGTATGTGTGTATGTATGTATATGTATGTGTGTATGTATGTATGTATATACATATATATATGTATGTACATGCACATATATATGTGTATGTGTGTATGTACACATGTATATACTCAAGTACACACATACATACACACATACACATATATATACATGCATGCACATACATACATGTACATACACACATATATATGCATATACATACATACACATGTACACATATGTATATATAATACATGTACATGCATACGCACATACACATACACATATATATAATACATACATACATACGTGCACACATACACATATATGTGCATGTACATATGTATACATGTACATACATACATATATATATATATATATATATGCATATACATGCATACATACACACATGTACACATACATGTACATATAATACATACATGTACATACATGCATACATACACACACACATACATATATATATATATATATGCATAGACATACATATGTACATATATATATATATATACATACATACATACATGTATGTACACATGCATACATACATACACACATACACACATACACACATACACACATACATGCATACGCACATACACATATATGTGCATGTACATATACATACATGTACATACATATATATATGCATATACATACATACATACACACATGTACACATATGTACATATATAATACATACATACATACATACATACACACATACACACATGTACACATATGTATATATAATACACATGTACATGCATACGCACATACACATATATGTGCATGTACACATATACATACATGTACATACATATATATATGCATATAGATACATACATACACACATGTACACATATGTATATATAATACATACATACATACATACACACATGTACACATGTATATATAATACATACATACATACATACATACATACATACATACATACATACATACATACATACATACATACACACATACATACATACACATAAGAATATAAATCATTCTCATTGGTCTGGGTCATGCTAAGGTTTAGAAAACCACTCCTGGGTGGAAGATTAGGATCCTAATTGACTTGTGGTACAACCAAAATACATCAAAATGAAGATTAAAAATATACTTTCAAATTGGAAAAATTAGAAATACTAGTGACATGAGATTTGAAAATGAAACACTAGTGGACTGGCTAAGGTTAGTTAAGGTGTATAAAGAGATTTCACAACAAATCTCAAAAACCCCAATATAAAAGGACAAAGTAACACCTAAAAAATAGGAGCTACAGTATTCTATGAAGTTGACACATTTTATATGATTGAAATTAAACTGTTAAAATACCCTTAAATCTCATACCTAAAAAATGGGAGCTCATATTTTCTTATACAATAACTATGAAGTTGATGTCTATTATATGATTGAAATTAAAGTGGTGAAATAGTAAAAGCTATCATTTCATATTGATAAGCTTATATATGAATGATATGTGATAGCAAAATTTTAAGAAATATGTGAATGAAACTTTTAACCCCATCTCAAATACATCCTCTTAAATCTAATACCTAGGAAATCAGAACTCCTATTTTATGAAGTTGACACCTTTTATATCATTGAAATTAAATTGTTGGAATACCTAAAAAAAATTGGAGAACCTATGAGGCTGAAGCAATGTGCAATCAACCATTTTATTTTTAACTTTGAGAGAGAAAATTCATCTATTTGTAAACGAACATAACATAGTTGTAGTTGTAGTCATCTATTGTCTTTTTGACTTGAAAAAATCTGTGTAGTTGTATAGTAAATTGATTAGGATCTGGATCTTTAGTTTGGAAATAAGATATTCAGGTTTTGTTTGATTGTTTTATTTTGAGATTAATGATATCAAGTTTCCACAATTCATATTGTAATTTTGTATAGTTTCTGGATTCTCTAGTGTAAAAAGTTTTTGGCATCAACGTTAGCGGACTTGAGGCAAAAAATGGATAATAACAAACTTGATGGATCGTGGAGTGTGATCCGAAACATTGATGCTAAAACCTTTCTGCACAATTGAATCCAAAAACAATAAAGAATTATTCTGAGATTTCAAGAACTGCAAATTTGGATGTAAAAAGGAAAGAATTGTATGGTCTTATGTATTCATTTTGTGTGTCTTTGACAATTACTGATTCTATATTGGAAAACTATGTTTTAGATCCATGGTACCAATTGGGTCTTCTGCTTGCTGTGAGTTTCAACTGTGGGTATATTTTGGGATTCTCAAATTTTATTATGAAGCCCTTGGGATGGGTGTGGGGGCCACTCTCCATGGCTGTTGTGGGTGTTATATCAGTCTATGCAAATTGGTTGCTTTCAAAGCTGCATATAATAGATGGAAGAAGATTCATTAGATACAGAGACCTGATGGGATTTGCTTTTGGTAAGTGTCACTGTGGGCACTTCAATATGTTCACTAGTTCAATCACTTGAATCTAAATTAGATGTTTAGTAGTCAATTTCAAATAGTTTTTTTGAGAAATTTGTTGTTGTATATGTTTGGAATTTTGTATTGCACGAAGGAAGATGTATTATATAACCTGGATTCTGTAGTTTCTTTTGTTCATTTTGGGAAATATGGGATTCCTTATCCTCTCTGGAGGAGCTCTCAAGGTACTCTTACTGGGAAATATTGATTGTTTTTTAATTGAATACAACTTACTTCTAATATTTACTATTGGACTTAATCTTTCTTTGGTTTGCCTTTATGGAATTACATTATTCAAAATCTTTTTTCTTGGCATAAAATCCCATTACAAATGTAGTAGCTGTATGGTTGCAGGATCTAGGTGGCATTATCTATTTTTTTCTCTTGTTAATAAAAAAACAAAGGCATTAGGTCTTATTAGAGATTCCTGACATATACACAAAGGAATTTGACTCACTCACTAAGCATCAGTGGTCTACTTATTGTTCAACAATCACTCTGGCAAAAATGTTCTCTGTTTTTAGAAATATAAATTTTTATTGTCTCTCTGCGAATAAGCTTTTTTCTCTATTCTTATTTGTTTCTCTTGTTTTACAGGCAAGAGAGCCTAAAAGTTTGAACTCTTCAAATTTGGAGGAGTAAACACACATTTTGAACCGATCTTCGGCGAAAATTTAACACAAAATGACTCAGAATTTGAAAAGGTCACGAGTCCTCATAGCCAAGCCATTACAAGTATTACAAGTTTGCCAATGCCCAATTTTATATATTTCCTTAAACTTTATCACAAACATCACAATATTCAATACCTTTCCACCAATATCCATCACAAAATTTCATTTTTGCATTTCAATCAAACCCTAATGAAGAATACAACAAACAAAGTTCTCAAACTAGACACAAACGAGAGACAAGGTGAATCAAACAATCCAGTAAAGCCCCGGATGGAACCTGGAAAAATATAGTCGCTGTTGCTGATGACCTCGGTTGACAAGTTCTCGCCCTCAGTCCTTTTGCCCGAGCGTTCCAAATAGTGGGCCTAGGGTTTTTTTTGGATTTTATTTCCATATTTTCAGTCGATAAACTTACAGTCGATACCGTTTTGGTCGAACTATACTCGACCGAATAGGTCTATCTAGATGGGCACGTGCTGACGCCTTTTCGGCTGATAACATTTCGGCCGAAAGTAACTCGACTGAAAAGTTTGAGCCACGTAGGCGCCATGTGGGTGCTGCGTGGATTCGGCCAAAACCTTATCGGCCGAAAGTTGGTTGGCCGAAAGTAATCTGGTCGGATTACTTTATTTGGCTGAAAGTGTGTCACAGGTTTGTGCTTTCACCCGATGTTGCTGTTCCATTGCAACTGGTAGCTGAGGTGCGTCCCTTCATATAGCGGGGACTAGATTTCATTGGTATGATCAACCCACCATCTTCTGTGGGCCACAAGTATATTCTAACCACTACTAATTACTACACTAGATGGGCATAAGCAATTCCCTGCAAGTAATGTACTATTGAAATTGTTAGTAAATTTCTTAAGGATTACATTGTTACTCATTTTGGTTGCCCCTTTGCCTTAGTTTGTGATAATGGTCCAACGTTCGCATCTCTAAAATTTTTTGGGTGGGATTTTGATTATGGAATCAAACTAAAATTTTCCTCAAACTATTATCCATAGGGGAATGGGCTAGCAGAGGAAACAAACAAAATCCTACTGATGGTCATTTGTAAGCTGCTAGACAAGAACCCTAAGGACTGGCATACCCAATTGTAGTTTGTTCTATGGGAAAATCGTACTCACTAGAGGTATACTTTAGGTACCTCTCCATACCATTTGGTTTATGGCCAAGAACTCATCTTTCCCATTCAATTGAATATCCCCACTTTTTAGTTCATTAATGAGTAGGGGAAAGCCATAGGGGAAAGCCTTGAGGCCCGTTTGGTTGAGCTTCTCCATTTGGAGGAAAAATAGGATGAAGCAATTGAAAAATTTGCTAAGAATTGAGGTATTGTAAAATGTTGGTTTAATTGGTGAGAAAAATTCAAGTCCTTTAGTATTTTTGACTTGCTTTTATATTGGGATAAGGCCCATGAAAGAAAGGGGCAACATGGCAAATTCGACAAGCTTTGGCTTGGCCTCTTTCAAATATCTGAAATTTTGGGAGATAATGCATTTCGCTTGAAGACCCTCATAGGAGAAGATGTCCCATTTCCCATCAATGGGTAGTATCTGAAGCATTATTTCCTTTCTTGAGCTATCACAACTCAGTCTTGTACATAGTTAGTTTAGGTGGTTTTTTGTAGGTTAGATTTTTTTTAGGTTAGTGCACACTTTTCATTTTTTTTTCTTCGTTGTTTTGCTACTAGTGGGTTCCCCGGTTTTAATGTGGTGGAAGTGATTTACATGATCAAAGGGAGAATTATATTGAATATTCATGTTTTTTTTCTTGAATAAGTATTCATAAGTTGTCTGGGATGATCTGTTCGCCTTCGTGATCAAGTTTCATTAGTTGAATTCTTACTTGATTTAGAAAGGAATCATTGTTTGAATATTTTTACACCTATATTAGTCCTCACAATTACACATCTTAAATATTCCTAGAAGGCTATATGATAGTTATCTTGAAGCTTTGACAGGTGAAAAATCTTAAAATCCGCTTCAGTGACCACTGCAGTCTCCAAACCCAAAATAGAGCTTTTCTGCTTAACAACTTGCAAAGTTGTTTAAAATGATAAAAAAGAAATATCTAAGAAGCCAGTATATGGGTGTGTGAACAACTCTATCGGGGCTATGGATTCCTGGCTAGCAATATAGCAATGTCTGTGTGGATTGTAGTGATAACCTCGTCAAGGCTATGGATGCCTGACTGGCAGCGAGGCAATATCCAGGTTACTTTTGGAGTTAGACTATCTACGTAGCCTATCTTGGTTGATTGATTGCTTACCTTAAGGTCTCTTAGGAGAATGAATGAACTCATGATGCACACACGTACTTGAGATATATCATAGATTGATTCAACTAATGATTTTATCTCCCCTTTAAGCATTCAAATTGTCTCATGAAGCTTTGATTTTAGTCTGTGAAACCAAAGATTCTGGGTTCCAAATGAATTCTTATCCTTGAAATGCTCAGGAGAATTCCCCAATAGAGTCTCCATTTGTTGTGCATTATTTACACATGCCCCGCTTAAAGCAGGGAGCCCCCCCTCTTTTTATTTTTTGCTTTTGCACTAACTTTGTTCGTGTTCGTTTGAGTTTTCTTTTTCCTTCGCTTTTGGATTTTGGTTCAATTTTTCCTTTGGAATCTTGATGTCTCCAAAAAGGCTTGAAAAATTTCCTAAATCTTTTTCACTCAAGAGAAGTTGTAGAAATTTTTATGCGGAAAGTCATTGTGTGGATGTCGGAGCATTTCGGGTCATATGCGGAAAATGTCCTACAGAGATCCATTTGTGAAAATCCACCGACCTGGCACTGATTCTCTTGGTACTGCATTATCTTAGCTTTCTCCCTTCGTACTTCCACAATTAGGTTTTTTGTGCTCTTTGAGAAACCTACCAACATTTAATGCCATTGAATCTATAAATAAGGGGTCTGCTTGGGTCATTCTCACCTTGCTTGTTTGCATTTCAAATTGGAGCTCATTTGTGCATTTTTTTCTATTGATTTGAAAAAGGTTTAATCTTAGATTCATTTGTAGATTTCCTCATTTCCACCCACACATTTATCAAGTCAGTTCCCGTGTCTTTATCACTATTATATTTGCTATGATTTCATTATTTTAAATGGAGAGTTTCATGACAATTTATTTAAAAATGTTGAAACATTAAAATTAAACCCTCGAGCCAAAATGAAAGTGAAGTTAACATTAAAATATTTTGCAGAAATTCATTTTAACCATACCAAAATTATGGCTTGAGTGCTCGAGGCATCTGAACCCAAACTTTCCGCATAGGGTTTTAAATGTAGGTTTTCATTCCGAACTTCACTAAGTATTGAAACCATTGTGTAGAATTCCTTGCAGAAAGCCTTCCGTGGAAAGCCACACCTAATGAGCCATTTTCATGGCATGAACGTTGGTAGCCTCCACCCCCTAGAGCCTACATGACCCATTTCCACATTTTGATATAACACTTCATAAATGAACATCTGAATACGAGCCTAAGCTTTGAAGTTCCCCATGTGCTCAAGATGAATTTAATGTTGAAATTTAAGGTTGAAAATTCTAAGTGTAAAACGTTTGTGAGAAAATCCTTGCAGGATGGGATATGCAGAAATCCTGATACTTCATGTCATTTTCAATACAAATCATCCCAATTTATGCCCTCATGGCTTCCAAATGGGAGATTTCTACATCCATTAATCCAATCATAAAATGAACTTCAAATGCTAGAATCTTGACTTCCATATTTCCCCACATGCTTAATTGGGATTAAAGCCAAAAAGCTAAGTCATAATGTGATTGTGGAGATATTTGTGAAGGAGGCCATTTGCAGATTGCCACTCCCTTCATGCCACTTTTTGGATTAATCTTTACCAACTTCCACCCAGATGGCACTCGAATTGGTTTTTTCTGCAAAAGTCAAAGTGACAAATTTTCTAAGTATTATGACTTAAATGATCCTCAAAAAAACATTTAACCATGTGCCTAATTGTGCCAATCGTGTAATGCTAAGTGTTTTGGTGATGTAGAAACCTCCTTGCAAGATGCTGTGTGCAGGACATAATTTCACTAACACCACCATTGATGGCTTTCAAATTTTCTATCCCCACAACCACATGGCTTCCACAACTCCCTAGCCTGCAGAACATGAAAACCTACAAATGGTCAGAATTATTCCAAATTGATAAATTTGATGATTTATTTATGATATTTAGAAAATTTAATGATGATTTTAGACTATGATGATGTTTATCGACTTGACAAATGATTTTTTTTCTCAATTGGTCAAAACAACTCATTACGTGTTATCCTTGTAGGTTTTATGCAAAAGACCGAGAAAGTAGGGAAGGGTGACAAGACAACCAATATTGAGAAAGAAAATATGAAAATGAATTACGATTTCCACAAAGCAAAGGCTACCTTGAAGATTGTGTCGTATTGGGATAGGCTCTTAGATATTGACCTTGGACAAGTCAACATTGATGAGTTCAGGGCATGTGTCTTACTCAAACCCAAGTATGATATGGATAAAAGAATAAAAAAAAGTGGTGTTGATCATGTAGTAGGTTTCTGTCTTGGATTGATCAACCCTAAAATCATTCATAGATGTCGGGAGTTCTATTGAACTAGGACACAAGGAGAATAATCACTACTGATGAATAGGTGGTTGCAAATTTGATACCTCAATCTATCAGATGGAATTTTGAGATACCCTTGTTTTATGAAATGGAGGTATGTCAGAAGGATGATACCCTTAGTGTATGGAATGAATATCTTATGCATTGTTCTTAGGTGATAAACAAGAAATGGATGCATACACCTCGACCTAGTGTGGGGAAATTTCCCAAGAAACTCTATAGAAGTGACTTTGTTGAAGAAGTCAATGATTTGGTAACACTATTAAGCAAAGTAATGGGCCTTCCAATATCATCCCTCTTTGAGGAATGGACGTGGTATTCTTTTGAAGAGATTCTGAGGGGAAAAATAAATTTTAATTGGACAAGGATCATAAGTGATAACATCCTGTGCAAACCTCAACCTTGGTACCTGCAAAACAAGGAGAATAAACACCTCAAGTTAGATATTGCAAGCCAAAACAAGGATTCCCCATGAAATCCATTTACAAATTCAAAATAAGAAGGAAAACAATGAAGAACATAATATAAATGACAAAAAGTAGATTAAATCCTAATTTAAATGTGCAAAATCATGATCCCATGGGGGAATTGGTGCCAATTTGATGTGAAAATTGGCCCTTTCCCAATTCCTAAGATGTAAGCTTCGAATGTTGAAGAGATTGATCCACTTTGTTGGTGAAGAATGGAGACTCCAAGCCAAAAATCTGCAAAATCTAGCTATGACTCAAGGATAATGGATGAAATTCAAGAGATATTTGAGCATGGTAACTTTGCTTGGATTGTGGATGATAAAATGAGGATATGAGCTCTTTATTTATAGGATTCTAAGATGGATGAATGTCCAAATTTGAGCAATGTGGGACTAGAATTCATCCAATGATATGATGTCACTTGTCAAGCTATGAATGAATGAAGGATGTGCAAGATTTGGGGTTTGTGCCAATAAATGCAAATATTTGAATTTCAAATTTGTTGAAATGACATGCAAGAGGGAAGGGAAAATGCAATAAATGCCACTTGGCTCAAGGAAAAGGACATGTAAGATGAATTTATTGCCTTGTTGGATGTACATGTTGACTTGGAATTTTTGAATTCAAATTGAGAGAATATTCTAAAAGATGCCTTGTGAGGAAAATAGAGATTTAATAAATGAATTAAATCAATTTTCATGTGCAACTTGCATTATCTAGAGGATGTAACATGAGATAAGATTAAATTAATCAAGGGTTAATTAATTTAACAGGAGATTTGATGATGAGACTTATTTGACTTAGATTTATAGATTTATTTAAATCAAATAAGAGAGGAATATGATATGAGGCTAATTAAATAAAGGTTTTTATTTATTTAATTAAAAGGGATGGTGTTAGATTAAATCAAATAAGGTTTTAATTTATTTAATTTAATGGATAGACTTTAGATATTTAATCAAATAAATTGATTAATTAATTAATTAGATCAGATGGATTGATTCAATTAACAAGAGAAAGTGACTTAATTAGACAAAATGATTTATTTAATTAAGAGAGGACTATTGATGAATTTAATTAGATAAGGGAATTTGATTAAATGGGTAGACCAAGGAATGATTCAGGAAGAAACAATGTTAGTAAGTCAGGATCAGATGCACGATGTCAATTAGTATATTTTGCGTGTCTACACATCCACGCACAACTTGTTGCAATGAAGAAGAGTTGTGAATTATATATGACATCTTATATTGTTTACATGTTGGCAAAAAAGTTACCATATAAAGGTTTAACATGCAAGGGTAATCTGGGGACTAGACGAGATCAGAACATTGTTATGAATGCTAGCCACAATTGTAATATAGGAATTTCAAGAAGAGCTACAGGTGGGTAAACAATGCCTTCACCATGTATATCCTCATGTCTTTGATGAGAGAGTTCAGAAATAGGATGTCTCGTTGCCCCAAGGAGATGGTGAAGAACTTTAGGTACTAGTTCATTTAGTTTCCCAAGTTCACATATTTTAGAATTGAAGGTTTCTCTAGAGCTCAATATAGATTATTAAGATACTCAACTGATAAAATAGTCTTTCTTGAGCTTACCCAATAGTTGCAGTAATCACATCAACTCTTGCAATCCAAACATCGAGCTGGAGTTATGTATCCCATGACTCTTGGGAGAGGATTGTACTCATGCCCAACTATAATTTGTGTAGAAATTTTAGAAAAGGAAATCCAAGAGTATGATTTTCTCCTTCACACTATGTGAGGGAATGTAGACCCATGGGGAAAATTGAAGAGGTAGGTTGGCAAACAACATGCAAAAAAGTTACATATTGAAGACTTATGGGAAAACTATGAAAATGACCATGAACTTAGGAAGAGGATATACATGAGGATTTCCTTGAGGTTCGTAAGGACCTTGGATATATATGCTATTCCAGATCAAGTGGAAGAAGATGGTAATACATTGGATGAAAGCACATACAATGCCATAGCCAAAGTTACCTTGCTGGTGATTGATTGGGTAGAAGAAGTGACTGATATAGATGTAATCATGTATCCTATCTTGCAAAGGACAAAGAAGTAGATTGATGATCAAATCACCCAATTAGAACAACAAGGAGTTGAGTTGACTTTTGGGGAATGGAAGGAAGAGAAGGTTTTGGAGAGTGATGAGGGTAGAAAAAATGAGGACGAAGCCAAGGTAGGATCTTCAGGAACAAAAGCTAAGTCTCCATTTGTTACTCGATTGAGGAAGAGGAAGGATACATTGAAAATAAAACCAACAAAAAAACCTTGGGTGTATGCAAGAAAGGTTGTGGAAGGGAAAAGGGCCTTGAAGAAAATGAAGAAAGCTATAATATTTGTACCAGAGATAGAGACAATAAAGGAGGAACCATCTCCACCCGAGGATAATCCCAAAGCCCAATCACCTCCCCACTCACTAACACTACCACCATCCATTGCACCACTTTCATCAACATTCACTTCACTTCCACCTCCCATATCCTCTCCACTTGCCATGGACATCTCAGTCCACCTTCCATCTACCATCCAAATGCCTCGATGATTGTGGTTGATTCATCCTCATCCACTTCCTCTTCTCCATCTTCCTCCTCCCTTCCAATAACACAACCACCTTCTCTACCTTTCCACTTACCATTCCTGTTGTTCCTCTTGTGCCTACCACCTTGCTGAAATATTTTGTAGCTTATTTGTAGACTATGCCTCAAGGGTTACTGGGAACCCTATTGTCTCCCGAAGCAAAACTTTTTATGTCTCAACTCACTGCTACTTTACCAACTCCTCCTCCTCCCACTAAACCATTGAAGATGGAGAACACTAGGAACATATGGGAAGAGATGTAGAGGAAAGTAAAAGAAAAAATTAAAGTAGTAGGTATGGGTGAGGAGTCCAATGGGCTTGAACAAGAAGATTATGTTGAACATGTGGATGAGGGGTTAAAGATTGTGGAGATTGATGAAGAATTATTAGAAGATGAAGAAGAAAGAACCCCAAAGGCGGGAGAGCTCAAATTTTTTTTTGATGAGAACCTTTATGAAGGGATGTACAAAAAATAAGAAGAAGACAAATAAAAAAAACCAAGAACAAGAAAAGGAAGAACTTCATCCAGAAGAAGAAAGGAAAGAAGAAGAGAAAGAAAGAGAAGCAAATATTGAGTCTCCTAGAAAAGTTCATGAAGAAAAGGAGAAGAAACATGATGAAGAGGAGAAGATAATTGGTGGGAAATTTTTGGTGATAAATTTTGACCAAAGCATTAGATATTTACAGATGATTGAGGCAAGGATTATTGACAATATGGTTTATTGTGATGAAGTTTTGCAGCTGATGTCTGGCACAGAGATCTCTGCAACTGGATTGGATGTTGGGGTAGCCAAACAAGCATGGAGAAATAAGATTGAAAAGGGAGTTGCTAATAATTTACAAGGTGAATTTATGGATTTTGCTACTCATGCATTCACAAAATTAGAAAATATGGTATAAAGGAGAAGCTCATGTGTGGACCTGCATGATGAATTAATGGACGAATACAGAGAGATAATATTCAGAATTAGCAAATCTAAGCTTCCTTTTCATGATCAATTGGATAAATATTTGGTTAATTTTGTAAAATATGCTGTGAAGGAAAGAGAAGCTAGAAATATCCTGATAGAAGACAAATTTATGTAATTCTAGCTACAAGACAAAAATAGTTACCTCAAATTGCGTGCACCCAGATTTTGGGGATTTTGTAGAATATTTCTAGAATATAAAATAGGATAGGAATATTTTACATTCTCCTAGGTTCACATGTGAACCAATTTGATATTGGGGAATATTGTAAATGTATTTAATATATTCAAACCCTAAAAGGAAACAAATATGGGCCATTGAATGTAATTTAATCTTGGCCATTGATTCATGATGTAAAATCTATAAATAATAGCTTCCTCTCATTTGAAAGGAGAGAGATGAATTGTTGTAGAAGGAATTTTGAAGTAATACAAGTGAAGGCATTGAAGTGTTGGTGAATTCCTTGTGTTCTCTTAATGTATGCATGATTCTATCTTTCAATTTTTAATTTCAGCATTGTTAGTTTATGTTCAGTTGTGATGGTGGAAAAGTGTTAAGATATCAAATGCACTTCCTGCACTCATAATTTTTGTAGTTTGTTGATGGTAAATTACTTTTCAAAGTTAGTCTGAGCTTAATTATTAAATGCACTCAAGTTCGACTATGTATGTTTATGCTTTATGTGTGAATATCACAATTTGAAAATCTAAAGATTACCTTAAGAGATTGCACTGGTTCTGTGATACTATAGAACATTCTTGGTTAAGCAAAGCTTGGTTTAGGGAGTCTTTCTATCTCAAACACCTGCCATCATTGTTGTTGTTCTTAGTTTTCAAAATAGGAATCCTCTCAAAATCCTTGAATGTTTTTCTATTTCTTTATAAATCTGTGTTAGTTTTAGGATAAAAGCATCACTTAAATCACTATATCTGATGATCATATTGTTTCCAAAATTCAGATTTGGAAGTTACAGCCAGGGTATCTTTAACTTCATACTTTACAAAAACCTTATCATAGTCCCATAAGCTTCCAGCCTTGTTAACCATAAATTCCCTTTGTGATTACCAACAAATCAAATCATCACTGAGTTGTTTTCTACATTATCAAGACCTAACTTTAGAGACCTTGGGGTTATTTTTTGAAGTTAGTCTAAAGAAAATTACCTTTCAAGAGAGATAGAACACTTGTGTTTTATCTATTTTGTACAATGCTAAAACACTCATCAATAGGATTTTGTATTCCCAAGTGTTCTATAGCTCTTTACTCCCTCAATCATGGGTTAACATTAGTCACATAGTGTATGTAATGGTGCCTTGTAATATTGGCACTTTCTTTTGGGTTATTGATGAAGTTTCTTATTGTTTTATGGACTAGAATTGAATTTTTTTAGTTTTCTTATATGGATATTCTAGTCACCAAAATTTCCCATCTATGTATTTTGTGACCCTTGGTCACACTTGAATTATATTTTTGATTGTTCTCATTTTATGATTTAATGCCAAAATTGATAATTCTCCCTCTTGGGATTTCTTTTATCTAAGTTATGGGGGCTATTCTAAATATTTTGAACTATTGGTCCTGTTTGATGTCAATTGTTGTTATCTATCATGTTCATGATGAACCCCTAATAGAATGTGTAATATTTCAAAGAACTTTCTAGCTCTTGGTGTTGTGTTAATTGGAATTATGCTAAACTGAGATTTATTGCTCCTTGTTAAATGAAAGTGGATGCTTTGTGAAGTGTGAGAAAATTTATGAATTGCAATGTATACATGTGAATCTTTTAGCTTGGAGTTGTTTTGTATGATATTGAATGCATTTTGTTTGGCATTGAGTGAAGTGTATTCCAATCATTATATGAGAGTGAGTGTGGATCCTCTATCTTTCTAATCTTGATATTGTGTTTTGTTAAATTCCTAGTTTAAATTGCACTTGGCTTTGTTTTCTATTGATGGTTGGTTGTGATTTAGTCCACCAATTATGCTCATTCTTTCTTGTCTTTCTCTTGTTATCATGGTCTTGTGACCATGTTTCCTAGTGCTTCAAAAATAGGAGATTGTTTGATCGAGGTTTTGTAGACACCAAAAGCCATGTTATTCATTAGTGACTGTTTGATTGAGGTTTTGTGTCATTTTTTATGAGGTTTCCATAACTAAACTTATGTTTGATATAGTGTTGGGTTGTGGTAGTTCATTAATAAGTTCTTTAGCACAAATTATTTATATTATATTATATTATAGGGTGTGTGTACCAATATGTGACATAAAAAGATGCCACTTTTGTTTTTTTACCTGAAATGACCATTTGGTGAGTACTAAATTTGGCGCTCACCAAATGGCCTGAATGATCGAGGCTAAGGCTCAATATTTCAAAATGCAACTCATTTGGCAAGCACCAAATTTTGTGCTCGCCAAATGTGAATGCTAAGTTTTTAGAATGCATTTTGTTGATGTTTTTTTTTCTTTGTCTTTCTCTGCTAGAGAAACTATATACATGAAATAAATGTTTAAGTTATATTTCATGTATATAGTTTTAGGATGTTTAAGAGTGGTTTTGGAACTCTTGGAGTTATAATGCAAATTCTAGTTTTTAGAAGATCTTATAATTTTTTAGACTTAGTCAAACTTTAGTAATCAACATGTCAAATTTTTGTAATCAGTAAGTCGTATCATCTTTCTCTCTCTCTCTCCATATTTCTCATTGTTTATCTCTTAAACTCAAGACCTATCTTTCATTATCTCTATCCCTTTATGTAACTCTCTCCCCCTTGAGCTTAAGAACTACCTCTCTACCTATCCATAATTATGTGTGTGTGTCTCTTTGTCTCTCTCTATTGTTGTCATTGTCGCTATCGTTGTTGTTGTCGCTATCACTGTTGCTTCCACTATCGATGTCGTTGATGTCATTGTCTCTATCACTGTCACTGTCATCATTGTCGTTGTCATTGTCGCTATTGCTATTGTTTTTGTTGTCGCTATTGTTTTCTCTGTCTATCTATTTCTCTCTCTCTCTCTCTTGCTCCCTCCCTCTATCTATTTATCTCTATTTCCCTCTATCTCTCTATGTTTGTCTCTATCTCTCCCCATATCTCTCCCCTCTTTCTATCTCACTCTCTCCTCCCCTCTCTACTTCTATCTATCTCACCATTCTCTCTCTCACCTCTCTCTCCCTCTCTCCCTCCCTCCCTCCTTTATTCTCTAATTTTATCTATCTCCCCCCTCTCTCTCTCTCTTCCTTCCTCCCACCCACCTTCACTCTCTACTTCTCTCTATCTAACCTATCCCTCCCTCTTTCTCTTTCCCTCCCTCCCTCCTTCCCTCTCTACTTATCTCAATCAAATATCTCTATCACCTCTCTCTCACTTCTCTCTCTCCTACCCTCTCTACTCTCTCTCCCTACCTCTCACACCCTCCCTCATCTCTCTCTCTCCCCTCTTTCTCTTTCTCCTTCCTTCTCTAATTCTCTCTATTTCACCATTCTCTCTCTACTTCTCTCTCTCTCTCTCTCTCTCTCTCTCTCTCTCTCTCTCTCTCTCTCTCTCTCTCTCTCTCTCTCTCTCTCTCTCTCTCTCTCTCTCTCTCTGCCACCCACCTTCCCTCTCTATTCATCTCTATCTAACTATCCCTTGATAACTCTTTCTCCCTCCCTCCCTCTTTAGCTCTCTCTCTCTACTTCTCTATCTATCACATAGCTATCTATCTCTGTCTTTATCTCTCTATCTCTTTGTCTCTCTCTATCTCTCTCTTTCTCTCTCACTCTCTCCTTTCCTCTCTACTTTTCTCTATCTTGAAATTCTCTTTGTCTCTCCCCCTCTCCCTCCCCCCTCTTTCTCCCACTCTCTCCTTTCCCCCTCTCTCTCCCTTCCTCCCTCTCCCTCTTTCTCTCTCACTCTCTCCTTCCTTCTCTACTCTCTATCTCTCCATTCTCTTTCTCTCTCTCCTCTCTATATTACCTCTCTCTCCCTCTCCATCCCTCCTTCCCTATCTAATTTTTTCTCTCTCCCCCCTCTCTCTTCCATTGTCACACCAACCTTCCCTCTCTACTTCCTATATAACCTATCCCTCTATACTCTTTCTCTCTCCCTCCCTCCTTCCTTCCCTCTACTCTCTCTCTCACTTCTCCCTTCCTCCCTATCTCTCCTTCCTACTCTAGTCTCTATCTCACCTCTTTATCCCTCCCTAACTCTCCCTCCCTCCTCTCTCTCTCCCTCTCTCCTATCTATCACCTCTATCTCTCTCACTTCTCCCTCCCTCTCTCTATCTCACCTCTCTACATATCTATCCCTCCCCCCTCTCTCTCTTGTTGGAGGTTTGGAGATGTTGGAAGATTGAGTTCTTTGTGAGTTTCTTGGGTTTTGTCATTGATGTAAACCCCTTGTATGAAGAGAGTGTTGGATTGTTGTTGGTATTGATGGCAACATATTGTATTGGTGTTGTCCTTTATGTCTTACTTCAGTGTAGTTACAAAGGTTGTTGGAATGACTTGTGTCAGGGAGATTTACAATGTTGGAGAGTATTGCACTATGTTGTGCTATCATCAATATTGTCATTGATGTATCTGATAAGTGATGAAGCTGGTTTACTTGGTTTTCAAGTGCTTTTGAGAAAATTTGAATAAGACAGAGTTCAATGTGATAGAGTGGTGTTCAATGTTACACTCTGCACTTCTTCATGGTTGAATATATGCCCATGTAGTATGTATATGATGATCAAAGGTGTTCAAAGGTTTTACATCCAAAGTTTCAGGTTCTAGATCATTCTACAGTAGAAGATGTGTTTGAAAATATGTCTCTCTAGTGAAACAAGGTGTCTAGGAGAAATGAGATTGCTCTGAATTTCTCCATAGTGAGGTTTCTAGGGTTACATATATGGGAACATTATTATATTGACTATATCTACCTTCCCTTGAATTTTTAGGTGCTACAGTGCTCCGCAAGAGTGTTTGGTGTGGTGGATGTCTATGCTAGTGTGTCTAGTTGCACAAATTGAAGGTGTTCTTGAGTTTTAGGTGGTTGCAGTAATAGTGGAAAATATTTTGATGATGAATATTTTTAGATGTTTTGGAATGTTTCTATGTGGTTCACGAGACATTTTCAGACCTAGAGATGTGTGTTTGGAGTCACTTGTTAGTGTTAGAGTAGGTTTGGCCGACCTGGCATGCTAGAGCTAATTACAGTGGATGATTGTTGTTTGTGGAAGTGTTGAGAAGTTTTTCAGTGTAGATTTGGGTCCCATTTAATTTGTGGTGTGGTATTCCTTCACTTATTTACACCTTGGATGTGTTTGGTGATGACCTATTTTGTAATTGCATGTTTAAAGTGCATAGCCTACCTTGGAGAATATTTTCAAGGTTGAGAATGATATAAATACAAGGTGAGTTTTTTTTTGGATGATGTAGAGAAGGTGTGTGAAGCAAAATTGATCAATTATGGTGATCTGAGTGTGAGATTTAATGCTTATGAATCCCATATATAGTGAGAAGAAGATGTCTACATTTTAGTTTGTTGAATGAGTTGTTTTTCCTTTAGTGGAACTATACCTTCAGCATAAGAGATGAATTTTTAGTAGTTCAAATTGGTTGTGACCCATCCCTTCTTTTATCTTCTTTCTTCTAGACAATGAGTCCTTTGGAAGTGAGCCCTCTAGTAGTGATCCTATTATATTTGGCGTTGATATTACTTTATATTGTGGGCTAATTATCACTATGGTTTTTCCATGTAAATCTAGTTTTCTTATGTGTTTGGATGTGGTTGCATCATTGTTTCTCATGTTTACATTCTAGTAATACATGATAAGGGTTTAAGGGCTAATATAAATCTGAATGTTAATGATGGTTTTTATGTTTTAGTGCACAATTGATTCACCCCATCTTAGTTGTCTTGTGCATCTAACAATTGGTATGCTTGGTTCCTTTGAAGAAGCTTAACCTCTTGAGGTAGATATAGATGAAACATAGGAAGGAGGATCCCTTGTTTTATGGGATGAATTATGCATTTTGGAAAACTAGGATGGAAGGTTTCCTTGTTTCCCTAGGTTTTGGAGTTTGAAAATCAACCGAATATGGATACACCATTCCTACTAATGGATCATCAACTAATTATGAGATCAAGGCTTATGAGAACAATGGAAAAGAAATGAAGGTTCTTTTGAGTGGTTTTTCTGATTTAGAACTTGTGAAGGTTATGAGCTACAAATCTGCTAAAGAAATCTAGAAGAAGCTAGAAAGTGTCTATGAAGGAGATGATAAGGTGAAGAAAGCAAAGATGCAAAATTTGAAGACTCAGTTTGAAACCCTAAGGATGTCAAAGGATGAAGATAATGTAGGATACATGTATAGAGTGGATGAAATTTTCAATTCTCTCAATATCCTTAGTGGAAATCTACAAGAGGATGAGGTGGTAAAGAAGGTATTAAGAACTCTTCCTAAATATTATAGTCATAAAGTTTCTACTATTGAAGAGGCTCAAAATATAGATCATTATTCTAGAGATTAGCTATTTGGTGCTTTAACAACTTCTGAATTGGGAGAGTTCAATCAAAATGATTCAAGAAAAGAGACTACTTTCAAAGATAGCAAAAGAAAAAAGGATGATGGATCAGATCCAGATGATCATGATGAGGTAGAAGCAAATTTTGTTAGGAGATTGAAAAAAGGGGACTGGAAAGTACAGAGGTAAGTTTCCTTTCAAAAAAATTAATTGTGGAAAGATAGGTCATTATGCTTCAAGGTGTCCAACCAAATATTCAATGATAAACATAAGGATAACAAAGGTAAATCTGTCAAGAGAAGTTATTATGTTAAAGAAGATGCTAACATATTTGATCATGAATCTGATTACCTAGATGATGCAAATGATGAATGCTTGTTCATGGATTTGAATGTTGGAAATACTGCTACTGACTCTGAAAGATGTATGAAGGAAACTACTTTGGAAATAGGTCACAACATCAAAGGAACTATTGTGACTTCTTTTCATGCTAGAGAGGAGAAAAATCACTGGATAATTGACAATGGATGCTCAAATCATATGGCAGGTGATAAGATTAAGTTTTTTAAACTTAATAAGTTTGAAGGTGGTATTGTTAAGTTTCGTGATGACACAACTGCTAAGATATGTGGAAAAGGTTCAATTATTTTTGATGGAAAGCATAATACAGATGATGTTATTTATATCAAGGGTCTTTGACATAATATTCTGAGTGTAGGAAAAATATGCATAAAAGGATATAATCTTCTATTTTAGGATGGTGGTTATGAAATCAGAAAAGGAGGATCCAGAACTCTAGTTTTTTTGTAGGAACAAGGATATATGAGAATGTTTATCAACTCAAAGGTGCTAATGGTAAGTGTTTTATGAATCAAATCAATGAAATTTGGATATGAAATAGAAGGACATTTAAAAAAAATTTGATAGCCTAGTGAGGATCACCTCTACTCAAGATGTGAGAGATCTACCAAGAATTACAAAGCCTATCAATGCAGTTGCAAGGAATGCCAAGTTGGGAAGAAAACAAGAAAGATGTTCAATATCAAAGAATACTCTATCATAGGACCTTTGGAGTTGGTGCATACAAGCCTATGTGGACCTACAAAGAAAAGAAGCTTTCAAGGTGTTAGGTATTTCATGTTGTTAATTGATTATTACTCTAGAATGACTTGGGTAACTTCTCTTAGAGAAAAATCAGAAGCTTTAGACAAGTTTAAGGAATTTAAAACTATGGTTGAGAATGAAATGGATATGAAAATAAAGTTCTTAAGGTTTGAAAGATGTGGAGAGTTCACCTCCAATTGGTTTAACAATTTTTGTGAAGATAATAGAATAAAGAGGCATTTATCAGCCCCTAGAACTCCTCAATAGAATGGAGTTTTAGAAATAAAGAATAGGAAAATTCCGGAAGCACCAAGGACAATGATGAAGGAATCAAATCTATTAGAAATCTATTGGAGAGAAGCTATTCATACTATAGTATACATACTTAATAGAGTACAATCAAGAATAAACAATTCAAAGACTCCCTATGAACTATGGTATTGAAGAACTCCTACTGTCAAATATTTTAGAGTGATTGGAAGTAAATGTTATATTAGAAGAGATGAATAAAACTTGGGAAAGTTTGATGAAAGGTCAAATGAAGGAATATTCCTTGGATATTCTACATGAATCAAGGTTTACCGATGCTACAATAAGAGGCTGAAGAAGATAGTTGAAAGTGCAAGTGTCAAATTAGATGAAGATATGAATAGAAGGATATGAATAGAAGGATAGAAGGATATGAATATGATGAGTCCTCTTGTAGAGAGGAAGAAAAAGAACATAAGGAAAAGGAGATGTAGGTTGAAGAGGAATAATCTCTAGAAATAATTCCTAAGACTCCTAAGTATGTGAAGAAGAATCATTCTAAAGATCAGATTATTGGTGATAAGGGCAGAGGTGTAGTGACAAGAAGAAAAGCTACTATGACAAAAGAACATGTAAATTTGTGTCTACTTTCCAAAGTAGAACCTAAGATGTAGTGATTGAAGCAAGTAAGAATGAGAATTGGACTAAAGCTATGGAAGAAGAATTGATGCATATTGAGAAGAATCAGACTTGGGAATTAGTCCCAAGACCAACAAACAAGAATGTAATAGAAACTAAATGGGTATTCTAGAACAAGCTGAATGAGAATGAAAAATTTGTTAGAAATAAGGCTAAACTTGTGTGTAAGGGCTAATCACAAGTGGAAGGAATATATTTTGAGGAAAAATTTGCTCCAATGGAAATAATGGATACCATTAAGATGTTTTTAATCTTTGCAACACATAATAAATTCAAGGTTTATCAGATGGATGTGAATTTTGAATTCTTGAATGATGAATTAGAAGAAGAGGTAAACATTGAACAACCAAAAGGATTTCAGTTATTAGATGATCCTAATATGGTTTACAGATTGAAGAAGGCTTTGTATGGACTCAAGAAAGCTCCTAGAGCTTGGTATGAAAGATTGGATAAATACTTGTTACAATAAGAATTCAATAAAGGTACCTTAGATAGCAATCTATTTTTCAAATTTGAAGGAGAAAAAATCTTAATTGTGATAGTATATGTTGATGATATAATATTTTGAGGAAATTAAGGTATGTGCAATAGATTTGTAGAAGAGACAAAGAAAGAGTTTGAGATGTCTATGTTTTGGGAGATGAATTTCTTCCTTGGGCTACACATTAATTAGATAGAAAAAGGGACATTCATTTCACAATCAAAGTATGTCAAGGAAATGTTGAAGAATTTTGGAATGGAAGGATCTAAATTGATATGTACTCTTATGGTTACTGGTTGCAAGTTGAGAAAGAATGATGAATCTCCTAAGAGTAATCAAAGTAAGTACAAATAAATGATTGGTGGACTACTATATCTAACTACTACTAGACTAGATAACATGCATGCAGTTTGTCTTGTGGCTAGATTTCAAGAAGATCCTAGAGAATCACACGTGGCAGCAGTAAAAAGGATATTCATATATTTGTAGAGAACTCTGGACTATGGTTTATGGTATCCAAAGGATACTAATTTCTCTTTAAGTGATTATACTAATGCAAATTGGGTAGGACGTGTGGATAATAGAAGAAGTACAAGAGGAGGTGCTTTATTTCTTGAAATTAGATTAGTTTCATGGTTGAGTAAGAAGCAAGATTCAATGTCATTATCTACTATAGAGGTAGAGTACATTGTAGTAGCATCTTGCTACACATAGGTGTTGTGGATGAAAAAATATTTAAGGATATTAGAATATCATATGATATCCTATGTGATAATACAAGTGCGATCAATATATCAAAAAATTTGGTGATGCATTCAAGGACAAAGCATATCTCAATACAATATCACTTCTTGAGAGAGAAGGTTTCAAAAAATGAGGCAAAGTTGGAGTATGTGCCTACAAAAGATCAAGTTGCATATATTTTCATGAAGGCTCTTCCTAAAGATAATTTTGAGTATCTTTAACAAAAGTTAGGAGTTATTGCCCCTCCTTTCAACTAGATGCATAAGAATGTCCATTAGTCTAGTGGAGAAATTCAAGATTTATTCTTTTATTCTAGACTGATGAAGGAAACCTCTTAGGGGGAGTAGGTAGTAGTGGTTATTGGTTGGTGCAGTGTATGGAAAAGTATTGCCTAAAAAGAAAAGGAACAAAGGGGGAGAGAGTTGGGGTTGCAGGAGAGTGTGCAATTTCTTGCAGGTGATGCAACTGTTGCCCTTTGAATATTGTCAAAGGGGAGAGCAAGAGATTTGGATGAGTCTCTGACCCTTTGCCATTTATGTCAAAGGGGGAGAAAATTAGAATGGTTGAAAAACCATAGTTCAGAAAAGTATTGTAGGAAATAATGTTTAGGAGGAAAAGAAGGAGAGTATGAAGAGTAAAGAGTTTCCCCAGTCACTTGGGGAGTAAAGCTTGTTGCAGATTTACTGCATATGCTTTTTTTGTTGATGGTTTTTTAGAAGTGGTGTTGCCATCAATGAAAAAGGGGGAGATTGTTGTAAGTTTGGGGATGTTGGAAGCTTGAGTTGTTTGGGTGTTTCCATTGATGTCAACTCCTTCTATGAAGAGAGTGTTGGACTGTTGTTGGTGTTGATGGCAACACATTGTATTGGTATTGTCATTGATGGCTTACTTCAGTATAGTTGTAGAGGTTATTGGATTGACTTGTACTAGGGAGATTTCCAATGTTGGAGAGTATTGCACTATATTGTGGTATTGTCATCAATGTTGTCATTGATGCATTTGATAAGTGGTGAAGTTGGTTTACTTGGTTTCCAAGTATTTTTGAGAAAAAATGAATAAGAGAGAGTTGAGTGTGACGAATTGGTGTTCAATGTTATTCTCCACATTTCTTCATGGTTGAAGATATTCCCATGTGGTTTGGACATGTCTAGGAGATGAGATTTCTTCGCATTTCTCCAAAATGAAGGTTCTGGTGTTGTAGATATAGGAATGTTCTTATATTGATAGCATCTACCTTCCCTTGAAGTTTCATGTATTGTGGTGCTCTGTAAGAGTGTTTCATGTGGTGGATGTCTGTACCGGTGTGTTTGGTTGCACAAAATGAAGGTCTTCTTGATTTTTAGGTGGTTGCAGTAATAGTGGAGAATATTTTGATGATGTGGAATATTTTGAGATGTCGTGGAGTGTTGATGTGTAGTTTGCGAGATGTTTCCAAGCTCGGAGAGGTGTGTTTGGAGTTGCTTGTTAGTTAGTGCAGGTTTGGCTGACCTAGCATGCTAACACTAATTACAGTGGATGATTATTGTTTGTGGAAGTGTTGAGAAGTGTATTGGTGTAGATTTGGGTTCTAGTTAAGTTTTGGCATGGTCTTCCTTCACTTCTTTACACCTTGGAAGTGTTTGGTGCCAACCTATTTTGTATTTTCACATTTTAGGTGCATAACTGACCTTGGAGAATGTTTTCAAGGTTGAGGATGGTATAAATACAAGGCGAGTTGTTGTGTGGATTATTTAGAGAAGGTGTGTGAAGTGAAAGACATCAAAGTGATCAAGTATGGTTATTTGAGTGTGATATTTAATTCCTATGAATCCCAGATGCAGGGAGTAGAAGGTATCTACATTTTAGTCTGTTGACTGAGTTGTTTATGCTTTATTGTAACTATACCTTTGACATAAGAGAGAGATGCATTTTTAGCAATTCAAATTGGAAGTGAGCCATCCCTTCTATCTTCTTTCTTCTAGATAATGAGTCCTTTATTTTGGGTAGTGAGCTCTTTGACTGTGAGCCTATTGTATTCGGTGTTGATATTACTTTATATTGTGAGCTAATCCTCACTATTTTTTTTCCTTCATTGGATTTCCATGTAAATCTGGTGTTCTTATATTTTTGGATGTGGTTGCATTATTGTTTCTCATGTTTACATTCTAATAATACATGATAATGGTTTAATGGTTGTTAAGGGTTTACAGGAGAATACAAATATGAATGTTAATGAGGGTTTTGATGTTTTAATGTACAACTGATTCACCCTTTGGTTTTGATGTTTTAATCTAACGTCTCTCACCTCTCTCTCCCTCCCTTCCTACATCTCCCTCCCTCTCCTTCCCTCTCTCTCTTAATCTCCCCACATTCCTCCCCTTTTTGTATCACATATTGGAGCACATCAGAGAGAGACAAAGAAGGAGACAAAGACAGAGGAGGGAGGGTGGGAGAGAGAGGGGAGGGAGGGAGAGGTAAATAGTTATACGTGATATAGAGAGGTGAGAGAGAGAAATAGAGAGAGGTAGGTAGGTACAGAGAGGGAGGAGAAGATAGAGAGAAGTAGAGAGGGAAGGAGAGGTAAGGAGGGAGGGAGAGAGAGGAGGGAGGGATAGGTAGGGGGAGAGAGGTGTGTGAGAGAGAAAGAGAGTAGAGAGAGAGAGAGAGAGAGAGAGAGAGAGAGAGAGAGAGAGAGAGAGAGAGAGAGAGAGAGAGAGAGAGAGAGAGAGAGAGAGAGAGAGAGAGAGAGAGAGAGAGAGAGAGATGTGATAGAGAGATGTGATAGAGCAAGAAGTAGAGAGGTAAGGAGGAAGGTAGAGAGATTGAGAGAGGGAAGGAGGGAGGGAGGGATAGAGAAAGATGTATATATGGATAGGTTAGATAGAAAGAAGTAGAGAGTGAAGGTTGGTGGAAGGAAGAGAGAGAGATCTCACCTCTCTCTATCTCTCCCTCCCTCCCCTCTCTCTCTTCCCTTCCCTCTCCCTCTTTCTCTATCACTCTCTCCTCTACTCTCTCTCACTTTTCCCTCCCCCTCCTTCCCTCTCTAATTTTCTCCATCTCCCCCCTTTGTCTATCTCTGTCTATCTCTGTCTCTCTCTCCTTCCTTCTATACTCTCTATCTCACCTCTCTCTCCCTACCTATCCCTCCCTGATCTCTCTCTCTACTCTTTATCTCCCTCCTTCCCTCCCTCCCTCTCTACATCTCTCTATCTCCCCTCTCCCTCTCCTATCTCTCTCACTTCTCCCTCCCTCCCTCCTTCCCTCACTAATTTTCTTTATCTCCCCCCTCTCTCTATCCCTCCCTCCCTCCCTCTCCCCTCCCTCCACCCCCCTTCCCTCCCTCCCACCTCTCTCTCTCTCTCCCTCTTTCTCCCCTCTCTCTCCCTCTATCTCTCCTTCCCTCTCTACTTATCTCTTTGCCCTCCCCCATCTCTCCCTCTCTCCTTCCCTCTATCTCACCTCTCTCT
>VDFB02000013.1:219385138-219439249 GCA_007258455.2 Sequoia sempervirens
GAGAGCTATGATACAAAGAGAAGAAGAGAGGTAAGGAGGAAGGTGGATAGATTAAGAGAGGGAAGGAGGGAGGTAGGGAGAGTAGAGGTATAGAGGGATAGGTTAGATAGAGAGAAGTAGAGAGCAAAGGTGGGTGGAAGGAAGAGAGAGAGAAAGAGAGGGTGAGAGAGAAAATTAGAGAGGGAAGGAGGGATATAGAGAGGTGAGACAGGAGAGAAGTAGAGAGGGAAGAGAGAGAGAGGGGAGATAAAGAAAACCAGGAGAGGAATGAGAGGGAGGAGGTGAGAGAGGTGAGATAGAGATAACTAGAGAGGGAAGTGAGAGAGAGAGAGAGAGAGAGAGAGAGAGAGAGAGAGAGAGAGAGAGAGAGAGAGAGAGAGAGAGAGAGAGAGAGAGGAGAGAGAGAGAGAGAGAGAGAGAGAGAGAGAGAGAGAGAGAGAGAGAGAGAGCAAAATAGATGAATAATGAGTGAGATAGAGAAAGAGATAAAGATGATACAACTTGCTGATTACTAAAATTTGACCTCTTGATTATTGAAATTTGACTAAGTCTAAAAATGATAAGATCTTCCAAAAACTAGAATTTTCATTATAACTCCAAGAGATTCAAAACCACTCTCAAACATCCTAAAACTATATACATGAAATATAACTTAAACGTTTATTTCATGTATGTAGTTTATTTGGCATAGAAAGACAAAGAAAAAGACAAATAAAAAAGAAACACTTCAACAAAATACATTCTAAGAACTCAACATTCACATTTGGTGCTAAAAAAATGGATTGCATTGGGAAATAACAACCCAAAGAGTTGGATTTTTACTTGGGCATCCAGCCCAAAGGGTTGAACAACCATTTGATGCCAAGGATGTGATTTTATGAAAGGGTAAAAAAAATTCACATGTTTTTGGCTATGCTCTCCATCAAGTTTGCATGTGTTTCAATGCAAATTTATAAAAAAGACTATGATGACATTAGGCTCTCTCTTAGCTATCTAACCATATAATTTTTTTTTAAATTATGTTAAGGTTTTCATCTATAACTTCCCTTGTTAGTGCCTCTATTTTTTTTCAAAAACCAACATGTGCTAGTTTGGGTATAGATTTTTACTTGTTCATCGAATTTTGAAACAAACTACATTTTTAGAAACTAGACTCCATTCTACATGTAATGAAAAAAATTGGTTTTTGATTAGTTTTCAAAAAATTTAGGGAGGAGCACGCTCAAATTTCAGATTTTAAGGATGTGTCCACTCCAAAAATTAGTAAAATATTATATATTCATTAAAAAATTCATCGAAAAACCAGCATAAACTACATGGTGTTAGCTAATTTCTCATTGTAGTAATTTTTGAAATTCTAAAAAAAAATTAACATTTTAGGGAGGCCACAACAGATGCTATGCTAATTTTTTTTAGCAGAAAAGGACCACTTTTTATGGCCCCCCTTTTTCAAACCCTTAATATTCATTATTTTTTTTAAAAAATAGTAGTTTAGAAAGTAGATTCAAAGTACAATTCTTGTTCTCGTTGCATCTTCAAATTTTGAGTGTAATTATCTTCATTTTCTCATGAACATCAAACTTTGTTGATTTCAAAAAAAAAAGTGGCATCTTAAGAGCCATTTTTGTGTCACAACTTGGTGCACATACCCTATATTATATATCTATCTCATGTTGAGTGTCTAGTTGAGGTTATCCTAGTGGTTTTAGGAGTTTCTTGGTAGTTTAGTGGCGTTCCTAGCTTAGTACTGGAAGGGGATGCAATTCTTGTGTGAAGAATTGGCTATCTTGTGTATTCTCTTTTGACAGTACTTGATGTGAGCCTTGTAGATGTTCTTTTTTGTCTTCTTGATCATTTTTTCATGATCTTATTCCATTGTTTAACCCTTGGTTGTGTCATTCTTGAGCATTTTTATGGCATAAAATCAAGTTTTTCCCTTATATTTTCTATTTAGTTGTGTCCTTGGATGTTTCCTTGTGAGTTTTAGGGTGGCTAAGCCTTGTGTGTTGAGAGTACTTATGCTTTTTAGAGGTTTCTTCTCACATATTCACCTCTAAGAACCCCTAAGTTGTCCCTAGTTTTGTGATGAGAATCTAGTGTGTTTAGAAAATCCTCACTTTTGCTAGAGGGTAATCCTCATGGATTGTGCCACAATTAGAAGTGAGGCATGCTCTTCATGATCATGGTGGTGAGGTTTTTGGAAGTGGAATTACTCTGAGAGGGGGGGTGAATCAAAGTAATGTATAAATTAAAACTTTTATGACTTGAAATGCAGATTTGAACTGTTTGATCTTGAACAAATGAGTGACTTATATATGTAGTGTGAATACTGAGTTTTGAATGATTGTTTTCCAATGACTTTAACCAAACATAACATGAATTCTTAACAACTCATATCAAAGCATGATATACATTTTTCACATAGTGCTGAATGAACAACCTTTTAATGCTTTCTTTTACATAAGACATCAAACTCATTAATGGCAGAATTTAACACTCATACATTTAACATGAACAATTAAACTTTGAACTTTTAGACAACTTGGAATTATGATAATGTGTCAGAGCATTACATGAATCACTTTGACAAAAGACAAAATGAAAACTTAAGCAAGATAAGCACAAACCACATAAAAGAGAAACACAAAGCTTTGACGAGTGGAAAACCCTCTTGGGGTAGAAAAACCACTCCAAAATGCCTTACAGGCTTAATTCCAAATTGATTACAATATTTTCAGAGTACCAACTCAACACTGAAATTATGAAGCACCAACTTTAATAGGAGCACTAACTCCACATTGAAATTCTAAAGCACCAACTTCAATAGGAGCACCAACTCCTTTAAAAAGTTTCTCTCTACAAAATTTATAAATTGTAAGGACCTTACAATTACACTGTTTTTATAATCATAAAATCTCTACAAAATAAAATGATATTCAGTTATTTCAATTACATAATGTACTGATTGCAACAGTACAAGAAATAATCACTCTCACTCAAATCTGAATATGATTCTTTGTTTTAGAAAAACTAGAGACAATGCACAATAAAACCATCTTTTTATCACTTTTTCAAAACTTCAAATATAATTCTATAAAAACCCTTCAACAAAACTCTATTCTCTTCTCCAAAACCATCGAACAAAATATTGTTTTCAAGCCATACATTTATACAATGTAGAGTGTTTGCAAAAAACTTTCAAAACCCTCGAGTTTAGAATTACAAAAATGTAACTGAAAAATACAGTTTAAACAAACTGTCAATTATTTCATATTCGTTTCCTTAATATTTGTTTCAAAAACAAAATCAAAGAACAAGATTCAAAATCTTTTCAAACAACCAAAAGATTGCATTTTTCACCTTTCTCACTTTGAAGAAACAAGAAGAATGTTTAGATATTACCTCTGTTATGGAATTTAAAACTACAAAAAAAATCCCATAAGATCCTCTATTACCTTCACTTCCAGGTCGTGGAGAGTCCACCAAATAACTCGCCACCCTTCATAAACTACCATATCTAAAAACTAGATCAGAAAACCACCACAATCTTGCTCAACCTATAACTGCAATTTCATCATGGCAGTGCTAGGGTTTGGTTGAAATGTGAAATGAAACAATCACTTTTGTTTTTCCCTATCTTCTCTTTACATCGAACCCCCAAAACATAATACATAACTTTTGAAATTTGTGAGTCAAAATGTAATGATTTTGAGATCCAAGGAACTGACATTATGATGTGCCTTATCAAAGTCCACGTAACACATCAAGAACCGAATATAAGCCAACAGTCTGAGAAATGTGTATGTCAATAACCACATGCATGGTAAAGACCAAAGTCTTCAAATTAAATGATAACAATTGACTGTGAATAAGCCGACAATAGAATAAAATGACATGAGCCCGAAATAAACATTTAAAATTGGCTTAAGTGCTATGTAACATGCACTTCCAAACAACAATGTAATGTATTAATAAATCCAATAATAACCATTTTCAAGTGTAAGGTGAATACACTTTTAAACCAAAAAGAATGTGTTATGCCATGAACTTGATAATAATATCATTGATGCCAACTAATGGAGTTCAAAAACACTTTAAAGTGTAACATCCCATATGCAAAGTGCAAGTAGTGTAAATAACGTAAAGTGAAGCCCAAGCACAAGAGTGTGCTAAGTAATGCTATCAAAATGTTATACCAATGGAGCTCACTAACAAATGTAATGACCACTATGCATATCAATGAAACCTGAGTCTGCACAAATGCTGAATCATAGACGTTTGCAAAAGCTATGTCATGAAGCCCGAGCACAAATGAGTTAATGAAACAATAAGCTTTGCCATGATATAAATGCCATGTAAAAGAAAAATGTAACCCTGTAATCAAGCTGTCTTTTTAATCTGCACAAGGATCCAAAAGATCAGTACCATCAAAACTAGATATAAACCAACATCACAATGCTGTCACTGAACAGGATACTGAATGCAAAAACCAAGTATGCCAAAACTAAATATGAACAAGAGTGCCAATATCATGATCAAGAATGCCAAGCATTAGTCAATCTGAACTGTATGTCATCCCTGCTATACATGTATGTGGCCAACAAAATCAACAATGTAAAGCATCATATGAAGATCAAACCACCAAACTAATATGAGCCATCAACATGTAAAAAGAAATGACACCAACACTATAAATCAACTGTATCCAACATATATCTCCATGAATGGGAATCACTAAATATCTATACTGGTAGATGCCTGCAACTCAAATATAGGAGTTCATATCACATTTGCATCTTCGTCCAGATAGAAAATGTGCACAAGCATACAAATATATATGTAGATGTATACCTCATCAAAAAAATTCCAAGATGAAGTTTCCTGAAAGCTGAACATTGTTAGATCCACTATAAATCAAGAGTATCAAGAACCCACAACAAGATGGATGATGAAATCACCAAGTCATATGCCAACCACATTGAAACATGATGTGTGAACTTGTTATCTTTCCTTATCGATATTGCCACATAAAGGCATATAGCATCAACTTTTGACATCAAGGAAAAACTAAAACAACTAAGAGCCAATAGAGGTAGTGTTTCAAATAGCCTTGTGGGATGGTTGTTCCCAAGATTTTGGGTTGTATTTGTAAATTTTAAGGCTTTGGTCTTAAGAATACTATAGGAAGTACAACTTTGTGGTTGCTAGTCTCATGGATTTGTAAGATTTTTAGGATTGTGTGCCATTTCTTGTTTGAGTTAGTGGCTAGATGGATTTTCTTAGTAGTTGTGTTAGTCCTAAAGTAGGTCTTGTTTTCTTGTTTCTCATTGTACCCCATAGTTGGTATTTTCCCTTGGTTGCAGTGGTAGTTGGTGAAGGGAATGTGGTGATCTCTGGTGTGGTTTCACAAGTAGTGGTTGGTTTTTATTTAGCTTATGTACCTCTAGAGATGTGTGAGTATTTTGTGTTGAGGCTTGTAATTGGTGAGAGTCCAGAGAGTGGAGTTGGCAAGGTCCACTGTGTTGAAGGATTGAGTATTGGGTGTAACCTATTCTTGGTTTTGTGTAGGCTTCCATGAGTAAGCCTAATCTTAGTGGGGGAGGAAGTAATGCCCTTATTGTTTGCATCCTTGAGATATATGTGAGTTTTTTTGTGGCTTATTTTTTTTTATCTAAATGGTGTGTTTGGTCCACCCAAATGTTTTGACATGTGGTTTCTTGACATGTCGATCATTCACATTTTGCATGCTCATGAGATATTTATTTACCTAGTGCATGGTAATATTGTGAAACACCTTGAATACTGAGAGGGGGGGTGAATTAGTATTCACTAAAATTTATTCACTTTATCAACTTGAGAATTCATCCAAAGCATCATAGTGAACTTGAAAAAAATGAAAGGAACATATAAAGCATGCATCGCATCAAAGAAATAGTTACAATGTTTGATACATAATGGTGGACTTATTGTCCAAAAGAGAATGACTCACAGTTGGTGGCTCACTGCTAAAGGGCTCATTTCCCATAATATAAATAAATGGAAAGAAGGGTGGCTCACTACCAAAATGAATTGATAATAGTGCATCTACAACATATTGAAGATTCAATTCCAATTAAGCCCTAAAAATTGACTTAACACACTACATACTTCACCACAATAACTTTCACACTTCACACTACATTAGATCACACACACACACACTACACTTGTAAAATAACATAATTTCCACAATGAATTAACCTTGTATATACCACAACTATCCAAAACATCAATTAGGTCAGCCCAATTAGATGAAACATGCACCAGATAACCTGTTGGCTCCAAACACTAACACACATGCCTTGCAAAACAAACCAAAATGTGTATAACATCAAAATAGGTCAGCATGACCAATAATCAATCCCATGATTCCACTACTTACATATTTCAACTTTGCACGACCCTAAAATCTTTAGGTTGACACCATATAATAGAAACTGGTGAAGTAACAATAGAATGAACCAAAATTTCACTCACAAATTGACACGTGGACCATTAAATCACTTGCCACATGGATCATACACACTATTGACATCCTCAAAGACTTCCTCAAAAGCATAGAGCCTATTATTCATCCATGGTGGAATGCAAAGCATTCCAACATACACTCTGTAACTACAACTTTTTCATTTCCAAAGTTGATACTTTGTCAAAATTATCTTCAACTATGGAAGAAATAGAAGCTTGAATCTTTGGATTTAGACACCTTAAAAATGTACTAACACTACCTCAAAACTGTATGACAAGATCCCTCATAGTGGAGCAATGCAGATCACAAAATTGGCTCACTAAACACTAAAAATTGTACACCAACACTTGGGAAAATCTACAAAACATTGGTTTTCTCTAGACCAACACTATTGTATATCTATAATGGGTTGCCATCAATGACAACACCATACATTTCCATGCTCATCAATCTTCAACTATCTCCCCAAACCATACATCAACATCATTTATACATCATCATGCTCATGTTGCCAACAATCCAAGTTTTAAAAAATCTGCCCCTTTTCCATTGATGGAAACACACTCTCACTCTTCAAAACTGCTAAAAATTCTCCAAAACTACTCTTCCCCTTTGATATCAAGGCTAAAGGGCTCATAATATCAAACTTTTCAAATTACTCCCACTTAATTTATATAAGTATATACACATGACTGTAACTCCCCCTTACAATGTTATGGACATAAAAAATAACCAAAAAATTATTGCAACACTTATCCACTACTTCCACATATGTACATAGAAATCAGAAGCAACATAGAAAAACATAAATTTACACCTTCAACTATTAGAGGGTAAACTACCCTTGTTAGACACCTTTAGTTTGGCGAGGAGTACCTCCCAGTCCTTCTTGGCTATCTCCCAATCCTTCTTGGTGAAGGAAAGTATACTACATTGGCTCTCAAATTGAATAAGGAGATCTTCTCCTTCATTTGGGGTACTAGGCACCAGATTATTTTGTGCCATCTTATTTGCACTTGATAACACTCCAATCAAAGATGTAAGCTTTGCATTTACCAGATCTCTAAGTTGACTATATTGCATAATGCTTTTCTATTTCCACTCTTGCAGTAGGAAGAATTGTCCTTGAAAATTCTCTATTGTCACCCTTGTCACACCATTTGCATCATTTATCGGATCATATGCACTGAAGGCTTGGGAAATTTGTGACTCTATTGAGTCCATTTGGTCCTTTATGCTCCTTGTGGAGTTAGGCCATTTTAAGAAAAACTAAAAAAAAACTTTAGCTTCTTATAGACATTTTTGGATTTCCTTCAAGATTCCTTGCAACTTTCCATGTGCAACATTACATTTATTAGAGATATAGGTCAATATCTTATCATTTACCTTCTTTTCCATTTCTCTTTCCAATTTCTCTTCCAAACTGATAGAATAATCTTTGAAAGAATCTAACAAAAGCTCCAAATTTTGTACACTGGACAAGAAATCATCAATAATTACACTAGGAATACCTTCTTTCAGCACCTTAACATCTTCAATCATTTATGCACTCTTTTGGTGGGTTTGTAGTATTTCCTTCCTTACAGAGGCATGAAATGCATCACCAAGTTGTAGCTTGTGTAGGGGAGAGATATTGATCATATTAACCTGTCCTTGTTAAATGGGTATCTATAGGATTTGTGTAGACACCACTAGTTAAAATTGTAGCTACATATCTAAAAAATCCTTTAAAGAATCTCTAGAAGCTCTAGAGGGTTCATCAATAGCTTTTTCAATTTCTTCTTCCTTATATTTCTCCTTCTCTTTGTTGCTGAAGCATTCTTTTGCATTCTCCTCTTCTTGTGCAGACTTCTCATCATGCAAAGGAGGTAAACCTTCTTCTTGTACCTAAAAATTCTTTGGGACTTCTTCTTTCTACTCCATATCTTTCTCCATATTCAAAGGGAGAAAATTTTGTTCTTCTTGTGCTCTATCCTTCTCCAGGATATTTTTCATATCATCATTCTTTTCTTCAACAACAACATTCTCCACAATTGGAGGGGTATTATCTATAACCATACTTTCTTGTTCATTCTCAGCTCATGCACATGCTCATGTTGTGCATTTTTAGGCTCATTGATTTTCAGAATAGATGCTTCATTTTGCATTTTTTCTTCACTATTCAGAGGGATTCCCGATCCATTAGCAATTTCTTCAACCTTCCACAAAGTCTCATTCTTCAATCTTTCAATGTCTTCCTTGTCTCTGCTCATAAGAGCATTGAATCTTTGTTTTGTTTTGAATTTATTGCTATATAGTTTAGAAAATTTGTGTCTATCTTCATGTGTTAGAGAAGAATCAATCTTATCCAAGGAAAATTCCTTTATCTTTGATCATCTTTAATAGCCTCTTGCCTTCTTGCAGTTAAAACATTTTTCAAGTCATTAGGAAATTGATCCTCAATTTTATCTAAGCTAGTGTCAAATGTTACCATGTACTTAATGATGGAATCTTCAATGGTTTCCTTATCCTCATCATTAAAATCCAGATACATTTTAGTTGTCTCTTCCAAGAGACCAAATTTTGAAATACTATTAAAAAAAGCATCAAATTTCAAGGGACTATGCTCCCTTACTGAAGGGGTCTTTTCTTTCTTCTTCCCCTTTCCTTTAGCTAAATTTCCTTCTTATTCTTCTATCTTATCTTCTCTTTTATTAATAACATCAGCTTTCTTTTCTTTTTGCACCTCTTCTTCACTCTCAATATCAACAATATCAACTTTAGCTCTTTTTGCACTAGTCTCTTCCGCGGTGGCTTGAGATTTCTTCTTCTGGGTCAACTATGGTTGCTCTTCTTCTACATATTCCTCATCTTCATAGCTAAAGTATCTCTCTCTAGTGGATTTCTATTTTCTTTTCCTCTTAGGATGAATTTGTTGCAAAGAGGGACCAAATGCTTCTTTCTTCTTTGAGCTTCCTGCAACCTTTATTCTAGAGGATTTAGGAATAGTGGGAGAGGGGGTTAGAGGTCCTAGCTAACCTTATTGTGCTGGAAGTATCTTGTAGAGTAATAATAGTAGCTTTTACTTTCTCTTTAGAACCCTTAGGAATGTTCACCATCTATTCCAACCTAGTTTCCAACTTCTTGACATTCTTCTTAATATCTTTCTTTCTCTTCTCAAGATTCACTTGACTATATTTCTTTGAAAATGTACCAAATCTATCTATTGATGAATCTCTTGGATTCCTCAACAAAACTTCAAAAAAACCAGTAAGCTCTAATTTAGTTACCTAATATCTAAGCTCTAGAACCCAAACTATTCTAGGTTCAACAACTTCCATAATGCAATGATCTTTGTTAACCATGAAAGTGATGTTATCCTTGTACTTCTCAATAAATATTGCTCGTATCCTTTCTCTTTCTTGCATTCTACCCTAAAATGACTTAAAGAAACCCCACAACATAGATTTTTGGATTTTTAGGTTCCCTAACTTCTCAATTAGTCTCTATTTTGAATTGCAACAAGATTTTTTTCCAACCACACAACATTCTTTGTACTAAGAACTTATCTAAGAAAGTAAAACAATAAACATATAATTAGGGTTTTGCAAGTATGTGCAGTTGGTGTTGTCATTTATGTCAACAAGATTTTGTGTTTTCATTGGTGTCAAAAATATGAGAAGGAGTTTGTTGCAAGAATGTGCAGTTGGTAGTGAGTTGATGTTGTCTCTAATGATGCTTTGATTAGTTGCATTATGTTGTCATTAGTAAGCTACTAGTGTCAACCTCTAGTGTTGCTTTGATAAGCTTCTATCTATGGGTGTATGGTTGAGTTGCTATGTTGTAGTTAGCTTGGTGGTGATGACGAAGTGCTAAGATGTTGATGATATATTTTTGGTGCTTTGATTCCAAGTGCTTTTGAGAAAATTTGAATAAAAAGAAGAAGTTGTGTGTTATAGTGGTACTCTATGTTGCAGAGTAGTGTTTTGGTTTGGCTATGCATTTCTTCTATGTTGAACATCTTCTTGTGTGGTTTTGATATGTTGATTAGAGGTATATGTGTTGCATTTAGAATTTGGTGTGTTGGATCGTTGTGCAGAGGAAGGTGTGTTCACTAGTGTGTGAAGTGTGTATTGCAGAGGTGTCTGGAAGAAATGTTTTTGCTTCACATTTATCTATAAAGTGGTTTTAGGTATTGCAGATCTATAAGGGTGCTAATAGTGTTTGAATCTTTCTTCAGTTGAAGTTTTTTGAGGTTTGGTGCTTCAAAATTTAGTTTCTTGAGTTATAGTGCACGATAGATTTATTTGAGTGTATTGGGTGCACATTCTTCAAGTGAAAGTTGTTGCGAAGGAATTTTTTTAGTTCCCAAGATGTTTGTGGAATATCCTAGATTGTGATCAAGTGTTATGTGGTGTTCGTGAGTCATCTTTGGATTTGAGAAAGTATGTACTTAAATTTTAATGGTGTTAACATAGGTTCAACTGACCTTTGGTGTTTACACTAATTATGGAGTTATTTGATTTTTGTGGAAGCGTGGAATGACATGTATGAGTAGATTTAGGTCCTAGATAAGGTATGTTGTGGTCCACCTTCATTTCTTTCTACTGTGGGAATGTTTTAGTCCCAACCTAATTTGAATTTGTATGGTTGAGGTGCATAATAGACCTAATTGAATGTGTTCAAGGTTAAAGATGATATAAATATGTGTTGTGTTATTGAGGGATGTGAAGATAGATGTGTGTGATGTGAATGATGTGAATTACAGAGTTGTGAGGTACAAATTTGTGTACTGCAGTGTGAGCTTTCATGTGTTGGTGATGTCGTGGTGGAATTTTTTATTGCATTGATATGGATTTCTCATTGTAACACTCTTCTCTATCTTCTTTTCTATTTTTGAAGTGAGCCCTCTGGTAGTGAGCCCTTTGTAATTGGTGTTGATATTACTTTATATTGTGAGTTAATCCACATAGTGGTTTTTCCCTTCTTAGGTTTTCCACGTAAACCTAGTTTTTCTTTGTGTATGGTGCTGATTTTGTTATGTTTTAGTTATCTTCTTTCATAAAAGTTAAGGGTAAATTGAATTAATGTGGATCTAAATTTTTGTGAGGGTTAAATGAAGTTTTAAGGTACAAATGATTCACCCTCCCCCCTCTCAGTTGTCTTGTGCATTCAACAATTGGTATTAGAGCAAGGTTCCTTGGAAGAAATCTTAACCGCTTTAGGTAGATCTGGGATGGCGCACAAGAAAGATGTTCCTTTGTTTGATGGATCAAATTATGAATTCTAGAAGACAAGGATGGAAGGATTTTTGGTTTCTCTTGGATTTGAAATCTAGAAGTCTGTTGAGAATGGATATACTATACCTACAAATGGTCCAAATATTAATGATGAGATCCTATGAAAATAAAGGTAAAGAAAGGTATGCTCTCTTAAGTGGTCTTGTTAATTTTGAATTGGTGAAAGTTATGAATCTAAAAACTGCTAGAGAAATTTGGGTAAAGTTAGAAAGCATCTATGAAGGAGATGATAAGGTCAAGCAAGCTAAGATGAAAAATCTAAAAATAATGTTTGAGACCTTGCAAATGTTTGAAGATGAAAACATCACAAGCTACTTGGAGAAGGTGGATGAAGTTTTCAATGGAATTAGAGGTCTTGGTGGAGAACTAAAAGAAGAAGTGGTAAAGAAGGTACTTAAAACTCTTCCTAAATCTTAGTCATAAAGTTTTTGTTATTGAGGAATTGCAAAATTTGAATCAATATACAGGATATTATTTTTATGGTTCTTTAATTTCTTTTTAAATGAGAGAATTTGGTACAATTAATGCAAACATTGAGATTTCTTTTAAGGCTAGCAAATCAGAAAGGCTGAGATATCAGATCAAGATGATCTTGATGATGTGGAAGCTAACTTTGTGAGAAGAATGAAAAAGGGTACTGGAAAGTACAGAGGTAAGTTTCCTTTCAAATGTTTCATCTGTGGAAAGATAGGTCATTATGCTTTAAGACATCCAAGCAGAGATTTGAATGACAAAAATAAGGACAAAAAAGGTAAGATGATTAAGAAAAGTTATTATGTTAGAGAATATGCAAGTATATTTGATGATGAATCTGATTATGGGGATGATGATGATGGTGAATACTTGTCCATGGATTTAAAAGATGAAACTAATTTTTCTAACTTTGAGAGATGTGTGAAGGAAAGGGCTCCAAAAGTAGGTGATAATACTGAAGGGACTTTGGTGTCTATTTTTCATGCTAGAAAGGAGAAGAACTACTAGATCATTCACAATGGATGTTCTAATCATATGACCAGTGAAAAAAGTAAGTTTGTTAAACTTGAAAAATATGGAGGACTTTTTAGGTTTGGTGATGATACATATGCTAAGATATGTGGAAAAGGTTCAATTAGTTTTTATGGGAAGCATAATATTGATGATGTTCTTTATGTTAAGGGTTTAAGACATAACCTCTTGAGTGTTGGAAAAATGTGTATAAAAGGATACAATATTATGTTTCAGGATAATGGTTGTGAGATCATAAAAGGCTCCAAAACTATGATTTCTATTGGAAGAAGGGCATATGGAAATGTCCATCAGCTCAAAGGTGTTAATGGTTATTGTTTCATGACTTGGATCAATGAGATTTGGCTATGGCATAGAAGAATGTGTCACATCAATTTCGGTAGCCTAGAGAGAATAAGTTCAATTCAAGTTGTCAGAGATATGCCAAATATTTCAAAACCTATCAATGTTGTCTAAAAGGAATGTCAAGTTGGAAAGAAAGTAAGAATAAGCTTCAAATTCAAAGAACAATCTTTTACTAGACTGTTGGAATTGGTGCATACAGATATTTGTGGTCTTACAAAAATAAGAAATCTTCAAGGTGATAGGTATTTCATGCTATTGATTGATGATTATTCTAAAATGACATGGGTTACTTTTCTTAAAGAAAAATGAGAAGACCTAGATAATTTTAAAGAATTCAAAGTTATGGTTGAGAATGAAATGGATATGAAAATCAAGTGCTTGAGGTCTGACTGAGGTGGAGTGCTCACCTCTAATGAGTTCAATATCTCTTGAATCATGGAATAAAGAGGCATTTATTTGTTCCTAGGCATTTATTTGTTCCTAGGACTCCTCAACAAAATGGAGTGGTTGAAAGAAAGAATATGACTGTTGAAGAAGTTTCAAGGATAATGATGAAAGAATCAAATCTACCGAAAGTCTACTAGAGAGAAGAAATTCATATTGTTGTTTTCATACTTAATAGAGTGCAAGCAAGAGAAAATAGCACAAAGACTCCTTATGAGCTATGGTATGGAAGGATTCCTATTGTCAAGTAATTTAGAGTGTTTGGAAGCAAATGTTATATCAGAAGAGATGAAGAAAACTTAGGAAATTTTGATGCAAGGTATAATGAAGGTATCTTCCTCAGATATTCTACTAAAAGTAACGATTACCGGTGCCACAACAAGAGACTAAGAAAGATTGTTGAGAATGCAAGTGTCAAGGTTGATGAAGACCTATAGAAGAATTTAGTGGTGATAGATGGATATGAATCAGATGAGTCTTCTTGCAGAGAAGAAGAAAAAGCTAAGGGAAATGAAGTGCAAAATGAAGAGGAAGAAGCTCTAGAAAAGATTCCTAAAACTCCTAAGTATGTACAGAAGAATCATTTTGAAGAGCATATCATTGGTAATACGAGAAAAGGTGTATTGATAGGAAGGAAAGCTACTGAAGAGCAGGTAAATCTATCTACTTTTTGAATTTGAACCTAAAATAGTGATTGAAGCATGCAAGGATGTGTATTGGATCAAGGCTATGAAAGAAGAACTAATGTAAATTTAAAAGAATCAAAATTGGGAACTTCTTCCAAGACCAACAAATAAGAATGTGATTGGAACTAAGTGGGTATTCCAAAATAAACTGAATAAGAGTGGAGAAGTAGTAAGAAACAAGGCAAGGCTTGTGTGTAAAGGTTACTCACAAGTGAAGGAATAGAGTTTGAGGAGACATTTTCTCTAGTGGAAAGAATGGAAGCTATTAGGATGTTTTTGGATTTTGTAGCACATAAGGATTTCAAATGGATTTGAAGTCTGATTTCTTCAATGATGAATTAGAAGAAGTATACATAGAACAACCGAAAGGATTTCGGTTATTAGATAAATTGTATAAGGTTTATAGATTGAAGAAGGAATTAAATGGGTTGAAGCAAGCTCCCAGAGATTGGTATGCGAGGTTAGATAGGTACTTGTTACAACAATGATTCATTAAGGGTACCAAAGATAGCAACCTCTACTTCAAAGTAAAAAAAATAAAATCTTGATTATGGTAGTGTATGTTGATGACATAATTTTTTGAAGGAAATGAAGCTGTGTGTAAGAAATTTGTAGAAGAGATGCTAAAATAATTTGAAATTCCAATGTTTGGGGAGATGAATTTCTTCCTTTGGCTACAAATCAATCAGAAAAATAAAGGTATTTTCATTTCACAACCAAAGTATGTCAAGTAAATATTGAAGAAGTTTGGAATGGAAGATTCTAAACTGGTATGTACCCCTATGGTTACTAGTTGCAAGTTGGGCAAAAATGATGAATCTCATAAAGCTGATTAGAGAAAGTATAGATCAATGATTGAAGGACTGCTATATCTAACTGTTACTAGACCGGATATCATGCATGTACTTTGTATTATGGCTAGATTTCAAGAAGATACTAGAGAGTCACATGTTAAAGTAGTGAAGAGGATATTCAAATACTTAAAGGGAACTTTGGATCATGGCTTGTGGTATCCAAAGGATACTGACATTACTCTAAGTGCTTACATAGATGTAAATTGGGTTGGTTGTGTAGATGAAAGGAAATGTACAAGTAGTGGTACATTCTTTCTTGGATGCTGATTGGTGTCAT
The DNA here is from genome assembly GCA_007258455.2 of Sequoia sempervirens. Taxonomy (NCBI): domain Eukaryota; kingdom Viridiplantae; phylum Streptophyta; class Pinopsida; order Cupressales; family Cupressaceae; genus Sequoia; species Sequoia sempervirens. Next base: position 219,400,537 of record VDFB02000013.1, read on the forward strand.
GGCTAAGAAAGAAACAGGATTCAATGTCTTTATCTACTACAGAGGCATAATATATTTCTATAGCATCTTGCTACAAACAAGTGTTGTGGATGAGGAAAACCTTGAAGGATATCATAGTAGTATATGATGAACAAATTTCTATCTTCTCTGATAATATAAGTGTTATCAATATTTCAAATAATCTAGTAATGCACTCAAGGACAAAGCATATTTCAATTCGGTATCACTTTCTGAGAGAGAAGGTTTTAGAGAATGAAGTGAATCTTGAATATGTGCCTACAAAGGATCAGGTTGATAACATATTCACTAAGGCTCTTCTTAAGGATACTTTTGAATATCTCTGGGAGAAGTTGGGGGTTATTTGCCCTCGTTCTTTGAACTAGATGCATAAGGAGATTCATCAATTCAGTGGATCTCAATATTCATTCTTTGGTTTGGACTGATGTTGGTGGCTACCTATTAGAGGGAGTAGGTAGTGGAATTATTGGTTGTTGTAGTAAGGATGAGTGAGATTTGTCATTGTGCAATGGTTGTTGATTGATGGAGTATGGTGTGTGCTCCTAATGGGGAGTATGCAACGCAGTAAAGGAAAGAACAATGGTGAACAATATGTTTAAAGTAAAAGGGGGAAAATGAGTGATGAAAATATTTTTCCCCTTACCATTGATGTCAAAGGGGGAGAGAGTCATGTGAAAAGAAAAACCTCAAAGGGGGAGAGAACAATATGAAAAAGAAAAGTGTTAGTTATCAAAGGGAGAAAGAGAGAGTAATGAGCTATTTGTGTAAGGGGGAAAAGTAAAAGAAAAGAGATAATGAGTTGGTATTAAGTAGAGTGAATTGGTATAGAGAAAGAGTATTGATGATCAAAGTTGTGTTTGTTGTTGATGGTTTTTCACATCATGTTGAAATCAATGACAAAGAGGAAGATTGTTGCAAGTATGTGTAGTTGGTGTTGTCATTGGTGCCAATTGTATGGGAAGGAGTTTGTTGCAAGAATGTGTAGTTGATATTGAGTTGATGTTGTCTTTGATGATGCTTTGATTAATTGCATTATGTTGTCATTAGTAAGCTACTGGTGTCAACCTCTAGTGTTTCTTTGATAAGATTATGTCTATGGGTGTATGGTTGAGTTGCTATGTTGCAGTCGGTTTGGTGGTGATGAGGAAGTGATAAAGATGTTGATCATATGTTTTTGGTCCTTGGTTTCCAAGTGATTTTGAGAACATTTGAATAAAAAGAGGAAGCAGTATGTTGTAGTGATACTTTGTGATGTAGAGTAGCATTCTAGTTTGTCTCCACATTTCTTATGTGTTGAATATCTTCTTGTGCAATTTTTATATGTTGATCAGAGGTGTTCATAGGTGTTGCATTCAGAATTTGGTGTGCTAGATCATTGTGTAGAGGAAGGTGTGTTCACTAGTATGTGAACTGTGTATTATAGAGGTGTCAGGGAGAAATGCTTTTACTCCACATTTCTTCATAGAGTGGTTTTAGGTTTTGCAGATCTATAAGGGTGATAATAGTGTTTTTATCTTTCTTTAGTTGAAGTTTTTTGAGGTTTGGTACACTTCAAAAGTCATTTTCTTGAGTTACAGTGCATGACAGATTTATTTGAGTGTACTAGGTGTGTACATTATTTAGGTGAAAGTTGTTGCAAGGGAATTTTTTGGTTTCCAAGATGTTTGTGGAGTATTATAAATTGTGATCAAGTTTCATGTGGTGTTCGTGAGTTGTCTTTGGATTTTAGGAAGCATGTACTCAAATGTTAATGGTGTTAACATAGGTTTAGTTGACCTTGGGTGTTGCCACTAATTGTGGAGTTGCTTCAGTGTTTTTGGAAGTGTGGCATGTAATATATGAGTGGATTTAGGTCCTAGATAAGGTGTGTTGTGGTTCTCCTTAATTCCTTTCCACTATGAGAATGTTTTGGTGTTGAACTAATTTCTCATTGTAACACTCTTCTCTATCTTCTTTTCTATTCTAGCAATGAGCATTTGGTAGTGAGCCTTTCTCTCTTTTGGGAAGTAAGCCCTTTGTAATTAGTGTTGATATTACTTTATATTGTGAGTTAATCTTCACCATGGTTTTCCCTTCTTGGGGTTTCCATGTAAATATGGTGTTTCTTTGTGTATGGTGTTGATTTGGTTATGTTTAGGTTATCTTCTTTCATACATATTAAGGGACAATTGAATTAATGTGGGTCTAAATGTTTGTGAGGGTTTTGAAGTTTTAAGGTACAACTGATTCACCCCCTTCTTAGTTGTCTTGTGTATTCAACATAGGGTACCATACCAGAAGGGTTACCTTGATTTTTTGGTCTTCTAAAGATTCTCCATCAACTGTTGTCTCATGAATTTGCACATATTGATATTCAAACCATCTTTCACCATCTGGTGAGTAGTATGAATAGTGGTAGCTAACACAAAGTTCTCTCTATTTGTATAATAGATATTATACCCAATCATCATTGATGCATACTTAACTTTTAGATCGTTAATTTCCTTCGCTGTTAGGGAACGTTTGTTAAATTTTGCACTAGTGAGCTTCATTACCACATTTTTTTCACAACCTTCATTACTAGAATGGGTCTATTTGAGCACAACCCTGTAACAAACCTAATTTTTTCTTTGTTTATTATGTGTGGCATGTCCAACCACATGAAATTATAATGAATTGGGCTCAGTATGTATTTAGCCCACTCATTCTCATAACAAATGAAACAAAGAAAAATGGAGGGAGGGAGAGTTCACCAAAATGGATTGATGAACTCAATTAGGGGAACTATTTATCTTTTATTTCATTAGAAAATGATATCCACACATTGAAAGGACTATCAACCTTTAGGTGAGTCAAGTCAAAGTGTGAATCTACTGATTTCATTTTTTGCAAGGATAGGGTTATTGATTAAACAACACTTTGGGGAGAAAGATTAAAAATAGTAAATCAAACCCAAAATGCAATCTATAACTTGAATCTTTAAAATTAAACTCAATACTGATGGAACCAAAAATTAAAAAAAGATCATAGAAGGGTAAGTTGATGTGTACCAATCACCAAAAGTGCTTTGCTAAAGCTGATCTAGGACTCATTCACCCAGGGGCGAATGGGTCCTAAGTTAGGGTTTTTTTGTAACTTTCAGGAGCCTTTGCTACAAATTTGAATCTCTTAATTTGTCTAGCTTTCAAGTTTGGAAATCCATAAATAAATTTTGTAAGTGAGTTTCTGTGAGATGACAACTTTTGTGACAAATTTTGCAACTTTGACAACTCCAATTTTTCTCTTCAAGAGATCTTCAAGATTTCTTCCACCTAAATCTACAAACACAAATCAAGAGGAATTTTTTGTTTTTGTTTTTGGTGAATGGGGGTTTGCCTTGGTCAAACACCATTTTGGTAATAAAACCTTGAAATGAAACAAAATAGCATGAAAGGAATGATGAATAAACAACTCAATGTCACAACTCACTGAACCCTTGAATGAACTTTGAAATGTAGATCTGCAACTTTTATGAAATGGCTTCAATGGATATGGATCTTGAACCTTGAAACTTGATTTGATATAATGCTTTGAATACTTGAATGTATGATGAAATCAACATCACTATATTAGCTCCAATAACATGCATGATGCAAGAAGACTTTGATATGATAATTGGATCTTGATTGCTGCAATAATTCTTCACTAAAATTTCTCTTGAATGATTTGAAATGCTCTTGTGAAAGTGCTCTTAAGATAACTTGAAATTACTAGGTGAAACATAGTGAAATGACCTTATATTTATAGGTATGTAACATTAATTTCTTGAAATTCAAAGAACACAAGCCGACATGTGAATATGGATTTGAAATTATTAAAATACCACTAAAAACATAATTTAAATTTAGGTCCTAGGTCCAAGTGAGGACCCATTCACCATGGGAAAATGGTCCATGGTCACTCACCTAGGACACACATTACTCAATGAGAAGTGTTATGTTTAGGCATTGATGAATGTTGGGTTTCCTCTTTGGAAAATGCAATTAATTAGGCTTGAATTTGAATTAAAAGGGCCAATTAAGGAAAATTAACCTCAATTAATTAAGGGGGCCCTAAATAAGTGTGAAAGTGTAAAGAGGTACACTCTACAACACTAAAAATAAGGCACAATTAAGTCCATTTTAATTAATAGGGCCCTAAACTTAATTTGAATATGTAAAATACATATTACAACACTAAATTAAGGCATAATTAAGTTCATTTTAATATTAATTCCAAATTAGGTGTGAAAATGTAAAGGGATACTTTTTTCTACACTACATTTAGCCCCCACTTTAGTGAGAGGATGAGGACAAGCGAAAACTCACACTAAAGTAGAAATTAAACACATATGTATGCAACAACAATATGATCACTCAATCACACAAAATTAAAGACCTGAAAGAAAAGGGTGAGAACAAAGAGGGTGGATCAAGCCCCGACTATCCAACGCGATGTGGAACATGTCTCAACTATTTATCTAGGAATTTTCACAAGAGCTTGATGTCCACTATGTAAACAACAACACATGCTCACTTTGGGCTAATGGAACCTCAGGTTGTCCACTAGGTGAGCCCCGATGAGTGGAAAACGAGAGAATCTTATTAGGCTCCCATGCCATATCAAAGCTATCCTTATGACAACTTCAATAAGGCACCACAAAACAAAGACTTCGGGCTTCATAAGGCCTGACAAGCTGCATTATGCTAAGCACCTATGAATAAGGCAAGGCTCCATTGGAAAGAAAAGTGTGTTATGCTTGGTGGACTTGAAAAGGGGTTCGAGCTTCACAAGGTTAGCAAGTTGTATTATGATAAACACTTGTGAACAAAAATGCAAGTAAATGTTTATTCAAAGAGATCTTGCTTAGTTCATGTAAGGTATCTTCTTAGGGAACATTGTGCCTAATGTCTCCAAGAGAGGACAAGTCAAGGGTAAAAGATCCACAATCTTAGGGAATGCAATGCATAGCATCACCACCAAGAGGAAATTCATACGCTAAGAAATATCACGCTATCGAAGGACATCAAACCCAATGAAACCACCAAGAAAAGGAAACATCACAAGAAGAAAGAAAATCACACAATGAAACATGAGGAATGCCAAAAATAATGTCAATGTATGCCCCCACTTTAAATAAATTTCTAGCACCATTGTTAGGATCAATTTTCTTTAAAGTAGCCAATAGTTGATGCTAATCAATAAAGAAGACTTGAGAGCTTATTCAGAAATCCCTATTCCAAGTCATATTTTCCCAAGTAAAGCTACATCATGAAAAAGAGAAGGGGTTTCCCCCAAAATGAAATCCCAAAACACATAAGGGATCTACAGATTCGGGGTCAGTATATCTTTGCCACAATGTGATTATAGAGTGTATAAACATCATCATTCCCCAAATACTCATAGAATAGGAAGAATGACACATAGAGAGTGAAAATAAAGATTTTTTTTTGGGTTAACATGGAGGAGACCTAAATGTCTCGACATCTTGCATCATCCTCAAAAGGAAAACACAAGACGAGTGAAAAGAAAAGATAAATGTTTATGACATATAGAAGAAAGAAGATGCAAATAGATGAATGCACATTAAGAGAGAGATACATCAAATAGAATAGTATGGGGGAGATCACATTACGCACATGCAATCACACAAAGAACATGCAAAAGAAAAAAAAACAAGACTAGTAAGGTAGGCACATGCGAGTCAACCTATAGTAGGTCACTTGCATGCCAATCTTGATTAGTATATGCAGAAGGTAGACAACTAGCCAAAGGGACAACATCAAATGCCAAAACTAGGACAAGGCTATCTAACCCCTTGCCCCCACTAAGTGCAAGACAAGGATGAGCCGAGATGAGTGATGAGAATGAGCTCCTTGCAAAAAAGAAAATGATTTGCAATGAATGTTAAACATGTAATAGTGAGAATGCTATGATCCTAAAACTATTACATGGAAAAGAGCAAAGTGCATGCTTTAAGGGACTATCTTTATCATATCAAGTTTATCAAGGATTATCCTTAAAGCATGACACTCATTAGTAAGGTGCCCAAGAGTTCTATGATATGCGCAATAATTCATTTTCTTAGGCTTGTTACCCTTACTAGGAGGTGGAAACGTAATCCATCCCAAATGAAGAAGGTGTTCCATTTTTGATTCAATTTGTGTTTTAGTATGTAGGAATAACAATTTTTTGAGTTTATAAGGTTTTGATTTCTTGCTTGTTTGAGGATCTTGTTGAGGTTGATTGGAAGGAGAAGGATCTAAAGTGATCCTATCATCCTTGTGAGATATTACCTCAACATTATGAGGGAGAAAATTTGTATCCTTAGAAGATGTGGAGGGATAAGGATTTTGATATCCTAGTCCTTTAGTATCTTCAATTGGGATTTGTTCTAAAATCTTGTGAATTTCATGCTCATTAGTTATGTCACATCCTTGTTTAGTTAAGATCTTAAAGCCTTGGCCATAAGTCTCTTCTAGGTTGATAGATTTTTTGGTCACTTTGTTAACATAAGATGGATATGTATGCACTTGATTAGAGGAGCTAGGTTCACTCATTGTTGGAGGTTTAAGCTTGGTTTATGACTCAATTTTAGGATGTAAAATAAAAAACATCTCAAGTGGTGGGATGTTAGGCGTTGTTGGTTGTTACATGGAAGGATAAAAGAATGAATTGTTCTCAAGATTGTTAAGGAAATCGTTTATGAAATTGTTCATGTTATCATCATCTTCTCTAATTATGTCAACTTCACAAGGACATTCATTAGGAGTTGATTGAGCATGATTAGGTTTTATGGCATTAGGATCATTTCCAAAAACACAACTTGAAACATCAACTAAAGATGTTAAAAAATTCCATAGATTACTAATGCACATGTCCATTATGAAAGGATAAATTGAAATGCAAGTTTTCATATCTCAAGAAAGATAATTTTCTAACTATACTATGCAAAAACTTGAAAATGATGTTTTAGAAATGAAAATTTGAATTCAAATAATGCACTAAATTTATCAAATGAAGCTTAATATGATCAATTTCAAGTAACAAAAATTTTGCAAACTGAAACAAAAAATTGAAAACAACAAAGTAGAATGGAGAAATAGATGTTTTAATGCCTAAAAATTTAGGAAATGACCCTGATCAGGGACTCATTTTCCTAGGGGTGAATGTGTCCTAGCTTGAGGTTTTTAATATTTCTTTTACAAATTTTTGAGTTGATTCTAGTGGTTTCCAGATTCTGATCTAAAACAGTGAGTTACAATTTGAATTTTCTGTGAAATTAAGGTTTAATGAAAATAAAAATATGACAAAATGAAAAACTAGGAGACCTAATTTGAAGTGCAATTTTGATTCAATTTTCACATGTAAATTAATGATGATGCAATGCTATGTAAATGGTTTGCAGAATGACTGATTTTTTTATATTTTTTAGATTTCAAGAGATGCAAAAGTGCAATCCTAAAACCCTAAATGAAATGCAAACTAATGCAAGCTAAACAACCCCTAAATGAGATTCAATTCAATGCAATGCAATGCAAATGAATGCAAGATCTAGATCTAGGGTGAAAATGGACTCTAAAATTAAAAAAAATGCAATGACCAAATGTCAGGTTCACCAAAATGAAATAAAGAAAAATGGAGGGATGGAGAGTTCACCAAAATGGACTGGTGAACTCAATTATAGGACCTATTTCTCTTTTATTTCATTAGGAAATGAGATCCACATAATGAAAGGATTATCAACCTTGAGGTGAGTCAAGTCAAAGTGTGAATCTACTGATTTCCTTTTTTTGTAAGGACAGGGGTCTTGATTAAACAACACTTTGGGGAGAAAGATTAAAAATAGTCAATCAGACCCAAAATGCAATATACAACTTGGATCCCAAAGATTAAACTCAATACTGATGGAACTAGAAATTAAAACAAAAATCAGAGAAGGGTAAGATGATGTGTACCAGTCACCAAAAGTGCTCTACTGAAGATGATCTGGGACTCATGCACCCAGGGGTGAATGGGTCCTAAGTTAAGGTTTGCCTAAAAATTTTGGGAGCCTCTACTACAGATCTGAATCTCTCAATTTGTCTAGGTTTTAGGTTAAAAAAAAAAGAAAATAAATTATGCAAGTGTGTTTCTGTGAGATGACAACTTTTGCAACTTTGACAACTCCAATTTTTCTCTTCAAGAGATCTTCAAGATTTATTCCACCTAAATATAGAAACATGAATCAAGAGGGAAACATGTTTTGTTTTTGATGAATAGGGGTTTGCCTTGGCCAAACCTCGTTTTGGTAATCAACCCTTGAAATAAAGAAAAATAGCATGAAAGGAATGATGAATGAACAACTTAGTATTACAACTCACCAAACCCTTGAATGAACCTTAGAATATAGATCTACAACTTGCATGAATTGGCTTCAATGGATGTGGATCTTGAACCTTGAAACTTGATTTGATATAATGCTTTAAATACTTGAATGGATCATGAACTCAACATCACAATATTAGCTCCAATAACATACACGATGAAAGAATAATTTGATATGATAATTGGATCTTTATTACTGCAATAATTCTTCACTAAATCCATTCTTGAATGCTTTGAAATGCTCTTGAAATGCTCTTGTGAAAGTTCTCTTAAGATAACTTAAAATTTCTAGGTGAAACATAGTGAAATGACCTTATATTTATAGGAATGTAACATTAATTTCCAAAAATTCAAATAACACAAGATGACATCTGAATATAGATTTGAAAACATTAAAATACCACCAAAATAAAATTTAAATTTATGTCCTAGGTCTAAGGGAGGACCCATTCACCCATGGGAAAATGGGTCCTAGGTCACCTACCTAGGACACACATTGATCAATAAGAAGTGTTGTGTTAAGGAATTATTTAATGTCAGGTTTTCCTCTTCAAAAAATGCAATTAATTAGGCTTGGATTTGAAATAAAGGGGCCAATTAAGGAAATTAATCTCAATTAATTAAAGGAACCCTAAATAAGTGTGAAAGTGTAAAGAGGTAAACTCTACAACACTAAAAATAAGGCACAATTAAGTCCATTTTAATTAATAGGGCCCTAAACTTAATGTGAATATATAAAATACATATTATAACACTAAATTAAGGAATAATTAATTTTATTTTAATATTAATTCCAAATTAGACCTGTGAAAATGTAATGGGATACATTTTTCTAAACTACAACAGAAATTGGGGAATTATTCTAGACATCTAATTACTTCTTCGTTAAGCTCACATATTCGGGTTTTAGTTTGAATTCATCTCTAGTTAACTCCTTTTCCCAATACTCTACCATTTCAAATGGTCATACTCTTCCATTTTAGTATGAATATAGATTCACACATCCTTTGCGTGCATTACTCCATATGGAACCTTTGAAAGTGCACCTCCAAGGTTCATTTCCATTGATTTATATGGGTTCTTCTTAAACTTAGGTCTTGGCTACTCCAAGACATCAATTACTTATGGAGTAAATATCTTGAATCACTTCTAAAACTAGGTTTTAGCAAGAATTGATAAATACCTTGAATTCTTCACTAATAGGGTTTCACACAAAACTTCAAAATCACTTCAAATCACCTTTTCTCTACTCTTCACTTCATTTTCTTGATTAAAAATGACTTAGTCATATGTGAAATCACATATAAACACTTTTTTTATGACCTAAAAATGCATTGATTGTAGTTGATAGAGTTAGGTCAAAAAGTTGGCAAACCTTCACTATGTCATCATAGACACCTTCAGTCACTCCAAAAATATTCATAACAAAATATTTCATACCGGGGATACCACCAATAGATCAACCATGTCAATTTACACATGTAATAGTGTGCTAAAGGCATCAATACCAAATCTTTGGCGGGGTTTGAAATATTTTTTTCTTTAAAACTCCCCTTGATCCAAAGCTCTTTGTCTAGTTTCTGGAGGAAACATCTATACCAAAGGCTGAAACTGACTCACTTTTCACTTCACTCTCTTCCTTTTTTTCCATGCCTTTTTTATTTCATTCTTCATCTCAATCAGATCAAATTTATTTACCAGATCAATCTTCTTATGTGAAATAGAGGGTTTCACATTCTTGCTTCTACAAAACTTAGCTATGTGTCATGGTTATTTTCATTTGACATATTATTACACATTTTTGCTAAAAAACTTACTTCTTTCCAATTTAGGGCTGCATTCAAAATCCTTATGACCAAATCCATTGAAAGATTGAAACATCATACCACTATTATAACCATTCATCATCTGACTTCTGCATTCACTAGTTTTATGACCGAATCTATTGCATTTATAACACTAACTGGGAAATGACTGAACATTCTAATTCATTCTATAGCATTCCAACCCTTCAATGCCATAAAAATATCTAAATTTACACCTTGCGAGTAAATAAACTAAGTAACAAGCCATTGCAATAATTTGTTTTTCTTTTATTGAGAATATACAATCAAGATGCCATATCATAATACAATAAATATTTCATTTCATTACAATAACTTCAGAAGTTACAAAAAAACAAGAATACATACATTTACATACATGACTCCAATGATCTTTAGAACAAATAGATGTAAGACGGTCCAGGATCCTTCCTTTCAAATCTTGGTTCTTATGTCGCTTGCTGTGGAGGAGAAGCATCACTTAGGAACTTTTCCGCCAACCACAGACTCATAATGCAGTCCCTCACACATCTATCATTCAAAATATGGCCCTTCCCTTTGATGAAGACATTGGTAGAGTAATCGATAATGACAACCAACTAAGCATACTTCTGTGTCCTACATAACTAGAACTTGTAATCCCACAATCTCAAACTAGCATGTAATACTGGATCATGGTGAATTGATAGTGTTAGTCTCGGTAGTCACACAATCTAGAGTGGAGTCTCAAAAATTACACTACTTTGATCATATATTTACATTTAGTACTCCTACTGAGAGTCATTTATCACATACACTACTCAGGGCCAATTTGACTTGGGGTTGTCTTAAACTACACATAAGTATTATCCTTCAATGGATATCCTATCATCCTAGATTAACCTACCACCATTTTAATCTACTTGGTCTAAACCTACTTAACAAGTAAGTACACAAGCTCCCTCCCATACTGGATTAACTATCCTAGGAGTAACACAAGATTTCCTAGTTAAATTAATAACTTAGCTAAGTGTATCTCAAGTGCCTCTTGTATTCATACATGCCTAGTATATAATATCTATGATATATACCAACCTCCTATTATGGAGTACTTACAAGCATAACATAAAAACAACATGAAAGCTTCAATTTCTATTTTAAAGACACTCTCTAATACTTCTATTGCACACACTAGAAATAAAAAAATTAAGCAATCATGGAAAACATATCATTTCAAAGTAAATAAAAAAGAAGAAGAGATCATCATGCCTATTGTCGCTTATCCAAATTAATGATAACAATGCAACCCTCTCCAAAAACAATTAGCTTGATAATCAACTCCTTAAGAATGTCACAAATGAATCTACCTCACAAGTTTATAGCTTACTTCTCTCAAACTACAAGATCTCACTCCCTTTCTCTCTCTCAATGCAAAACAGTGTATGGTTGGAAATAATGCAACAATAGGAATTGCAAAAGATATGTAATCTCTTGGGAAAGAATTAATCCTCACTAATGAAATGGCTCAAGTATTTATAGAGAAACATAACAACCTCATGGTCTATAGTTTAGGTATGTAAAATGACAAAAAACTTCATGGAAAGCAACTCAACAATAAGGTGGCGATCAAATAAGCTCAGACTCAGTAAAACCTCCTATTGATAACCTTGCATATTTTCCAACAACCCAAAGAATAATTCAAAATGCACATGGAGAATTTAAATTATACTCTAGAAAAGACATCTATAGAAAATCATTTCAAGAGGTGGTGCCAAAGCCTCTATTCCTTTATCAAGTTAGCACAGTTTCTTATGAAGAGAAATAGTCAAGATCAAATCCGTAACACTTAGCACTCATCGACATAATTTAAGGAATGAGTTGATTTAAACATTTAAAGGTGTTGGAAAAAATCAAAGTTGTTCTTTATCACATTGTCGACCAAGTCTAAGATTGCATCGATGATAGACAACAATTTAATATGCATTCATATGTTTTCACATACGCGACATGGTTAGTGGGACTCAACTTCACTACACAATCGTACACATTTCCAAATTGACTTCCAATCTCATAATAATTGATGACTATTGTTAGCCTTTATTGCCATGGTCATTAATGTCTAAAAATAGCCTTTATAGATTGGCTTTAATAACCATAGTCAATAATGACTATAGTCGAGCTCCATTGTTTCCTTTATATATTGGACTCTATCATACAAGGCACGTCTCTCTCACTTATTGTTGGCTCAAAGTCTTCTTCTCAACATCTAAATACTTTTCCATGTTAAATATTATGCTTAGCCTTTAATACTTTGTATGCTACGTGTAAAAGTTAGCATTTGACAATGATCTTATTGAGGCGCCACATATTTCTTCCCTACGTGGTTGAGGTATTCTCATATATCTTTTCTTTTATAAAGCTACACTTCCTTTTAAGGTTGAGCCCTAATTATGCCATCATATCTAATACACCAACTATATATATATGATTGGTAGAGTAATATATATATATATACACACACACACTCACAACTCATTCTTTGATATGTATGTATGTATATTTATCTCATGATACACATATATTGTTTTCCATCATTCTCATATACTTCAACACTTGATTAAGGAAAAAATATTCAATAAAAAACTATGAAACCAAATGAACTGGTTATATATCATAGTTACAAATCTAAATTCAAAAAAATTAGAATTTTATCCTTCACAGAAAAAAATTTGTTGTATACGGTGAGAATCACTCCTTAAAAATTGTGTTTACTGATAAAAACTAGTTTTTGAAGATGGAAAAAGAAGTGCAATTTTATTCCAAATTTTTTGAAAAAAATCTATTTAGAATCTACAGAAAAAATGTGACAAATCACTAGTTTGCATCATCTTCAAATTCCTCATGGTTAGCCACTATAGGTGCCTGAAAGTGAAGATTTAGTTAGAAAAAGTTAGTTTAGTGTCCAGTTTGGCCAGAAATTGTAAACCAGTATTGTGGGATCACCCTCAACCAAGATATTCTCCTGAGTGATACTTCCCCTTTGCCGGGAGGAATGAACACATACTTGCATCCACTAACACATTCACACGATAGTCAATTGTTCATAACATATGTAGTATACATAAACATTTCCAAAGTTAGAATAATAATAATTCAATAACCTTTCATTCACATATATGCAATATTTCACTGTGAAATAACATCAACTGAGATAACATCAAATGAGATAATATTCATATTGATAACAAGGTACAAGCACAATTTATTCATCTCCAAAATTCACATTTTACTCTACATAGTAATAGTAAATAGTAACTTCACAATTTGGGGTGTAACATACTTCCCCCCTTGTGAATCATCATCCTTGATGATCTGTAGTACTTTAACATACAAATAAATTCAAATAAAGTCTTACTTACCATTCTCAAAATACGTAAGATTTATAAAAATTCATCTAGTGTAGTAATCTTGTCCTCCTTGGACCTTGCTTCGAGTGCCCTCACTATCACATAGGGAAATCTTGTATGCTTCACACATACTTACTCTCACAAGGAACTTTATTACATTATCATATATACACATTCTAGGTAAAATAGTAATTATATACCACATAACACCTAAAACATAGTGATAGGAAATTATTGGCCCATGAATTTATCCTTGGTATAATCCAAATAGAAAAGGAATAGTGATGTATTGCGCACTACACCATGGGTCCCATCCTTCCTCTTTTGTATTTACAGTTTTAGACAACTCAAAAACCAAGTCCTTCCTTCACTTACACATCCATTTTCCTTACCATAAAGTACTTGTTCTTGACTACTTGTTCATCCTGAGCATAACATTCCTCTTGGACACCTGTCAAATTTCGATACTTCTTACTTAGGCTTTGTATTGACAAAATTTCATTGATATCTTCAACATATTACTCCTTTTTGACATCTATCAAGTCTATGGTTAACCCTATTTCAGCCTAATAGAGTTTCCAACCTTTCTTTCCATGTAGGGTCCAACCTCAATGTTAGAAGTTTATAAATCATTCAAGATTTAGTCTACCATTTTTTCCTATTTGGTTATAATAATATATTCTTCATTCGTTCAACTGAATGCCTCATAGTATGATCATGGTTTACACAACCCTATCATTAAATGTCCCAACTTTAACATTTTTTTCCTCGTTTCATTCTTGAATCTTCCAAAATTTTGGGTACATAGGTTCTTTTATATCCAGTAATAGTATATTGTTTAACTATGTGAGAACCTATTTTATGATCTTACACCATCTTTAGTTCCCATGTAATAATGGTTATAATTTTTGCGGAGATAAATCCCATTTATCTTAGGACATCCACAACTTGGATTTCTTCCATCCTTGGATTATTTTCAAAGATGTACTCCATTTTTTAACTCAATCTAATTTTCCTGATAAGAGTTGGTACTAATTTTGACTATTAATCCTCATTTAATCAGGTTGGTCCCTAGAAGATATAAAATTTAATTGCATACCTAATTACCAAGCATGAACGTTCCTTGTTAACTCCATGGATTCACTTAATCATATAGGAGAGTCCCAACTTTGGTATATCCTATTTGAGCACAAGTAACAACCTTAGTGTTCTACTTAGTAAAATTTCCAACATTTCACACTAAGTGAGAATTCTATGATTTCACGACATAAAAATAGTTGCTTCCCTTTGAGAGTGTACCCCTTTTAATATAAGATCCAATCAAAGTCTTTTCAACAATATGACTTCATTTCAAGAGTGTAAAGTAATTAGCCAAGTAGCTACTTTAACTCACTAGATATCCCACCTATGTTTCTAGTGATTTACACATTCCCATGGGTGAATCTCAATCTCAATATTCCCTTCCAATTCTTAGGATAGAGTCCTCAATCAATGACTATTCTGATGTTATAGGTTACTCTAACCCTATATGTTCCAATCGAGACCAAATGTACAACTCATCCAAGTAAGTTATTCCCAACTTAATGGTGTTACCGAATAGTCGAGTACATATGCCAACATAGTAGGTATCTTAACCTAAGCTTTCTCTCTTAAATCAAATGAATTTCTTGTCCCAATTAGGTTATTCTAAACCTAGGGTTTCATTCGAGTATAAAGTATGATCAAATAATCATTCTCATTAAGAGATTTTTTATGTGGTTCACATAACGTCACATCCTACCTTATCCTTCACTCCATCTCTATGGATTTATAGATAAACCTTTTCATCCCTAGGTCTCTTATCATAGTAAGCTATAGTGTCAAGTCACTTCAGGACATGGATATATTTCATAATATATAGTACTACCACTTATATAAAGAAATTACATCATTATCTAAATTCCCCATATAAGGTATATAGGAGTGTAGAGACACTTTCTTCCAATTCATGAGTAATCTAGATCTTCCCTTTCCAATCCTATAGACAATGATCTTTCCCTATCATGATCAAATTATCCACCTATCATTTTCTAAGGCATTGATGTTAATATTGTTTGATCTTCCAATCAGATAAATATAAGGTATGGGATGATAATAGGTCATAATCCTTGACCTTTCCATTTATCTTTCTCCAAAAATCCCAATACCTTTTCCTTTCTCATTATCACAAAATGACTTAATTGACATCTTGACTTACAAAGAAGTCATTATTTCTTCCAAATTGAAAACGTATCTTCATTTTTCGTTGGGTTGGGTACTTAACCTGAGTCAATCCACTCTCTTCCTTCCACCCTTAGTGTTTCCACAACTTTTGATCTACTCAAGTTGAACCCCTAGCAACACTTTTTTCTTTGAAAAGATTTGTCATCTCTTGTTGTTGGCTTTCTATTGCCTTTTTCTTGTCGCAATGGCATACCTTGAATATACTTTTGACCAAAGCCAAATTCATCATTGATTTCTAATCCTGTAGATTCAATATTTTGGATCATCCAATAGGAGATCTAATGAATATTCAACAACTTAGAAGTTAAGAGGTATACTAATATTCCAATTCTCTTCCAATATCCTTTTTGTGGAGGAATATCCTTACTCATAAGCCTCTTTTGTTGATATACCTTTTATCTTAGAGTGTTGTTTTCCCTTGCAACTTCTATTGTTTTGACACATAGTGCCATATTGCATTCCATTTGCTTTTGGAACTTCTAAACAAATACTTATTTTTTTGCAAATGTGTTGACGAGTTCATCTTATACTCCAACCAATCTATGTACTATTCAAACCTTTGTTGGGATAACCTGATTTACCTTTTCCAGGTTTCTTTCTCATAATCACATTTTCAAGTGACTTTATTCCAATGCTTTAGAATCTTATTCTCTCATAACCTTTAGAGATACCAAAGTTGTTTGGTATCTTTTTCTCATCTTAATCAAAACTCCAAATTGATCTTATCAATGTTGGTTGGTGGAACCATGTTCACTTCGTTGATCACCGGTCTTTTCCCTTTTCCTAGGTACTAACTCTTTTCTTGCAAGATCCTATCCTTATACAAGAATTAGATTTATGTCAAGAGTTATCCATTTTTGTGGATACCTCCTTTGTTGACTCTCTATTTCGATCTAATTTTATGCTGAGATTGTACACACATAGATTTGTAGTGTTTTCACTAACTCCAAGAATTCTTGACTCTTTACAACTACAGGTTGCTACTATTAAGGGGTTATTTCATTCCTTCTCATTCCCTTAGAGTCACTTAGCTACCTAGTAGGATAAAGGTATATACTGGTTATTCTTTCTAACCTTCCTACATAACCTGATTGCATAATCTTCTGCAATCCCAGATAATATCATAAGTTGTTGGTTTAGGAGTTCCTACTCTAGGGACGAATCTAACTAGTCCCAAATTTATACAACTTTCCCATAATTCTCATATTCCTTTTTACCTCCCTATGTTCTTATCTCTTGCTATTGTGGCACAAGAAATTTTCAACCCTTATCTTCTGATAAGGTTTATGCATTGTTGTGTAATGAGCTTATAGGTTTCAGTGAAAAACCTAGTAGCTTTGATACCACATGTAACATGCCAATCCTTCAATGTCGTAAAAATTTCTAAATTTACAGCTTGCGAGTAAATAAGCTAAGTAACAAGCCATTGCAATAAATTATTTCTTTCTTTTATTGAGAATATACAATCAAGATGCCATATCATAATACAATAAAGATTTCATTTCATTACAATAACTTCATAAGTTACAACAGAACAAGAATACATACATTTACACACATAGCTCCAATGAGCTTTAGAACAAATAGCTATAAGATGGTCCAGGATCCTTTCTTTCAAATCTTGGTTCTTCTATTGCCTGATGTGGAGGAGAAGCATCACTCAAGTGCTTTTTCACCAACCATGAACTCATAATGCGGTCCCCCACACATCTATTATTTGATAGATGGCACTTCCCTTTGACAAAGAAATTGGTAGATTAATGGATAACGAAAACCAACTGAGCATAGTGCTATGTCCTACATAACTAGAACTTGTAATCCCACAATCTCGAATGAGCATGTAATAATTGATCACGATGAACTGACAGTGTTAAGCTCAATAGTCACACAATCTAGAGTGGAGTCTTGGACATTACACTACTTTGATCAAAGAGTTACATTCAGTATTCCTACTGAGAGTCATCTATCACATACACTACTTAGGGCCGATTTGACTTGGGGCTATCTTAAACTACACATAGGTATTGTCCTTGAATGGATATTCTATCATCCTAGATTAACCTACCGCCATTTTAATCTACTTGGTATAAACATACTTAACAAGTACACAAGCTCCCTCCCATACTGGATTAACTATCCTAGGAGTAACACAAGCTTTCCTAGTTAAATTAATAACTTAGCTAAGTGTATCTCAAGTGCCTCTTGTATTCATACATGCCTAGTATTTAATATCTATGATATACACCGACCTCCTATTATGGAGTACTTACAAGCATAACATAAAAAAAACATGAAAGCTTCAATTTCCATTTCAAAGACACTCTCTAATACTTGTATTACACACACTGGAAACAAACAATTCAAGAAATAATGGAAAAAATATCATTTCAAAGTAAATAAAAAAGAAGAAAAGATCCTTATGCATCACTTATCCAAATCAATGACAAAAATGCAGCCCTCTTCAATAGTAATTAGCTTGATAATCATCTTCTCAAGAATGTCACAAATGACTCTACCTCACAAGTTGATAGCTTACTGATAGTGTAGGGTTGGATGAGATACTCACTGTCCCATGCTCTGGGTCTCATCTTGGAAAACCATTTGGTGTCACTCTCCACCTTCTCAACCTATAGGCCCTAATGCTTGTTAGGCACCCCTAGTCCTCCTGGCCAACTCTACTATCATCTTCATTTCCCTAACCAAGCCAATCTTGGTGCTCTCTCTACCAATCTCTCCTTAGCCCTTAATATTCCTAAAGGCTAACTAAAACTCCAAGCTCCACTAACTTGATGTAGGGGTGTATGATGACTTTCATGGCTTCAAAACCATCTCTCTATGGTTCTTGATCATTCCCCAATCACCAATTCTCCATCGCTCACTCCAAACCCTATTCTAGGGTTTAAAAAGGGCTAGTAGCCCTTGAGCCCCAATTAGGCCTCCTAACCCGAGAAAGTAGGCTTAAACTCCCAAACTTCCTATAGAACATCACAATCTTCCAAAGGGGACCCTAGTTCATTTTCCTACCTCTCTAAGATTTTTGAGGTTATAGGCCTTCATAGGCCGTACATAGGCGTAACCCTCTTTTTGTAGGTTTTAGGGCTTTTTAGGCCTTTTCTTGAATACACAGTGAACTATTTGCTTATCTCAACCACCAAACGGATTGGTGAGATCTCTTGCTTCCTACCAAGCATTTATAAGGCCTCTTGCAACCACCACACACCTTGGATTTCCAGGGAATGGTCACCCCTGCTGTGTTAGTGTTTGTTTCCACTGTCTTTCCTAGCCGGGCACAGTCAAGCTCGCCTAGGAGAAGACCTTTTCCATGAATTCTTGCCTCCTACAAACTCCTAAACCTATTAAATATACAGGTGTGGAGCTTAGCCTCATTCCACATAGACTATACACCAAGTATAGTGGAAGACAGAGGTCTAAGACTCCATGATTAACAGTCTACTGGACTGATCAACAATGAAAGGAACACAACTAACAAGGAACAAAGCAAGAAAACGATAAGAAAAACTAGCTTCAGATCACACAAATCTTGTAAAGTAAATGCCACATTTTCCACACACTGCTCAATGCCTGGAACCCTCCATTAACACAATAACAAGAACTAAAAACTAGAAAATTGCAAGAATTTCATTACTTTTCCATGTAATCTGCAAACTCCAAAAATGATACAAAGTTTTCCAACCAACCAACCTTGCTCTCAGTTCAAGAAACACCTTATAACTCCTCTCCAAGGTAGTTACCAATCCCTTGGGTTGGAAATTTTCATAATCAAGTGGCAAAAGGTGCAAAATGTCCCATTTTGCCACCTTTGCCAATTATTGCTAACTCCTAAACAACAATGAAACATGAGTAACAAACTCCCTCCTGATCACTCCTAAACAACTAAGAAGCACTCTAAATCAAAATTAAATGGTCAACATGACCTTAAAGTATTAAGATCTCAAAATTTCATGCTAGGCTTCCAAATTTGCCTAGTGCCACCTAATGTAACCTAGGTGCTCATGCACCATTCTCCCCCTCTCAGCCCAAACACTAAGGAAAGGAAGGAGAGAGCAATGACAGGTCAATACCAAACTTCTTGAACTAATCTTCTTGTACCCATGTGGCTTCTAATTCATGCTTGTTCTTCCACTTGATAAGGTGTTCCATGTACACCTTATGTCTTGTAGCCTTCTTCACTCTTGACTCCAAGATCTTCTCTGCTTGAGGCTTGTCTTGATTAGGCAAGGATACATTGCTGATGTCCTTGAAGATCTCCTGACTATTCTGATCCACATCATTGACTGTCCCCTTATACTTGATCAAATCAGCTACATTGAACATTGGAGAGATTCCAAGATTGGTAGGTAACTCCACCTTGTAGGAATTCTTTCCATATTTGGCTAATACCTTGCATGGACCCACTCTCTTCATCTGCAACTTGGTTGACATTCCCTTCTACAACCTTGACTTGTTAATGTGGACCATGAAATAGTCCCTTACTGTAAATTGCACATCTTTCCTTCACATATCTGCCTTCTCCTTCAATTTTTGAGTAGCCTCAGTGACTATCCTCTTTACCTGCTCCTGAATCTCCTTCATGGTTTGACTGAAGTCCTCTGCATATCCACTTCTTTGTTCCATAGCTCCAAGATCTTTGAGCTCACATATGCCTCTTGGGTGCATCCCATACACAATCTCAAAAGGACTCTTCCTTGTGGTCCAGTTCACACTATCATTGTAAGCATACTCAGCTTGTGAGATAACCATATCCCATGTCTGTCCATACTCCTTAGTTAGGCACCTTAAAAGGTTACCTAGCACCCTGTTAACCACCTCTGTTTGACCATCGGTCTGAGGATGGTAAGCTAATCCAAAAGATAGGTTGGTACCTAATCTTCTCCATAGAGTCTTCCAAAAGTGACTCATGAACTTCACATCCCTGTCTGAAACAATGCTCAAAGGAAATCCATGGATCCTTACAACTTCCTTGAAGAAAAGATGAGCTATGTAACTAGCATCATGAGTAGTTTTGTAGGGAATAAAATGAATCATTTTGCTAAATCTGTCTACCACTACATAAACACTATCAAAACCAATCTTTGTCTTAGGAAGGCCTACCACAAAATCCATGCTCACACACTCCCATGGTCTGGTAGGAATGGGTAGGGGTTGATATAGACTAGCATTACTAGCTCCTCCCTTAGCTTTCATACACACAACACATTGTTCCACATACTTTCTAACATCCCTTGCCAACTTAGGCCAGTAATAGAATCTTTGCACTAGTTCTAAAGTCTTGTTGATGCCAAAATGCCCACTAAGACTTCCATTATGCTTTTCCTGAATCATATTTTCCCTCATTGACCCTCTTGGAACACATAACTGATTTCCCTTAAACAATAACCCACTTTGCAAAGTATACTCTGAGTATTGGCTATGGAAATGGTTCTCAAAGTTAGAACATACCTTATAGACCTCTGAAAAGTCTTCATCTTCCCCATAGAGATCCTTGAAACTCTCTATGCCAATGCTCTTGATCTGTATCTCTTGCATCAACAATCTCTTGCACTATCAACAATCTCCTGCTTAGTGCATCTGCTACTTTGTTTAGCTGTCCCTTCTTGTGCTTGATGGTGAAGGTAAAATCTTGGATGTATTCCATCCATTTCAAATGCCTATTACTCAACTTCTCTTGAGTGTTGATAAAACTAAGTGCCTGATTGTCAGTAAAGACTACAAACTCCTTGGGTAGAAGGTAATGCCTCCATTTCCTAAATGACTGAACCAAAGCATAAAGTTCTAAGTCATAGGTTGAATACTTCTTCTTTGCTTCATTGAGCTTCTCACTAAAGAAGGCTATAGGCCTGCCCTCTTGACTCAACACTCCTCCTACTGCCACTCCACTTGCATCACACTCAACAGTGAACAATTTGTCAAAACTAGGTAACAAAAGAATAGGTTGAGTTTCCACTTCTTGTTTCAGTTTCTCAAACCCTTTCTCAGCTTCTTGAGTCCACACAAACTTAGTTTTCAAACCACAACCCCATATTACAAATTGACTTTGCACATATACTTTTCAGTTCCTTATGAATTTTCTAGTTCAGGCCAATCCATGAAACTTCTTACCTCTTGTCACAGCAGTTTAGGTAGCTAGTTTGGATAAGCTACCTTGCTTGGATCCATCTTTAATGAGCCTTTAGACACTACAAAACCCAAATAGACAAGCTCTTGCTTAAAGAACTCACACTTCTCTAGATTGATTGCCAATTTCTCCTCTTGCAACCTTCTAAGAACTTGCTCCACATGTTTCAAATGCTCTTCTGTTGTCTTGCTGTATATGAGGATGTCATCAATATACACTACCAAAAATATCCCTGTAAAATCCTTGATCACTTCATTCATGAGCCTCATGAATGTGCTAGGGGCATTAGAGAGACCAAATGGCATAACTCTCCACTCCATAAAACCCATCATTTGTCTTAAGAATTTGTCTTCGCATGTCTCGTCAGAACAGACAGTGGTATCCTCTTGAGATCCAACTTTGTGATATAGAATCCTCAAGACAATCCATCAAGTGTGCTTAATCCACAAGATAGGGAACCTATACCCTAATGGTGATCTATTGTGCTCTAGAATCAATTGCATAACCTCCACTTACCTCCACTTCTTGGTTGCTAAAAACCCTTTAAGTACTACACATGGGTGATGCTCTTTTGAATCAATCCTTGATCCAACAACTCTTGCACTTGTCTAGCTACCTCTAGATTCTAATCTGGTGTAAGTTTATAAGCTGCTTTGTAAGGCAATGAGGCTCCAAGTATGAAGTCAATTTGATGACTTATTGCTCTCTTTGGTGGTAGAGTTGCAGGTGTCCCATCACTAACTATGCTCTTGTACTTCTCAAGTAACTTTTGGAATGCTTCTGGTAAGACTATCTTTTCAGCTTTGTCTTCTTCTTTAGGTTGTAACATAACAACATATCCTTCACTCCCTTGATGTAGGTTGTTAAGGAAATCCTTCCCACTACTCAACATGATGTTTGTTGTCTTTGACTGTCCTTCTTCTTCTTCTGACAGTGACTGCAGCTTGAAAGTCTTCCCATCCTTCTTGAATGAGATGGTGTTCTCTTTCCCATCATATATGGCACCTCTGTCATATTTCCATGGTCTACCCAATAGTAGATGGTAGGCATCCATGGGTAACACATTACAAACTAACTTGTCCTTGTACCCTCCAATGGAAAATTCCACCATTACTTGCTCATTCACTAAAACACTATGCCCTTTGTTTAGCCATGTGACCTTGTAGGGGTTAGTGTGGGGTACCTTCTCCAATTTCAGTTTCATTACTACCTCCTCTGAGATTATATTGTCTATTGAACCTGAATCTACTATGACTTTGCATACTTTCCCAAGTATCTTGCACCTTACTCTAAATAAAGCTCTCCTCTGTTTTGGTTCTTCCTTGATCAGTTGTCAGTCAAAACTCTCTGAACATCAGTTCTCTCCTACCTCAGATTCAATATGACTGACCTTGGATGACTTAGGACTCATGGTGTCCTCTTGTGCATAAACCACTCTCTTCTCATTGCTTGATGAAGATGCTTTCTCCAGGCACCTATAAGCAGGATGACCTACTTGACTACAATGGTAGCATTTCATGTTTGCAAAATATGAATTGCTCCTGCCTGCTCCTCTTCCTCTATTTGAACCTCCTTGAGGTCCTCTACCTCTATTATATCCTCCTCTAGAAGATGTTTCTCCTCCATGATCAGTGAGTTTAGACTCTCCTTGGTTTCTTTGGTCATTTCCTCTACCTTGGTAGCCACCTCACTGTCCTCTTTGATCTCTTTGATCTCTGCCTTTGCCTCTGCCCTTAGAAGCCTGGTCTTGTTTCCTCTTGCTTCTTTCCTCAATCTTTATGGCCAATTGATAGCATTGGTGTACTGTCTTGGGACTTAGAAGAGTCATCTCTTCTTGGATGTTCCATTTCAAACCGTTAAGGTATCTAGCTACCTTAAGACTTTCATCCTCTGTCACATTGGACCTCATACAAAGTTTTTGAAAATCTTTAGTATAAGTGTTCACATATTGGTCTCTTTGCCTCAAGCTCTATCTTTTCTTGTGTAACTAAATCTCATAGTCATTTGGCATGTATGCTTCTCTTACTTTGGCAACCATTCCTTTCCAAGTTGAAATAGGCTGCTTGCCTTCCTTTTCCCTCTCTGTCTGAATGAATTTCCACCATGTCAAGGCAAAACCTCTTAGTCTTGATTTGGCCACCTTTACCTTCTATGCTTCAGTGACTCCATCACATTCAAAATGGTTTTCTATTCCCTCTATCCAATCCATGACTAGATCAGCTTCCATTTTTCCACTAAATAATGGTATGCCTTCAAGTTCTTTTCCACTCAAGGCCTTCAATGCCTTCAAGAAAGGCTCTTCTTTCAGAATAGGGTCAGCTTCAGGGGTTTTGTCTTCCTCTACAACCTCTTCTTCCTTTGGTATCCTTCCTTCTAACTGCGTGCTCCTCATTACTTGCTCAAGTTGGGTTATTCTTTCCCTCATTAGCCTATTTTCTTCCTCCTATTCTTCAACCATCTTAGCCAATTTAGAATTTGTCACCATGATGGTAGAACCACTAGATTCAAGGTCTGACATGCAAGATTCTATCCCAAATCTTTAACTTGCTCTGATACCAATCTAATATGGTAGGGTTGGATGAGACACTCATTGTCCCATGCTCTGGGTCTCACCTTGGCAAACCCTTTGGTGTCACTCTCCACCTTCTTAACCTATAGGCCCTAATTCTTGTTAGGCACCCCTGGTTCTCCTGGCCAACCCTACTATCATCTCCACTTCCCTAACCAAGCCAATCTTGGTGCTCTCTCTGCCATTCCCTCTTTAGCCCTTAATCTTCCTAAAGGCTAACTAAACCTCCAAACTTCACTAACTTGATGCAGGGGTGTGTGATGAATTTCATGGCTTCAAAACCATCTCTCTAGGGTTCTTGATCATTCCCCAATCACCAATTCTCCATCGCTCACTCCAAACCCTATTCTAGGGTTTAAAAAGGGCTAGTAGCCCTTGAGCCCCAATTAGGCCTCCTAACCCGAGAAAGTAGGCTTAAACTCCAAACTTCCTAAAGAACATCACAATCTTCCAAAAGGGACCCTGGTTCATTTTCCTACCTCTCCAAGATTTTTGAGGTTTTAGGCCTTCACTGGCCGTACACAGGCGTAACCCTCTTTTTGTAGGAATTAGGGCTTTTTAGGCCATTTCTTGAATACACAGTGAACTGTTTGCTTATTTCAACCACTAAATGGATTGGTGAGACCACTTCCTTCATGCCAAACCTTTGTAAGGCCTCCTGCATCCACCACACACCTTGGTTTGCTAGGGAATTGACACCCCTGCAACGTTAGTGTCTATTTTTCACTGTCTTTCCTAATCGGGCATAGCCAAGCTCGCCTAGGAAGAGACCTTTCTCATGATACCTTGTCTCCTACAGTCTCCTAAACCTAATCTATATATAGACATGGGGCCTAGCCACATTTCCCACAAGCCCATACTCCAAGTATGGTGGGAATGTAAACTAAAACCCCATTTTTTCACAGTTTACCAGTCAAAACAACAATTGAAGAAAGAACAAAGTATTTACAAGAAAACTTGGAAACAAGTAACCTTACTATCTACTACCTCACACAATGATTCAAAGACAATTTCACAACATTCTAAACTATACAATATTCCTTGATCAGTCCATTAATCTGCTAAATCAGAAACAACAACAAAATAGGGAAATACACAACAAAATATCACTATTTTCTCAATTTCAAACTAATTGCAAACTCCAATGTTTTTCCCAACCCCCATTCCAAGTCAAGGGCCACCTTTTAAAGGTTCTCAAGGTGGTTACATCTTCCCTTGGTGGACATAACCACCCCATTAGGCCAAAATTGCACAAATGCAACATTTTGGCTTTATTTCCCAAATCCTAGTGATTCCTAGTGGAAACAAATTGTGCAACTCATTCATTCTACCATAAGCTACTGATCAACCTTCATCCTAACATGATCTAACACCTCTAACACAAAAATAAATGGTCAACATGACCTTAAAACATCAAAATCACAAAAGTTTTCCTAGGCTTCCAAATTTTGCCTAGTGCCACCTAATGCTTCCTACCTAGGTGCTCCTGCACCACTAGCCTTGACACGAGAAACCAACCTTCCATTAATCCATTTCAATCCACTCCATCCCAATCCATGACTCCATCAAATAAAAACACATTTAGTCATGCAAATTCTATTATTGTCCAAAATCACATTCCATTGCCTATACCTTTGGATATATGTAAAAAGGAAAATCCAAAGGATGACATCATAACTTCATTCTTATGTCAAGATCAAGGTATTTATGGTGATCCCATTCCATCCCATGATCCTATCCTTAAATATATTCAAGAAATCCTTTTAGATAACCATGGCATCCAAGATAAACCTATCTTTCATCAAGATCCTACCATTGATCAAGAAATCCAAAATGATCCCCTTCCATATCAAGATCAAGCCATCTCTTACATACCCCCACATGATCCCCTTTCATATCAAGAGAAAAGTATCCCTTCCATACCATCTCATGGTCCCTCTCGAAATCAAGATCAAATTCCATCTTCCACCCCATCTAATGATACCCCTCCCAATCAAGATCAAAGTATCTCTCCATCCCCCTTTCATGATTCCCTTCCTTCCACTCTACTACATGATCCTAACTGAATTCGGGATCAAAGAATCCCTTCATATACCTATCATGAATCCCTACCATCTCATAACGAAGAGCAGACTATGCTATCCACCCCATCCAATGATCCACCCCAAGTCAAGATCAAATTTTCCCTCCATCTCTGTCTCATGATCCAAGTATCCCTTCATCTCCATGTCATGACCCTAATCCTCCACAAGATCCCATCACCCATATCCAAGCTACTCACAAACCCCACACTTATCATTTGAGTTTGTCCACTTTCATCCAAGATGGTTTGCTCCAAGAACCTATCATTCCTTCCATACCATACCCTCCTCAAAATGGACTCACACCTTGTTTTCAGAACAACACGTATCCAATTGGAAATTTTTTTTTTTTAAAATGCATTATGAAGGAAAATGGTTAGGCCTACATGATCAAGGCATATTAGAATCCATCCATATCCAAGAAAACCCTAATCATCATGTCCTTGACTATAAGTCTCTAGACACTGGCACTCCTTGCCCCCATCCTAAATCCAAAATCCCTCCACTTAAATCCAAATGTCCACATTCCCCACCCCCAAAATCTTTCTTGGGCCCTTATATTCCAAATCCCAATCCTTCATCACTTCCATCCATTTTGGGTCTCTATGTTCCAAAAAATGTCCTTCATCCCCTCCATCCATCTTGGATCCTTAAATTCCACCACCTAACTTTCCTACCCTAAAATACCATTATCCTCTTTATCCATCACCTCATATCCATAGACAAGAACAAAGGTACACACCCTTGAACCTTTTCCATCATACCTACACCAACTCATCCATAATACATCCATATCATTCATATCCATCCCCCAATCGCATTTCTCTTGGAAGAAATTTGGATGCCAAAACTCAAATGCATAAAGCCAAGAATCCACAAAATTTAAAGGATCAATATGTCCCATCAAAAAGATATGCAAAAACAAAGAAAAATGTGATCCAAAATCAAAATGATAAATACCAAAGGCCACAAAGGCCCATGAAGAAAAACTCGAAATAGAAAACCATGCGGATTCCAAAAATACTCATAGAATCAATGCATCCCAAAGAAAAATTAGAATCGACATCAAAAGTTGCTTATCTAAAAGCTTCATCCAATCCTAGGTCCTTCATCCCATCTATTAATACTTTATCACGTCCATCCATTTTGGGTCCTTATATTCCAAAATCCACCTCTAAATCTCCAGCTTTAAAAGCCACTTCTCTTCCACAACTCCACCACCCTTCAAGGTGTGTTCCAATGTTGATCTTGTGAAAATTTCCATCCACTCATCCACAAGTCTTCCATCAAACTGTCCAACATAAATTTTCCATCCTTCCATCCATCTTATACAATCCTTTGCATAAATCCTTATCCCTCACCATCTTACCATCCATTTCATCCCCCTTACCATCATTCTACCAATGTCTATGAGCATACCTCCAATTGTCCATAATCTAATGGAGCACATCTTCAAGGGATACCATCAATGAAATGAGACTCTTGATTCATCCCTTCATCTCCCTATCATGCATGCACTATCTTCCAAATCCAATTAGCCATATCCTTATCCTTCTTCATCCATTCTATTCCCAAAAAAAGGTCAAAAAAAAGGAAAAAAATGAAAAAACAAAGTAAATAGAAGTCATTTGTCCAATGGTGAAAACCAATTCCTATGGCACCTTGGATAAGTACCATGATGAAAAATTGGAAAACATGCATTATGTGTAATTCATTAACCTCTTGCACTCTACACTTGGGAGCAATTTTCATCCATGTTACCCTACCTACCACACCCCCTTTATCCCTCATTTCCTATCCATTATCATAAATCCATACCTCCTTTCCCTCCTTTGAACTTGAAAAGGCTAAGGATATTTATATACATCATGCATTATATCCTTCCATCCTTCTTGTCCTATCATTCATTCCATATCCCTCATCCTATCCAAATCCATCTTCCCTTCCCATATTTGATCTTGATGAAGAGCCTAGGGGTCAAATATCAATGCATACATATCCTTTCCATTCATCTTCCATACCTACCTTGATCTTGATAAGGATTGGGGCACAAACATAGAGAATGCTTTGGACATAGTCCATTCCTATGCGACATATTCCTTGAAGATCATATCCTAAATTCTCCATCCAATAATCCCCTTGTATCCTATCCTTTACCAAAGAAATCCATTATCCTTTCATACCTATCATAAGAACTTTTTTCCCCTTGTCATTGGTTTCAACATTCCAACCCACCTATCTGATATTCCTCCACTATCCCATACACTCCATCAATAAAGACAAAAGACATATGTTGGAGTAATTAAATGTCTTGTACCTTGTCCTAGGTCTTGATTACACCTTAGTTAAGTTTACTTAGGGACCACATAGGAGGTTGTTGGAGATTTTCCACTTTTGGTGGACTTGACATGTCATTACCACATCACTTCCACCTTTTGTGGACACATCATGTGATTATCTCTCCACCTTTTGTGGGTGATCCACCTTTTGTGGTGATTATCACATTATCCTTTTCCACTTTAGGTGGAGTGATAACTTTTCATTGTTGTCTCATGTCATAAGATTATGACACTTGTCATAATCTTATGCCCTTCTATGTTCTCACCTTGGCTATATAACCAAGGGGTCTCCTATGTACATTTGTACCATTTTATTATCTCATATTATTGACATTGAATACAGTTTATTCTTGTCATATTCTTTTCTCTCTCATTTGTGCTTTCTCTTAGGCCTCTAGATCTTGGGTGGCTACCTTCATAGCCAATTCTTACAACATCAAATATAGACATGTGCTTCCAAACCATCCAACAACACAATTAAAACATGTGCTCATAACGTAAAATCTTATAGATCGACTTGAACCTAGATAGCATGCAGTAAAAACAATCCTTTTCCATCGTGAACATTTCCTTATTATCCATCACTTGCCTTATACAGGATGTTTCCTTCTCAAAACCAAACATAATTTTTCTTATATGAGATGTTTCCTTCCTGAAACGAGACATGATCCAAATCCATCATTTAGTCCTTCCTACACGTTGGCAAAAAATATTATTGTTGTGTGTTTATTGATCATTGCTTGTCTTTTTATTTGGTTTATCTTTTTTTTATCTTTCTTTGGATTTATCTTTTGATCCATCCTATTCCTACTCAAGGTCACCATGATCATTTCATATCATGGTGTGCTTTGACATGGCTTATATTGGGGCAAGGTCTATTATTTTGTGTCATGTTTGATGGTTGTTTCATCATAGATCCACCAAGAGAATCATACACCTTGTGAGTGTTTGGAAATCCTATTGTTTATTGCTTGTTTCCTTGAGAGTCTGTCCATGCATTGGATACATTGTCACCTTGGTCTTCTATACCTTGGTACATAACATCCATTGCTATATCAAATAAAGGTTGCTAAATCTCAAAGTCAGCATAACTGTGAGTACTAGCCTGCAATCTTTCTCAAACAAAGAAAAATGTTAGCATTAGTCAATCTAAACAAGGAAAATGGAGTACTCCTATGAAATACTTGATCATGCTACCTATGCAAACAAGATAAAAAGAACAAAAACAACTAAATGAAAGCATATGAAATTAAACATGTCAAACCCTATCCCATAGTGGGAGTGGTGCTCCTTTGATATGGAAAGGATGCCCTTTCCAACCCCCTTGATAAGATTCCAATTTGATTAAGATTGCAAAGATGTGTGATGAAGTGAAAGATGAATGAGTGTGCCTATAGTGAGAATGCTTAAGACTGTGGATGATTATCAAGTGTAGAGAATGTTTCTATTTATAGGGTTGAAGAGTTGAAGAATGAATAGATTGGAAGAAAGTGGGACTAAAAGAGAGCCAATGAGATTGTGACACTTATCACAAATCTATTAGATGAAGGTAGAACACATTTTGGGGAATGTGCAAGTAAAGAGGTTGGAAGAGAAATAAATGCATGTGGTTGGAGATGTAAGAGGGTTGTAAGAGATATTAATTTTGAGCAATAAAATCAAATAAGTGGAGTTATTGGAGGAATATTCCCAAAGCATTTTTTTGTGAGTGAAAATAAGATAATTAGTTAATTAAAAGAATTGGTTTTCATGTGCAAGTGGTTTAGTTAATCAGGGGTTGGGTTTGACCAAGGTTGAGTTAAAAGCTAGAGAATGGGTAATTAGGATTAAGAGTTAATTAATCTATAATTAATTAATTTGAAGGAATTTAATGGATTTGACATTTGATTTAAATAATTTGGTTTATTAAATTAGATGAGAGGACTTTAGGGTTTTAATTAAATAATTTTATTTATTTAATTAAATTTGATGAAAATTGGTAAATCAATCTAATAAATTACTTTATTTGATTAATAGAAAAATTTGATGATAATTAAATAGAATTAGGTGCATAGTGTTAGTTAGGCCTATTTGCATGTCTACAATAACACATCATAATCATTTTTCTTGCATCCATATTTTAATCATTTTTCATCCATCATTTACATTTTCTTCTTTTCTTCTTTCTAGAGATCACGGATGCAATTAAAATTGATTTGATTGATAATAGATCCATTATGAACTTTCCCTCTCACTTATTTTGAATTAAATGACTATTTAATTCAAAAAATCATTTTTTCTTTTTCTTCTATAATTAAATAATGCTGCCATTGTTTAATTATTCAATTTTCTTCCAACTAATTGATTTTGTTGAAAAATCATTCAATTCCTTCTTACTCTTTCACTTCCAATCTTATCTAGTCCCATCTCAATTAATTACAGCCATTGAATTAAAAATCAATTGATCTCATCCGTCCATTTTCCATCTGTCTCTCTATAAATAGCACTGCCATATATCATTTTGATATCTTAGAAAATCTAGAATTTGCATACTGGCGTTCTGTTGAGATAAAATTTTCTTCTAAGTTTTGCTAGCATAGTCTTAGGCTTGTCATTACATATTAAAATCTGAGGTCTATCATCACATAAAGCGAAATAGAGAAGAACTATGGAGGTCATTCAATGGGTGCATAAATTGATATAATTATTTCATTTTTATTTTATGCTTTCATTGTTCTTTGTAGTTGAATAAACTTTAATGTTACTGATTTTAATCTATATTAATCTGTTAATCTGAATTCCTAATCTTCCTAATCATAATGTACACAGTTTTAGAGCATATTTATGGAAAGTAATTCTGTAAAGTTTTCTTTGATTCAGCTTGCTGGTTTTATCTCCACTGTGAGCTTATGTGAGGTTTGATAAGGCAAATGCCAAACAGAACAGGGCGAAGAATCTGCTAGAGCTCGTTGTTCACATCCAATTAAACTAAAAGAAAACAAATCCATTTTCTAAGGAAAGATTTCCCGTCCTTGGAAAGACCGTCTATAAGTACGCCAACTCCAAGAAAAAGAAATTCAATTCAATCGACACATTTGTGAGACCACATTTGTTTTTCGGCAGTTCAGCTATGGCGTCTTCAATTCTTCAGCATCTGGCTTTTGTTGTTATAGGATTGTGCGCTTCAATAGCAGGTTTATAACTTGCCTTTAAACTTTTTTAGTTAGTACATTGGTTTTTCCATCTACTTACCAGGAAACTCGCCTATCCCTGAGTCTTCTGGTAATTATGATTTTCTCTTAATTGTGGGCTTGCCTTACCTGAATGAAAGTATGTTCTTGATTGAAATGTTTGTAGGGTCCAATGGTAAATTTATCACAATACAAAACAAGTGCCCATTTACGGTTTGGTTTGCAAGTGTTAATCCAAGCAGTGGACTAGAGATTCCCTCTCAAATGCAGACAACTCTAAATGTCTCTGACAATCAACAGGCAGGAAGAATATGGGGCCGAACTGGGTGCAATTTCAATGCACAAGGAACTGGCTCTTGCTTAACAGGGGACTGCGGGGGCGAACTGGTTTGTACAGTGCCTGGATCAGGCGCTACCAGCTTGTTTGAATATACCCTTGCTGGAAGTGGAAACCAGGATTTCTATGACATATCTCTTGTAGATGGGTTCAATCTGCCTATTGCAGTTATGCCCACTTCAGGTAATTGCAAGACCATTGCTTGCACCAAAAACA
The DNA here is from genome assembly GCA_007258455.2 of Sequoia sempervirens. NCBI lineage: Eukaryota > Viridiplantae > Streptophyta > Pinopsida > Cupressales > Cupressaceae > Sequoia > Sequoia sempervirens. Next base: position 219,433,238 of record VDFB02000013.1, read on the forward strand.
TTACAGCAGATTGTCCTACAGTTTTGCAGACTCCTGGAGCGTGTAAGAATGCTTGTTTGGCTTTTCCTTCTAATGATCAATACTGTTGTCGTGGGCAATATGTCAATAATTGCCCACCTAATGAGTATTCTAAATTTTTTAAGGGGGAGTGCCCTCAGGCCTATAGCTATGCAAAGGATGATGCTAGCAGCATCTTTACTTGCCCAACGGGTGGCACCTATACTGTTATTTTCTGCCCTTGAATCCATTCAGCTTTGAGCTACTGGCACACTCTGTCTCTTTATTGCTTGTTTATCATTCTAATAATGGATCATGGAATATGATCCGAAATAGTGATAAAAAAGTTTGACACTATTTCAATCCACAAATAGTTGACATATAATTATCATGAACTGTGCAAATCTAATGCTTTGCAAATCTAATGCTTTTAATTAATAATAAAGAGGTTTGTTTTAGCCTTTGGTTATCTGTACTGCAATTTGTTGGTTTCATATATTTGAATGGAAAGCTGGTTTTATATATTTGAATGGAAAGCAACCATGAATGATGCTTGTAAGCCAAATGCAGATTTTGTTCAAGTTTATTGGGTTCTTCATTGATCTGTATTCATCTTTGTTTCAACAGCTGAAAAGTTGTAAGCAAGTTTCAGTTTATTAATTAATTAATTTATTTAGGAGACAGTGAGACTAGGGCTCAATGAATGGATCTATGGAAGACATTGCATTAACTTAGAAAATTAGCAGTAATTGTTTTCTGAAGTGGGCATAAAATTCTGAGCCAAAAACTTCTAATTAAACAGAATGAAAAATGTTAGTAAATAGATGATCAATATTTTTATTGAAATATAAAATCTTAAGATGATGCGGTAAACATCTATAAAATGATGGGAACCTCTTAGCAGCTTTCTTAACACCAAGTCTGGAATTTGAAATAAGTGTGTATTTTAAAGTTGGATATTGACCTTGATTATAATATGGGATAGATGTTTGGAATTTAGGATTGAATTTGGAAAAAATTAAATTTTGTAATGATTTAGGCTGAGGTAGTGAGGGTGGTCTTGATAGAGTCAACGATATCATATAAATCTAGTGAAAAATTGCAAACACAACCATTACAAAAGATTAACTATATTTTTCTAAATAATAATAAAAATAGATGTAAATGACATTATTGTTCATCTTGGTTACTTTTTTATTAGATTATTCAAATACTTATAAACCATGACATTCTAATGCAACTTTCCCAAAATACTCAAAGGGAAACTAACTTTCAACTCTCAATTAACACAAAACTTTCTAAAAAATTTAATTATTAACACAAAGTCACTAAGATAGCTTAATTAAAAAATATAGACCTTAATTTTCAACAAAGTATAGTTTTATTATAGAGAGTTGCAAGATAACTATGAAGAAAAGAAGAAGGGTTGAAGAAGATAAAGAAGAATGATACAATTGACTAAGTTGAATAATTTATGGAAATTTATTGTTAAGGCATTAGTAGTACCTCAAAAAATAATACCACAATAATAGTTAGGGTTGTAGCTATAACAATTTTATTAAAAACACAATAAAAATGATATAACTATACTAGATAAGGCTAAATTGTGTTGGCCCAATGAATACTAATCATTGAAACCCTTATCTCATACAATTTATTTTATATTTGTGGGATGTGATAGAAAATAATGAAGATAGACATGGTGATCTAACATATTTTCCAATTGCAATAGCATCAATTAATTCAATAGCATAATAAAAGATATTAAAACTAGGAATAAGAATTTTCTTAGGATTGTGATCATGGGGTTGTTGGATGGTAGGATTCTGATAAGTTTCCTTAATTTTCTTTGGTCATTTCATTTGTTTATGACATTCAATCATGAGAGGAAGATAACGAAGGTGGTGGTGTTTATGGATAAGAATCTTCACGCATGGAGAAAACTAGATGGTAGGGATCCCTACTCTCCCCCCACCCCCTAGTGGTATAGTGTTGAATAACAAGAGCAGATAAAAAAATTGAAAAATCAAAATTAAAGACACAAGATTTAATCACTATTTTTTATGCATATGTAGCAGTAAGCTTTCAGCTGTGTTAAAGTATTGATTACATTATCCATTTTTTTTTTAACAAATAAGTCTTCAAATGGAATACCAACAGGCCATGCAAGTGGAGGGAAAAAAATGGTGACTGTTGGGCTTCATATAATCAACATATAGCTCTTGTCATATAATAATTTTAACTTTGTTTTGTTTGTGTTGAGCTTCACCCTATTTTGACTTTAGAATGTGATCTCTTCCATCCATCTTATTTTTAAAATATTTTTATTTAATATTCCCTCTTAATAATAATTTAGTCACTTATTTATTTAAAAGAGAGTAGTAAACTCATAAGTGGTTGTTTTTAATTAGTTGAACATAATTAGTAGGAGGATAGTATGTTCTTTGATTACATCATTCATTTAAGTTTAACAGTTTAGAAAAAAAATCATTGAATAAAAACACTCAATCCTTATTTTAAGCCAAGAAAAGATTATACATGTGATATAAGCTCAAACTCATCATACCGATCTTAAACAAATTTGACTGAATAAATACCTTCAATCTTTTTACTCTAAATCAAATAAAATTAAATATTATAACTTATAATCCCCACAACAACATTGTTATAAAATTTCTCAAACATTTCTTTTAAAAATTTAACATAGGAACTTGTTAAAACGAGAATTGTTAATCAAAGATTTCATCTGTAACTTGAAATTTCAAACTTGTAGCTGGGTATTGAAATAGGTTTCATTTCCTCTGGTTGAAAAGTTTTGAAGTAGATTGGGGCTCTATGATCTGGCATACTCTGAAAATAGGAGCTCAGCTGATTAAGAGGGGCCTTTTTGGGATCTATAATAGGGGATCTGAAGCACACTTTTGGATGGATTCTTCGGATGGTCATCCCCCTCTTCTGTCCATGTATCCTCATGTGCAAGCCCTCTGTGATTGTTTTACAGCAGCTAGGTGGGATAAGGTAGTGCATTACAAGGTTATTCAACATTTTGGCTTGGTTGTTGGTTATAGATGGAAGGATTCTTCTGATCGGCCATTGGGTGGACTACAGAGGGACCAGAACAAGCTCGCCCAGATTCTTGCTTCTTAGGAGTGCAATTCCCTGGTTGGATAGGATGTTTTGGCTTGGGGTGGTGACTCATCTGGTAAATACTCTGTCTCTGTTGGATTCTCCGAGCTTAGTAGATAGTTGTTCGGGAGGTATTGAGGTGCCTTGTGGAAGTAGGTTTGGAACAAATTTTCTTTGCCCAAGTGCAATTTTTTCATGTGGCTGGTGGTTCATAATCATTGTCTTACCTGCGATAATTTATGCAAGAGGGGTTTTCAAGGTCCCTTGATGTGCGTCTTGTGTTGTAACAGTGAGGAGTTTGTTTCTCATCTTTTCTTCCATTGCTCCTTCACCAAAGTGATTTGGCATTTTTGGTGGAGTGTTTAGGGTTAGACCTATTGGCATGTATCCTTTTTGTGTGATTTTTGGGCCCATTGGGTCAAGCCCTTCCAAAACATATTTTCTTTAAGTTGTGTGGGCTCTTGGCCCTTCTTTTATCATTTGGCATGTTTGGTTGGAGAGGAATTGAAGAATTTTTCAGGGGGCTAGGATGGTTGTTGTTCATTAGTGGTGGAAAATTGTTCGCTATCTTCGTGAGATTGTTTTGGCTAAGTGTGAAATGACTAGTGGTGTGGATCCTAGGGATGTTGGTATTTGCTCTCATCTTGACTTTCCCCTTCAAGGAACTATTTCAGGGTGGGTTGGTCAAGTCAAAAGTAGTACATGTAGACATCCTTTATAGAAGATTAATCAGGAGGGTCATTGGACTCCCTCTCCTCATGGTGTTTTCAATATTAACACTGCTGGTTCTTCTCGGGAGAATCCTAGACATGTGGCATTGGAGGTGTAAGTCGTGATAGCTCTGGTGATATTCAGTTTATTTTTTCTATTTATAAGGGCTTTCATACAAATAATTTAATGGAGGCTCTTGCTATATTATATGATGTCGAGCATTGTTGTACTCTTGGTTGGCAGAGGATTATTTGTGAGTCTGACTCTCAGGTGGTGGTATCTCTATTAACTCGACATCAGCTTGAGGGTGTTAGTTGGAACTTAGATTTGGTAATTTGGTAGATTCTACATTTGTGCAGCTCCTTGGAGTATGTACTTTTACTCACATTCCTAGGGAGTGGAATGGTGTTGTTGATTGTTTGGAAAAATGGGCTTTGGATCATATTCAAGATTGACATATTGTCGATAAAGGGAAATTACCTCCTGACATGTCTCATATGTTAGATCAACTAGTGGATACTGATAAAGTTCTGTAGTGCTCTTTGTGTTGGGCACTCTACTCTTTTGTACCTCTTTTCTGTTTGAATAACTTTTTACCCCTCTTTTTAGTGAAAAAAGAAAAGTTTTGAAGTAGATCTCATGGTGTTTATTTATATATACTGATTAGAAGCTTCACATAGCAAGATACATCAATGGGATAAATACAAGTTTTGACCAAGTAATCATTCCACAACCACCTACTTGGAATTTTCCATTGGATTAAGTTCAGTTCAATAAAAGCGTGTTATCTTAGTTGGAAGCCATGGAAATAGTTTATAGATATTTTGCTGAATTTTCTATCCTAATTTATCGTATTGTCATTTGATGCCAATGCATCTTATCTCATATATGTTTGGAATGGGTTTATTTGATGAGGATTTGACATCAAATTTTACCTTACTTCTTAAAATAGTTATTGTGGTGAGAAACTAAATGCTATACTTTTTAAAAACAATAAATGTCATATTAGTAAATGATTATTTAAGTAACATTCATTTAAAATGATATATATATATATATATATAGACTAGAGGATTGGGTAGCCCCTCTTATAAACTGTAGTGTATCTGGTAATTTTTTTTATTTGACTAGTGATTTGGAGTGACATGCCCTCAATACCACAAGAACAAAGGGAGACTAAACTTTACAACCTCTTTCCTCCAAGAGGATGCTTTAGCCAATTAAGCTAGCACCCCTGTCCAAAATAAATAAATATTTTGGATCAATAAATGGTTTAGTGTTAATTGATTTAAATCTAGTATATATATCTCTTAGTGTTTGATCAAATGGGAATACCAAATTTTGATAGTTTGTAACAAATGTTTTATGGAAACAAAAATTATTTACGACATGTAGTCATAAAAATACATAGTTGTTTGTTATTACAGTGAAAAAGAAAATAAATATTTTTTATACTCGATAATCACAATTTACTTTGAGAAAAACCATTTAAGGAAGAGTTTTTATGTACACAAATTCTTCAAACAATCTCCCTAATATAATTGTATAATACCTCTTGACATAACTAAATTTAAAACTAGATTTTATTATAATTATTAATAAAAATAATTATATATTTTTAATTAAGATGGTTAACCATTATCCATAGTCATATTTATTAGTGCATGCTTTATTTTTTAATAATAAATGTTTAAGAAGAATCAACAATAAATTTCCTTCAATTTACTAGTACACCAAACTTAGATATATTTAAGATAATTCTAATATAATAATAAAAAAATTGAATTATTAACCTTTTTTAGAGATACGCTAGATTAAATCACTATCCATAATTAGTGTATAATCTCTCTTTCAAATGATGAAAGCTAGAAAGATCACAAAGATGAACCTCCCTCATAACACTCTTCTTCAAGATCAAAACTTTAACCATAAAACTTAATCAATAACAATTTTACACATCATCCCTACCAAAAAGTGATAAATAGTTGTTTTAACTTTATTTGCCAAAATTTAAGAATAAGAACCTCATAACACCTCAAATATCGAAAACAACATGCTACTACATCATACTCACAAATATTTAAAATAAATATAGTAGTATTATTAACTTTTTGTCACACCTTTAATTTGCACATATATATATCCAATCTAGCAAACACCCCTTTCATCTACCTAATC
>VDFB02000013.1:219439349-219521885 GCA_007258455.2 Sequoia sempervirens
TCTCTCACTTATTGTTGGCTCAAAGTCTTCTTCTCAACATCTAAATACTTTTCCATGTTAAATATTATGCTTAGCCTTTAATACTTTGTATGCTACGTGTAAAAGTTAGCATTTGACAATGATCTTATTGAGGCGCCACATATTTCTTCCCTACGTGGTTGAGGTATTCTCATATATCTTTTCTTTTATAAAGCTACACTTCCTTTTAAGGTTGAGCCCTAATTATGCCATCATATCTAATACACCAACTATATATATATGATTGGTAGAGTAATATATATATATATACACACACACACTCACAACTCATTCTTTGATATGTATGTATGTATATTTATCTCATGATACACATATATTGTTTTCCATCATTCTCATATACTTCAACACTTGATTAAGGAAAAAATATTCAATAAAAAACTATGAAACCAAATGAACTGGTTATATATCATAGTTACAAATCTAAATTCAAAAAAATTAGAATTTTATCCTTCACAGAAAAAAATTTGTTGTATACGGTGAGAATCACTCCTTAAAAATTGTGTTTACTGATAAAAACTAGTTTTTGAAGATGCAATTTTATTCCAAATTTTTTGAAAAAAATCTATTTAGAATCTACAGAAAAAATGTGACAAATCACTAGTTTGCATCATCTTCAAATTCCTCATGGTTAGCCACTATAGGTGCCTGAAAGTGAAGATTTAGTTAGAAAAAGTTAGTTTAGTGTCCAGTTTGGCCAGAAATTGTAAACCAGTATTGTGGGATCACCCTCAACCAAGATATTCTCCTGAGTGATACTTCCCCTTTGCCGGGAGGAATGAACACATACTTGCATCCACTAACACATTCACACGATAGTCAATTGTTCATAACATATGTAGTATACATAAACATTTCCAAAGTTAGAATAATAATAATTCAATAACCTTTCATTCACATATATGCAATATTTCACTGTGAAATAACATCAACTGAGATAACATCAAATGAGATAATATTCATATTGATAACAAGGTACAAGCACAATTTATTCATCTCCAAAATTCACATTTTACTCTACATAGTAATAGTAAATAGTAACTTCACAATTTGGGGTGTAACATACTTCCCCCCTTGTGAATCATCATCCTTGATGATCTGTAGTACTTTAACATACAAATAAATTCAAATAAAGTCTTACTTACCATTCTCAAAATACGTAAGATTTATAAAAATTCATCTAGTGTAGTAATCTTGTCCTCCTTGGACCTTGCTTCGAGTGCCCTCACTATCACATAGGGAAATCTTGTATGCTTCACACATACTTACTCTCACAAGGAACTTTATTACATTATCATATATACACATTCTAGGTAAAATAGTAATTATATACCACATAACACCTAAAACATAGTGATAGGAAATTATTGGCCCATGAATTTATCCTTGGTATAATCCAAATAGAAAAGGAATAGTGATGTATTGCGCACTACACCATGGGTCCCATCCTTCCTCTTTTGTATTTACAGTTTTAGACAACTCAAAAACCAAGTCCTTCCTTCACTTACACATCCATTTTCCTTACCATAAAGTACTTGTTCTTGACTACTTGTTCATCCTGAGCATAACATTCCTCTTGGACACCTGTCAAATTTCGATACTTCTTACTTAGGCTTTGTATTGACAAAATTTCATTGATATCTTCAACATATTACTCCTTTTTGACATCTATCAAGTCTATGGTTAACCCTATTTCAGCCTAATAGAGTTTCCAACCTTTCTTTCCATGTAGGGTCCAACCTCAATGTTAGAAGTTTATAAATCATTCAAGATTTAGTCTACCATTTTTTCCTATTTGGTTATAATAATATATTCTTCATTCGTTCAACTGAATGCCTCATAGTATGATCATGGTTTACACAACCCTATCATTAAATGTCCCAACTTTAACATTTTTTTCCTCGTTTCATTCTTGAATCTTCCAAAATTTTGGGTACATAGGTTCTTTTATATCCAGTAATAGTATATTGTTTAACTATGTGAGAACCTATTTTATGATCTTACACCATCTTTAGTTCCCATGTAATAATGGTTATAATTTTTGCGGAGATAAATCCCATTTATCTTAGGACATCCACAACTTGGATTTCTTCCATCCTTGGATTATTTTCAAAGATGTACTCCATTTTTTAACTCAATCTAATTTTCCTGATAAGAGTTGGTACTAATTTTGACTATTAATCCTCATTTAATCAGGTTGGTCCCTAGAAGATATAAAATTTAATTGCATACCTAATTACCAAGCATGAACGTTCCTTGTTAACTCCATGGATTCACTTAATCATATAGGAGAGTCCCAACTTTGGTATATCCTATTTGAGCACAAGTAACAACCTTAGTGTTCTACTTAGTAAAATTTCCAACATTTCACACTAAGTGAGAATTCTATGATTTCACGACATAAAAATAGTTGCTTCCCTTTGAGAGTGTACCCCTTTTAATATAAGATCCAATCAAAGTCTTTTCAACAATATGACTTCATTTCAAGAGTGTAAAGTAATTAGCCAAGTAGCTACTTTAACTCACTAGATATCCCACCTATGTTTCTAGTGATTTACACATTCCCATGGGTGAATCTCAATCTCAATATTCCCTTCCAATTCTTAGGATAGAGTCCTCAATCAATGACTATTCTGATGTTATAGGTTACTCTAACCCTATATGTTCCAATCGAGACCAAATGTACAACTCATCCAAGTAAGTTATTCCCAACTTAATGGTGTTACCGAATAGTCGAGTACATATGCCAACATAGTAGGTATCTTAACCTAAGCTTTCTCTCTTAAATCAAATGAATTTCTTGTCCCAATTAGGTTATTCTAAACCTAGGGTTTCATTCGAGTATAAAGTATGATCAAATAATCATTCTCATTAAGAGATTTTTTATGTGGTTCACATAACGTCACATCCTACCTTATCCTTCACTCCATCTCTATGGATTTATAGATAAACCTTTTCATCCCTAGGTCTCTTATCATAGTAAGCTATAGTGTCAAGTCACTTCAGGACATGGATATATTTCATAATATATAGTACTACCACTTATATAAAGAAATTACATCATTATCTAAATTCCCCATATAAGGTATATAGGAGTGTAGAGACACTTTCTTCCAATTCATGAGTAATCTAGATCTTCCCTTTCCAATCCTATAGACAATGATCTTTCCCTATCATGATCAAATTATCCACCTATCATTTTCTAAGGCATTGATGTTAATATTGTTTGATCTTCCAATCAGATAAATATAAGGTATGGGATGATAATAGGTCATAATCCTTGACCTTTCCATTTATCTTTCTCCAAAAATCCCAATACCTTTTCCTTTCTCATTATCACAAAATGACTTAATTGACATCTTGACTTACAAAGAAGTCATTATTTCTTCCAAATTGAAAACGTATCTTCATTTTTCGTTGGGTTGGGTACTTAACCTGAGTCAATCCACTCTCTTCCTTCCACCCTTAGTGTTTCCACAACTTTTGATCTACTCAAGTTGAACCCCTAGCAACACTTTTTTCTTTGAAAAGATTTGTCATCTCTTGTTGTTGGCTTTCTATTGCCTTTTTCTTGTCGCAATGGCATACCTTGAATATACTTTTGACCAAAGCCAAATTCATCATTGATTTCTAATCCTGTAGATTCAATATTTTGGATCATCCAATAGGAGATCTAATGAATATTCAACAACTTAGAAGTTAAGAGGTATACTAATATTCCAATTCTCTTCCAATATCCTTTTTGTGGAGGAATATCCTTACTCATAAGCCTCTTTTGTTGATATACCTTTTATCTTAGAGTGTTGTTTTCCCTTGCAACTTCTATTGTTTTGACACATAGTGCCATATTGCATTCCATTTGCTTTTGGAACTTCTAAACAAATACTTATTTTTTTGCAAATGTGTTGACGAGTTCATCTTATACTCCAACCAATCTATGTACTATTCAAACCTTTGTTGGGATAACCTGATTTACCTTTTCCAGGTTTCTTTCTCATAATCACATTTTCAAGTGACTTTATTCCAATGCTTTAGAATCTTATTCTCTCATAACCTTTAGAGATACCAAAGTTGTTTGGTATCTTTTTCTCATCTTAATCAAAACTCCAAATTGATCTTATCAATGTTGGTTGGTGGAACCATGTTCACTTCGTTGATCACCGGTCTTTTCCCTTTTCCTAGGTACTAACTCTTTTCTTGCAAGATCCTATCCTTATACAAGAATTAGATTTATGTCAAGAGTTATCCATTTTTGTGGATACCTCCTTTGTTGACTCTCTATTTCGATCTAATTTTATGCTGAGATTGTACACACATAGATTTGTAGTGTTTTCACTAACTCCAAGAATTCTTGACTCTTTACAACTACAGGTTGCTACTATTAAGGGGTTATTTCATTCCTTCTCATTCCCTTAGAGTCACTTAGCTACCTAGTAGGATAAAGGTATATACTGGTTATTCTTTCTAACCTTCCTACATAACCTGATTGCATAATCTTCTGCAATCCCAGATAATATCATAAGTTGTTGGTTTAGGAGTTCCTACTCTAGGGACGAATCTAACTAGTCCCAAATTTATACAACTTTCCCATAATTCTCATATTCCTTTTTACCTCCCTATGTTCTTATCTCTTGCTATTGTGGCACAAGAAATTTTCAACCCTTATCTTCTGATAAGGTTTATGCATTGTTGTGTAATGAGCTTATAGGTTTCAGTGAAAAACCTAGTAGCTTTGATACCACATGTAACATGCCAATCCTTCAATGTCGTAAAAATTTCTAAATTTACAGCTTGCGAGTAAATAAGCTAAGTAACAAGCCATTGCAATAAATTATTTCTTTCTTTTATTGAGAATATACAATCAAGATGCCATATCATAATACAATAAAGATTTCATTTCATTACAATAACTTCATAAGTTACAACAGAACAAGAATACATACATTTACACACATAGCTCCAATGAGCTTTAGAACAAATAGCTATAAGATGGTCCAGGATCCTTTCTTTCAAATCTTGGTTCTTCTATTGCCTGATGTGGAGGAGAAGCATCACTCAAGTGCTTTTTCACCAACCATGAACTCATAATGCGGTCCCCCACACATCTATTATTTGATAGATGGCACTTCCCTTTGACAAAGAAATTGGTAGATTAATGGATAACGAAAACCAACTGAGCATAGTGCTATGTCCTACATAACTAGAACTTGTAATCCCACAATCTCGAATGAGCATGTAATAATTGATCACGATGAACTGACAGTGTTAAGCTCAATAGTCACACAATCTAGAGTGGAGTCTTGGACATTACACTACTTTGATCAAAGAGTTACATTCAGTATTCCTACTGAGAGTCATCTATCACATACACTACTTAGGGCCGATTTGACTTGGGGCTATCTTAAACTACACATAGGTATTGTCCTTGAATGGATATTCTATCATCCTAGATTAACCTACCGCCATTTTAATCTACTTGGTATAAACATACTTAACAAGTACACAAGCTCCCTCCCATACTGGATTAACTATCCTAGGAGTAACACAAGCTTTCCTAGTTAAATTAATAACTTAGCTAAGTGTATCTCAAGTGCCTCTTGTATTCATACATGCCTAGTATTTAATATCTATGATATACACCGACCTCCTATTATGGAGTACTTACAAGCATAACATAAAAAAAACATGAAAGCTTCAATTTCCATTTCAAAGACACTCTCTAATACTTGTATTACACACACTGGAAACAAACAATTCAAGAAATAATGGAAAAAATATCATTTCAAAGTAAATAAAAAAGAAGAAAAGATCCTTATGCATCACTTATCCAAATCAATGACAAAAATGCAGCCCTCTTCAATAGTAATTAGCTTGATAATCATCTTCTCAAGAATGTCACAAATGACTCTACCTCACAAGTTGATAGCTTACTGATAGTGTAGGGTTGGATGAGATACTCACTGTCCCATGCTCTGGGTCTCATCTTGGAAAACCATTTGGTGTCACTCTCCACCTTCTCAACCTATAGGCCCTAATGCTTGTTAGGCACCCCTAGTCCTCCTGGCCAACTCTACTATCATCTTCATTTCCCTAACCAAGCCAATCTTGGTGCTCTCTCTACCAATCTCTCCTTAGCCCTTAATATTCCTAAAGGCTAACTAAAACTCCAAGCTCCACTAACTTGATGTAGGGGTGTATGATGACTTTCATGGCTTCAAAACCATCTCTCTATGGTTCTTGATCATTCCCCAATCACCAATTCTCCATCGCTCACTCCAAACCCTATTCTAGGGTTTAAAAAGGGCTAGTAGCCCTTGAGCCCCAATTAGGCCTCCTAACCCGAGAAAGTAGGCTTAAACTCCCAAACTTCCTATAGAACATCACAATCTTCCAAAGGGGACCCTAGTTCATTTTCCTACCTCTCTAAGATTTTTGAGGTTATAGGCCTTCATAGGCCGTACATAGGCGTAACCCTCTTTTTGTAGGTTTTAGGGCTTTTTAGGCCTTTTCTTGAATACACAGTGAACTATTTGCTTATCTCAACCACCAAACGGATTGGTGAGATCTCTTGCTTCCTACCAAGCATTTATAAGGCCTCTTGCAACCACCACACACCTTGGATTTCCAGGGAATGGTCACCCCTGCTGTGTTAGTGTTTGTTTCCACTGTCTTTCCTAGCCGGGCACAGTCAAGCTCGCCTAGGAGAAGACCTTTTCCATGAATTCTTGCCTCCTACAAACTCCTAAACCTATTAAATATACAGGTGTGGAGCTTAGCCTCATTCCACATAGACTATACACCAAGTATAGTGGAAGACAGAGGTCTAAGACTCCATGATTAACAGTCTACTGGACTGATCAACAATGAAAGGAACACAACTAACAAGGAACAAAGCAAGAAAACGATAAGAAAAACTAGCTTCAGATCACACAAATCTTGTAAAGTAAATGCCACATTTTCCACACACTGCTCAATGCCTGGAACCCTCCATTAACACAATAACAAGAACTAAAAACTAGAAAATTGCAAGAATTTCATTACTTTTCCATGTAATCTGCAAACTCCAAAAATGATACAAAGTTTTCCAACCAACCAACCTTGCTCTCAGTTCAAGAAACACCTTATAACTCCTCTCCAAGGTAGTTACCAATCCCTTGGGTTGGAAATTTTCATAATCAAGTGGCAAAAGGTGCAAAATGTCCCATTTTGCCACCTTTGCCAATTATTGCTAACTCCTAAACAACAATGAAACATGAGTAACAAACTCCCTCCTGATCACTCCTAAACAACTAAGAAGCACTCTAAATCAAAATTAAATGGTCAACATGACCTTAAAGTATTAAGATCTCAAAATTTCATGCTAGGCTTCCAAATTTGCCTAGTGCCACCTAATGTAACCTAGGTGCTCATGCACCATTCTCCCCCTCTCAGCCCAAACACTAAGGAAAGGAAGGAGAGAGCAATGACAGGTCAATACCAAACTTCTTGAACTAATCTTCTTGTACCCATGTGGCTTCTAATTCATGCTTGTTCTTCCACTTGATAAGGTGTTCCATGTACACCTTATGTCTTGTAGCCTTCTTCACTCTTGACTCCAAGATCTTCTCTGCTTGAGGCTTGTCTTGATTAGGCAAGGATACATTGCTGATGTCCTTGAAGATCTCCTGACTATTCTGATCCACATCATTGACTGTCCCCTTATACTTGATCAAATCAGCTACATTGAACATTGGAGAGATTCCAAGATTGGTAGGTAACTCCACCTTGTAGGAATTCTTTCCATATTTGGCTAATACCTTGCATGGACCCACTCTCTTCATCTGCAACTTGGTTGACATTCCCTTCTACAACCTTGACTTGTTAATGTGGACCATGAAATAGTCCCTTACTGTAAATTGCACATCTTTCCTTCACATATCTGCCTTCTCCTTCAATTTTTGAGTAGCCTCAGTGACTATCCTCTTTACCTGCTCCTGAATCTCCTTCATGGTTTGACTGAAGTCCTCTGCATATCCACTTCTTTGTTCCATAGCTCCAAGATCTTTGAGCTCACATATGCCTCTTGGGTGCATCCCATACACAATCTCAAAAGGACTCTTCCTTGTGGTCCAGTTCACACTATCATTGTAAGCATACTCAGCTTGTGAGATAACCATATCCCATGTCTGTCCATACTCCTTAGTTAGGCACCTTAAAAGGTTACCTAGCACCCTGTTAACCACCTCTGTTTGACCATCGGTCTGAGGATGGTAAGCTAATCCAAAAGATAGGTTGGTACCTAATCTTCTCCATAGAGTCTTCCAAAAGTGACTCATGAACTTCACATCCCTGTCTGAAACAATGCTCAAAGGAAATCCATGGATCCTTACAACTTCCTTGAAGAAAAGATGAGCTATGTAACTAGCATCATGAGTAGTTTTGTAGGGAATAAAATGAATCATTTTGCTAAATCTGTCTACCACTACATAAACACTATCAAAACCAATCTTTGTCTTAGGAAGGCCTACCACAAAATCCATGCTCACACACTCCCATGGTCTGGTAGGAATGGGTAGGGGTTGATATAGACTAGCATTACTAGCTCCTCCCTTAGCTTTCATACACACAACACATTGTTCCACATACTTTCTAACATCCCTTGCCAACTTAGGCCAGTAATAGAATCTTTGCACTAGTTCTAAAGTCTTGTTGATGCCAAAATGCCCACTAAGACTTCCATTATGCTTTTCCTGAATCATATTTTCCCTCATTGACCCTCTTGGAACACATAACTGATTTCCCTTAAACAATAACCCACTTTGCAAAGTATACTCTGAGTATTGGCTATGGAAATGGTTCTCAAAGTTAGAACATACCTTATAGACCTATGAAAAGTCTTCATCTTCCCCATAGAGATCCTTGAAACTCTCTATGCCAATGCTCTTGATCTGTATCTCTTGCACTGTCAACAATCTCTTGCACTATCAACAATCTCCTGCTTAGTGCATCTGCTACTTTGTTTAGCTGTCCCTTCTTGTGCTTGATGGTGAAGGTAAAATCTTGGATGTATTCCATCCAATTCAAATGCCTATTACTCAACTTCTCTTGAGTGTTGATAAAACTAAGTGCCTGATTGTCAGTAAAGACTACAAACTCCTTGGGTAGAAGGTAATGCCTCCATTTCCTAAATGACTGAACCAAAGCATAAAGTTCTAAGTCATAGGTTGAATATTTCTTCCTTGCTTCATTGAGATTCTCACTAAAGAAGGCTATAGGCCTGCCCTCTTGACTCAACACTCCTCCTACTGCCACTCCACTTGCATCACACTCAATAGTGAACAATTTGTCAAAACTAGGTAACAAAAGAATAGGTTGAGTTTCCACTTCTTGTTTCAGTTTCTCAAACCCTTTCTCAGCTTCTTGAGTCCACACAAACTTAGTTTTCAAACCACCCTTTATTGTGTCTAGAATTGTTGCACATATACCACTAAAGTTCCGTATGAATTTTCTATAAAATTGAGCCAATCCATGAAAACTTCTTACCTCTGTCCCTGTGGTTGGAGTAGGCTAGTTTAGGATGGCTTCCACCTTGCTTGGATCCATCTTCAATGATCCTTTAGACACTAAACAACCCAAATAGACAAGCTCTTGCTTAAAGAACTCACACTTCTCTAGATTGATTGCACACTTCTCCTCTTGCAACTTTCTAAGAACCAACTCCACATGTTTTAGATGCTCTTATGTTGTCTTGCTGTATATGAGGATGTCATCAAGGTGTACCACCACAAATATCCCTATAAAATTCTTGAGCACTTCATTCATGAGCCTCATGAATGTGCTAGGGGCATTAGAGATGCCAAATGGCATAACTCTCCACTCATATAACCCATCATTTGTCTTAAAAGTTGTCTTCCACTCATCTCCATCCTTGATTCTAATTTGATGGTATCCACTCTTAAGATCCAACTTTGTGTAGTATAGAGCTCCTCCAAGACAATCCATCAAGTCTTCAATCCTAGGAATAGGGAACCTATACCTAATGATGATCCTATTTATTGCTCTAGAATCAGTGCATAACCTCCACTTACCTCCCTTCTTGGTTGCTAAAACCACTGGTACTACACATGGGCTGATGCTCTTTTGAATCAATCCTTGATCCAACAACTCTTGCACTTGTCTAGCTACCTCTAGATTCTAATCTGGTGTAAGTTTATAAGCTGCTTTGTAAGGCAATGAGGCTCCAAGTATGAAGTCAATTTGATGACTTATTGCTCTCTTTGGTGGTAGAGTTGCAGGTGTCCCATCACTAACTATGCTCTTGTACTTCTCAAGTAACTTTTGGAATGCTTCTGGTAAGACTATCTTTTCAGCTTTGTCTTCTTCTTTAGGTTGTAACATAACAACATATCCTTCACTCCCTTGATGTAGGTTGTTAAGGAAATCCTTCCCACTACTCAACATGATGTTTGTTGTCTTTGACTGTCCTTCTTCTTCTTCTGACAGTGACTGCAGCTTGAAAGTCTTCCCATCCTTCTTGAATGAGATGGTGTTCTCTTTCCCATCATATATGGCACCTCTGTCATATTTCCATGGTCTACCCAATAGTAGATGGTAGGCATCCATGGGTAACACATTACAAACTAACTTGTCCTTGTACCCTCCAATGGAAAATTCCACCATTACTTGCTCATTCACTAAAACACTATGCCCTTTGTTTAGCCATGTGACCTTGTAGGGGTTAGTGTGGGGTACCTTCTCCAATTTCAGTTTCATTACTACCTCCTCTGAGATTATATTGTCTGTTGAACCTGAATCTACTATGACCTTGCATACTTTTCCAAGTATCTTGCACCTTACTCTAAACAGAGCTCTCCTTTGTTTTGGTTCTTCCTTGATCGGTTATCTGATCAAAACTCTATTGAACATCAGATTCTCTCCTACCTCAGATTCAATATGACTGATCTCAGATGACTTAGGACTCATGGTGTCCTATTGTGCATAAGCCACTCTCTTCTCATTGCTTGATGAAGATGATTTCTCTGGGCACCTATAAGCAGGATGACCTACTTGACTACAATGGTAGCATTTCATGTTTGCAAAATATGAATTGCTCCTGCCTGCTCCTCTTCCTCTATTTGAACCTCCTTGAGGTCCTCTACCTCTATTATATCCTCCTCTAGAAGATGTTTCTCCTCCATGATCAGTGAGTTTAGACTCTCCTTGGTTTCTTTGGTCATTTCCTCTACCTTGGTAGCCACCTCACTGTCCTCTTTGATCTCTTTGATCTCTGCCTTTGCCTCTGCCCTTAGAAGCCTGGTCTTGTTTCCTCTTGCTTCTTTCCTCAATCTTTATGGCCAATTGATAGCATTGGTGTACTGTCTTGGGACTTAGAAGAGTCATCTCTTCTTGGATGTTCCATTTCAAACCGTTAAGGTATCTAGCTACCTTAAGACTTTCATCCTCTGTCACATTGGACCTCATACAAAGTTTTTGAAAATCTTTAGTATAAGTGTTCACATATTGGTCTCTTTGCCTCAAGCTCTATCTTTTCTTGTGTAACTAAATCTCATAGTCATTTGGCATGTATGCTTCTCTTACTTTGGCAACCATTCCTTTCCAAGTTGAAATAGGCTGCTTGCCTTCCTTTTCCCTCTCTGTCTGAATGAATTTCCACCATGTCAAGGCAAAACCTCTTAGTCTTGATTTGGCCACCTTTACCTTCTATGCTTCAGTGACTCCATCACATTCAAAATGGTTTTCTATTCCCTCTATCCAATCCATGACTAGATCAGCTTCCATTTTTCCACTAAATAATGGTATGCCTTCAAGTTCTTTTCCACTCAAGGCCTTCAATGCCTTCAAGAAAGGCTCTTCTTTCAGAATAGGGTCAGCTTCAGGGGTTTTGTCTTCCTCTACAACCTCTTCTTCCTTTGGTATCCTTCCTTCTAACTGCGTGCTCCTCATTACTTGCTCAAGTTGGGTTATTCTTTCCCTCATTAGCCTATTTTCTTCCTCCTATTCTTCAACCATCTTAGCCAATTTAGAATTTGTCACCATGATGGTAGAACCACTAGATTCAAGGTCTGACATGCAAGATTCTATCCCAAATCTTTAACTTGCTCTGATACCAATCTAATATGGTAGGGTTGGATGAGACACTCATTGTCCCATGCTCTGGGTCTCACCTTGGCAAACCCTTTGGTGTCACTCTCCACCTTCTCAACCTATAGGCCCTAATTCTTGTTAGGCACCCCTAGTCCTCCTAGCCAACCCTACTATCATCTTCATTTCCCTAACCAAGCCAATCTTGGTGCTCTCTCTGCCAATCTCTCCTTAGCCCTTAATCTTCCTAAAGGCTAACTAAAACTCCAAGCTCCACTAACTTGATGCAGGGGTGTATGATGACTTTCATGGCTTCAAAACCATCTCTTTAGGGTTCTTGATCATTCCCCAATCACCAATTCTCCATCGCTCACTCCAAACCCTATTCTAGGGTTTAAAAAGGGCTAGTAGCCCTTGAGCCCTAATTAGGCCTCCTAACCCGATAAAGTAGGCTTAAACTCCCAAACTTCCTACAAAACATCACAATCTTCCAAAAGGGACCCTAGTTCATTTTCCTACCTCTCCAATATTTTTGAGGTTATAGGCCTTCACAGGCTGCACACAGGCGTAACCCTCTTTTTGTAGGTTTTAGGGCTTTTTAGGCCTTTTCTTGAATACACAGTGAGCTGTTTGCTTATCTCAACCGCCAAACAGATTGGTGAGATCTCTTGCTTCTTTCCAAGCCTTTATAAGGCCTCTTGCAACCACCACACACCTTGGATTGCTAGGGAATGGTCACCCCTACTGCGTTAGTGTTTGTTTCCACTATCATTCCTAGCCGAGCACAGTCAAGCTTGCCTAGGAGAAGACCTTTTCCATGAAACCTTGCCTCCTAAAAACTCCTAAACCTATTCTATATACAGGCATGGAGCTTAGCCTCATTCCCCACAAACTATACACCAGGTATAGTGGAAGACAGAGGTCTAAGACTCCATGATTAACAGTCTACTGGACTGATCAACAATGAAAGAAACACAACTAACAAGGAACAAAGCAAGAAAATGATAAGACAAACTAGCTATAGATCACACAAAGCTTGTAAAGTAAATGCCACATGTGCCACACACTGCTCAATGCCTGGAACCCTCCATTAACACAATAACAAGAACTAAAAACCAAAAAATTGCAAGAATTTCATTACTTTTCCATGTAATCTGCAAACTCCAAAAATGATACAAAGTTTTCCAACCAACCAACCAACCCCGCTCTCAGTTTGAGCAACACCTTATAACTCCTCTCCAAGGTAGTTACCAATCCCTTGGGTCAGAAATTTTCATAATCAAGTGGCAAAAGGTGCAAAATGTCCCATTTTGCCACCTTTGCCAATTATTGCTAACTCCTAAACAACAATGAAACATGAGTAACAAACTCCCTCCTGATCACTCCTAAACAACTAAGAAGCACTCTAAATCAAAATTAAATGGTCAACATGACCTTAAAGTATTAAGATCTCAAAATTTCATGCTAGGCTTCCAAATTTTCCTAGTGCCACCTAATGTAACCTAAGTGCTCCTGCACCATTACTTCTATCAAACAACAATGCTTCCTCTCAAACTACAAGATCTCACTCCCTTTCTCTGTCTCAATGTAAAACCATTATTGCTAAAAATGATGTAGAAATAGGAATTGCAAAAGATATGTAATTTCTTGGGAAAGAATGCATCGTCACTAATGAAATGGATCAACTATTTATTGAAAAATCTAACAACCTCATGGCCTATAGTTTAGGTATGTAAAATGACAAAAAAATTCATGCAAAGCACCTCAGCAATAAGGTAGTGATTAAATAAGCTTAGACTCAGTAAAACCTCCTATTGATCAACTTGCATATTTGCTAGCAATCCAAAGACTAATTCAAAATGCACATGGAGAATTTGAATTATACTCCAACAAAGACATCTACAGAAAATCATTTGAAGAGGTGGCAACAAATCCTCTATTCCTTTATCAATTTGGCACAGTTTCTTATGAAGAGAAACAATCAACATTAAATTTGTAAGACCTAGCACTCATCGACTGAATTTAAGGAATGAGTTGATTTAAACATTTAAAGACATTGGAAAAAGTCAAAGTTTCTCTTTATCATAGAGTCAACCAAGTCTAAGCTTGCATCAATGATAGAAAATAGTTTAAAATGCATTCATATGTTTCCACAGACATGATATGGTGAGTGGAACTCGGTTTCACTACATAGTCGTACACATTTCCAAATTGACTTCCAATCTTATAGTCATTGATGACTATTGTTGGCCTTTATTGCCATGGTCATTAAAATCTAAAAATAGCCTTTATAAATTGACTTTAATAACCATAGTCAATAATGACTATAGTTGATCTCCAATGTTTCCTTTATATATTGGTCTCTATCATACAAGATGTGGTCTCTCTCACATATTGTTGGCTTAAAGTATTCTTCTCAGCATCTAAATACTTTTCCATGTTAAAGATTACACCCAACCTTTAATACTTTGCATGCTACATGTAAAAGTCAGCATTTGAGAATGATCTTATTAAGGCACCACATATTTCTTCCCTATGTGGTTGAGATATTCTCATAAATGTTTGCTTTTATAAAGCTACGCTTGCTTTTAAGGTTGCTCCCTAAAGATGCCATCATATCTAATACACTAGCTATATATATATGATTGGTAGAGTAATATATATATATAAACACTCACAAATCATTCTTTGATATATATATATATATATATGTATATTTATCTTATGATACACATATATCATTTTCCATTGTTCTCATATACATTCAAATATAATACAAATTGGTTCATACATATATATAATCTTCATATATATATATATATCTAGCATTTAAATGTTCACATATACATATACTGTTTCCATTATATTGTATATGCATTATTATATATATTCATGAAAATATTCCATATATTAAATACTCTATATATATATTCTTATCCTTGTATTATATACCCTTCTATAATCATATATATAACTCTTTTATCATATTTCGTGAATGATAATACGTGTATATATTTATACACATATAATTATATTATATATACATATGTACTCTTCTCTGCTAAGCATTAATTTTTGCAAGTGTATTTGTGTATATATACAAGCATATTCATTATATGGTAATATGATAGTAAAGTAATCCATTCGATATCGAATGATTATGACCTTGTGACTATATTCACACACATATATATAAATATAGTCATTTCCTTGTGTATGTACCTCTGTGAATATTTCTACTCACATACATGTGCATTTGCTAATGCTCTCATACACGGGTCTATATATATGTATTTACATATATTCCCATATACATGCTAGGTTTTACGTTCATATGAAATGAAATAAAGGTAACCATTGACAAAGCCCAAAGTCTCAATCCAAGCAAAATCAACACAATGTCATAAAGAAGGACTCAAAGCTCAAATATATAAACATCACTCAATAATGCACACAACAGTAAACAAGAATCTTAAATGCAGACATATTAGCTAAGGATGACTTACCTATTACCCATAAACTAACTCAACTCAATCATTCTAATGTGGTGTGTATTTATGCTCAGATGTTTACTTTTACCAGTTACCCAGCCAAGATCTTCTCCCAAGTGATACTTCCCCTCTTCCTGGAGGAATGAACACATACTTGCACCCACTAACACATGCAAATGACAATGAATTGTTCATAACATATGCAATATACATAAACATTTCCAAAGTTTGAATAATAATAATTCAATAACCTTTCATTCACATATATGCAATATTTCACCATGAAATAACATCAACTAAGATAACATCAAATGAGACAAAATCAAATGGGATAATATTCATATTGATAACAACGTACAAGCATAATTTATTCATCTCTAGAATTCACATTTTATTCTACATAGTAATAATAAATAGTAACTTCACAATTTGGGGTGTAACACATTCTACTTCTACATTCTATAGCTCTATATCCAAACTTATTGTAAGAGTAATAGTAACCATTAAAATATGGATACCTTTGTGTAATAGGTTGTTTGATAGGTCTTTTGAATTCTTTCTTCTGGTTCTGGATTTGTTTCACATTGTTCTTCTTACCATTCTTCTTTTCAACATTGTTTGAAGTTTGATTCTTCTTTCAACTTTCTCCTTTTTCAAACCCTAATCCTTCTTTGTCCTTAAAATCCTTTTGATTTGCAATCATCTCATCAAGTAAGGTGGAACTCTTCTTGAATTTTATTTCTTGAATCTTTTCTTTCTCTAAATCTAATCTCAAAGTCACAGTCTCTTCTTCAAGCTTTGAACACTTTGCAAATTTATCTTTCAATTTGGCACTTAGGCACTTAGGCAGTCTTCAACTCTTTTTCCTTCTTCAACTTGCAATTTTAGACTGGTGATTGTTTCATTTGATTGCTTGAGTTGCTAATTTGTTTCCTTGAACATTTTTATAGCTCTCATAGTTTCTTGATACACTCATTTGCATCCTTAAGATTCTCTTTCAAATCTCTATTTTTTTATTGTTCTTTATCCATATCATCAAGAGTTGATTTGAGTTCTCATTCCATATCAATTTCACAATCTTCTTTAGTAAACCCTTTAGGGATCATCTCTTCCGTAGAAATATGATACTTCCTTGTAGCCATGTATTTAAACTCCAAGATCTACCTCAACAATCAAGCTGATAGAAGGAACCAAGATCTAATACCAATTGTTGAACACCCAAAATATTGAGAGGGGGGTAAATCAATATTCACTTAAATTCATTCACTTTATCGAATTAAGCATTCATCTAAAGCATCATATTGAACTTGCAAAAAATGAAAGGAACATATAAAGCATCCATCACATCAAAGAACCCAAGAACACAAGATTTAAGTGGAAAACCCTTGAAATGGAAAAACCATGGTGAGGATTAGCTCACAATATATTATAACCAATTACAATGTCTATGGATCACTACCAAAGGGCTCACTTCCTAAAATAGAAAGAGATAGAAGGAAGGGGTGGCTCATTTCCAAAATGAATTGCTAATAGTGCATCTACAACATGCCAAAGATACAATTCCAGTTAATCCCTAAAAACTAACTTAACACACTTCATACTTTGCCACAATACCTTTCACACTTTACACTACATCAAAAATCTCTCTCACACACTCTAAACTTGTCCAATATCATAATTCACATAATAAATCAACCTTGTATATATACTATAACTATCCAAAACATCAATTAGGTTGACCCAATTAGATGAAACATGCACCACATAACCTATTGGCTCCAAACACTAACACACACACATGTTGTGAATAAAACCAAAAATTTCATAACATCAAAATAGGTTGGCATGACCCATAATCAATCCCATGATTCCACTCCTTACATACTTCAAATCTGCATGACCCCAAAATCTTTTGGTTGGCACCATATAAAAAAAACTAGAGAAGTAACATTAAAATTAACCAATTGTTCACTCACAACTTGACACACAGAACATCAAATCACTTTCCATGTGGAGCATACACACTATTAACATCCTCAAACACTTCCTCAAAATTGCATACCCTATTATTCATCCACAGTGGAATGTGAAGCATTCCAACATACACTCTATAACTGCAACTCTGTCATTTCTAGAGTCAATACTCTGTCAACATTATCTTCTATTTCAAAAGGCATACAAACTTGAATCTTAGATTTATAAAGCTCTAACATGTACCAAAATTACCTCAAAACTATGTGACTATATTCTTCATAGTGGAGGAATGTGGACCACAAAACTAGTTCACTGAACAGTGAAAACTATACATTGAGACTTAGGAAAATCTACAAAACATTTAATTTTCTCTGGACCAACGCTATTGTATCTCTATAATCAGTTGCCATCAATGAAAACACCATACACTATCATTCTCATCAATCTTCAACTATCTCCCCACAATATACATCATCATGATCATGTTTCCTATTGGTTGTTTTTTAAGAACCAAGTTGATCTTCAAATTTGCCTATGGAATTTTCCATTTCCAATATTTAGTAATCTAAAGGGATTGGCCAATGAATGAATGAAAGAAATAAAGCTTTCTTTGGGCTATGTGAAACCCGAGAGGGTGATCCCACAATGTATATTAAAGAACAAATGCAATTAACATTCAAATACATTGTACATAATAGATAATTCTCATATTACCACTCAACAACATAGTGTATCAAAAGAGTTGGCTTTTCTTTTAATAATACCCTATGCTTGGAGCATGAGAGCAATGAAATTCATCACAAATTAAATACAATGGTAATTCATTTGAAAATTTTGTGAATAAAGAGTGATTTGCTGATGAACAAACCCAAAAAATGTATTACAAATATATTACTCAAACTAGTGCCTTATCCTAAACATGGAGTCAATATTAATCTACGTAACTTGACAATAGTTTTACATATATCATCATATAAACTTTGAAAATATTTCATTATAACATCTCCACATTATATTCTCGACCACCACTTCTTATGAATATCCTAACACTCAATTCATATGAATTAACAACTTCATTCAAGAATTTACATTAATTATTTGAATCTATAAGCAAGATAAAAACCCTACATCCATTGGAAATCAATTGAGACAAACAAGACATCCTTGATTGTATTATTCATCTCATGGAACAAGTACATAGGAGAGAAAATGGCCACGAAATTTTTACCATTTTGTATTATATTTGCTACTTTATGTTATCAGAATTACATACGTATTAACATACCCATAACTTAAGACAAAACTCAAAATATGATTTGTATTCTTTTTTGAAATTATTTGTGATTAGTAGCAATGCCACAAACCCCATAATTTTGACCTTGAATTCCTTGTTATAGAGATGAAGGAGAAAAAAAGCTTCGGGCCGAAAAGTACACATGTCACAATTTTACTAGACTGCTAAAACATATATTCCCTTTGCAGTTACAATTGCATCCTCAGATGGAGAGAAACATATATGAGACAAAATTTATTCTCATTTGTTGTTGGAGATCTGGTCCCACCTTTCAAAAGGAATCTTAGTTTTAACAATATCCTCATGCTCAAAAAGTGTGTCCACGCACACAAAGTGAAAGTGAAAGAAAGCATAAAAGAATAAAACAGGGAAGGACATAGAATATGTCCATGTTTGCAAACTTTTCATAAATTCAAATTGGGGAGAAAGCAATAAATTTTCCATACTTTAGAAAAAGCCTAATCTATTGTAATTTTAGGCTATGCATTGCATATCTCCCATCCATTACTCACCATGATTGCAGATTTCAAAATTAGAGTTATACTTGCCACCCCATCATTGCACTTAATCCTCTAGTCTATCCAAGTATTTTCTCTTCCAAGCTAGGAACTCCTCCTCAGAGGGCTAATTGAATTTCATGACATTATCAGCCCTTTGTCTATAAGGTGAATAATTGGTAACAACTTGATTGGCCTCCTTATCAAATTCTACAAGGACAATCTCTACATGGGCCAGCATGTCTATGTTCCTCTTTAGTGTTCCCATATCATGCTCCTAGAAAATCAAAGCTGCTTGACTTGAAATAACATCATTTGTTTCCTTTCTCCATTCATGCAAAGTCTTGATGTTACCATCATCCCTTAAAATGGATGACAAGAGACCATGATGTGACTCACAAAAATTATTGACCAACACACTTATCCTAGCTTCCAAAGGCTCAATAACTCCCCTGCATTCTTGAATATCATTTACAATAGTAATGGTGGGCTTAAGCTTCTCAGGGGGGTTATCTTCCTGCTTGGCTCCAATAGGCATCATCCTCAATTCTTGCAATATGGGGATCCATGTCTCCATAAGAGGAATATCCCTCTCCTTATCATTGCCAAAATTATTTATAGTAGATTTCATGGAGGAATAACTATCATGGATACTATTCAGTCTATTAACAACCCCTCTATTTAAGAATTCCAAGACTGTAGTGACAATCTTCACATTATTCATAAAGACATCCCTATCATGATTGTCACATTTCTCTTTATAATCATTTAACTGCCTAAGCAACTCCTCCTTGCTGACACCTTCTTCAGCCTATGGTACTCCTGATGTACCAGACTCTATCATTGAAATGGGCACTGTTCCCATATTATATGGAAAAATTTCCCATGAGGAACTTGTTGAAGGGGTATAATCAGTGGGTGCAGCTTCATGTGGAGTGGTAGGAGAATCAACACTAGTTTGTGTTTTCACTCTTTGTTGTAAATTTTGCAAATTCTCCTCCAATAAAGCTATTTTTCGTTTGTAGCTACATCTTTTGTTGTTCAGTCCTTCCATATTGTACGAACAATTCATTGTATTGTTTCCCAAACTTTTCCTTTTATGTAGTTACAGATTCCACAGTGGCTCTTGTGAAATGAGCGACATTTACAGACATATTTTCTGCCTCAAGAGCCGATGTCTCTAACACTCCCTTTATTATTAGGCCTCCCCTATAGTTAGGGGCATCTTCAACAATGACAAGATTTCTTGTACTTGGGGCTAGGGACCAAATAACTAAAGCATCCCATTGCTCACTAAAAGAAGATCCTTGTAGTGCAATTGCAACCTCTTCTTCTAAATTGTAGAGAGGTATGCCACATCTTTTTATTATATCAAAGAACATAGTAGAAGCCAAATCTCATTCTAGTAACAACAAAATACCACTATTTTTTATCAAATTTATACCCTCTTCTGCAGTCATCCCTTGGAACTTAGGTCTCATTTCATTCAAAACTTGTATTTGAATGATAGCAAGACGAAACTCTGGATGAAGACTTCTTTTCTTTGCAAAATTGCTGATATATCCATCCTTCTTGGCCCTGTAGGAAAATTCCATGAAGGTTTGAGATCTTATAAATGAATCATCATCCCTAAATCTCGTGCATGCTTCCACTCTAACATCATCCTTGCCATTAAGCCTAGTGAGGTTAGCCTTACTTAACTTCATACCGAATTATTGTCATACCATTTATGTTGGTGTAGGAGGTATTCCTTATTGCATTTCCTGCTCAAATACCCAAATTTCCTCATCAAGTTCATCATCATAATCCACCAAACCTATTTGTTAAACCTTTTGCTTCTTCAATGGTGGCTCTCTTGGTGGTGAGGCATGTTGTGATGGGGCATCAACATACATAATTTCAAGCTCTGTTGTCCTTGAAGGAGAAGGTGGTGGCATTTTTGGCACAGGAGAAAGAGGTATTTGCTCTTCTTGTTGAGAGAAAGCAACCACTATATCATCTTTCTTTACTTTGTTATTCTTATGAAAAACTTTATTTTTTGTTCCTTAGGAGGCTGATTTGTAGGCCTTTCCTCCACAATAGGGATTTATCCTCCACTTTGTTCCTCTTCCATGGGGGATTTCCCCTTGTCTTGAATTATTCTTTCACCTCCAAGTTGGCCAACCATTTCTTCAAAGTTCTGGAACACATATTCCACTCTCTGCATTATATTGGGGATTTGTGCAAGACAAAAAAATTTAGGATCTTTTTCCTTTTCGTTTCTTTGCATTTTTTTAAAAGAGATCCACTTTGATTTTCTACTCTCTTGTTCCAAAAAATCAAAGATGTTCCTTAATATATCCTTAGGAAACTGGAAAATATGCACAAATTTAGAACTCTTGTTCCTATCCTTTAACCAGGCTTTGAAGCCTTCAGGATCATGATGCTCTCTTGTCACTACTCTTTTTATGCAAAAAGCCTTGAGTATATCATTTATCTTATTCCAACCTCCCTTTTTCATTACAAAATAAGAGAAGCATGTGTATGAGGGAAAAAAATGTTCCTTTTCCATGCTCTAACAAGTTTGTTTTCTCCACACTTCCCAACTAATACATCACCTCAAGAAATTTGATTCTTTCTGAGACATACTTAGGCAACAAATGAGGTGCAATAGTGGAACCATACATTCTCAAAATATTAAATGTAGGGTATAGGATAACATCTTCCCAATTATGATTAGCCCCTAGCTCCAGCCTCCTATCTTTGGGTCTTAAGAAGTCATACAGGGCCTAGGGAACTCTTGGCATACTCACAACCAGGGCTCTTCTCAACTCTAAAGAAAATAAGTTCTCAAATACCATATAATCAAAAGTTCTGTCATCCTTATCTAGGACAATAGTCCAACACTGAACATACAACTTTGAAGTACATTCCATCCTATCCAATGTCATATTCTACCCAAAGTAAGATGCACCTTTGAATAGAAACATGTGCATTAACAATGAGTACTAGCTAAAGCTCACTCAATCTGCAACCGTTTTTAATTTCACCAAATCCTCATGAATTCTCCCTGCTAGAAATCCTACATAATCATATGTTGTGCAATACTGAGGGTGCTAAATGTGGGCTGCCATATATATCCATGCAATGGGAATTCCACTAAAAAGATCATAGAAAATTATTTGACAAATGGAGTAGAAATTTCTTTGGAAATAAGGGAGAAAGTAATTAACAGGAAAAGGCTCTTTATCAAATGGTCCCAATGTGATATTTTGGCCCCCAATTTCTGCTAAGTACCTTGGCAATATATGGACCCTAAATGCAATATTAGTTCTATCATACTCTTCCCTAAGAGACTTTTCATTAATTTTAGGCATATCATCACTCCACTTGGTGAGTCTGAAGACATGATAAATCTCTTCCTTGGTGCCCTTAACCATGTCAATTCTACCATAAGACCTCACAGTTCTGGTGACTGGTTTGTAATTCACAACTATTGCTTTCAACAGATTGATATCTAGGTATACATTAGGAATGATGAATTTCCCTAGTTCAAGATTCCAAGGGTTTCCAATTGGAATTCCCATGTTTCTATTTTTTAACTATCCATACAATAATTCCCACCTAGTGCAAGGTAGTTTGGCACCCCTAATAGAACTATTTTTGTCAATTAAACCCTCAACTACTTGGAGACCCCGAAGAAGCAATTGACCTTTAGGTTTTTTACTGGTTGAAGGTGGCAGCTGTTCAATAAGGTCTTTACTTAAAATTTTTTTGGGAAAAGAGGCTTCCCCTCTTGGTGAAGATGCTTTTGCATTGGGAGCCATAACTCAAGGGTTTTATAAAGCAAGGTTTCTAGTTTCTTAGAATAAAACCATCGACTAAGAGTTTGGCAAGAATTGTAACAATGTAGGATCAACTAATTGCTTTCAATGAACGTCAAACCTTAAATGAAAAGAAAAAACCAAGAAAACCCTAATTGATAGAAAGATTTGGAGACCACAATTTATCAATAATTCTAATAAGAAGGAAATGATTCACTTACTATTTTTTTGTAGGTTAATAACCCTATCTTCAACATCGGACAAGCTAGAAAACCATAGCACAAGCTCTCCAAGTGTGCAAAATGTCTTTCTCAATGCTGAATTATACTCTGAAAGTAATTTTTAATATCTATGCAACCCATTGATTTGGTAGCTTGACGTCCTTTCTATTATTAAGGCTCACTTGCCTTCAAATTGAGCTTTGAATGTCACCCATTGATCACATAGATGTGTTGATTGAAAAAAAATCTAGATTAAGTCAACCTGATTTGAAAAAACTAATTGTAAGTAGTCATAGCATTCATCAAATCAAAATAATCCAAGTGGAGGGGCTTGCTTGTCAAGCATAGGCTCCACTATCGCTTCAGTACTATCTGCTTGGTACTAAAGCGATGTCCACTTTTTAGCCTTCCCATTTCCCCATGAAGCATATTCCTCATGCAACTCCAGGCAACAGGAAGATGGGAAGGGCTGAGATTAAACTTCATGCCTTCAATATATTCATCTCTTAACATAGGAGCACTCACACTCTCCCATATTTCTTTGACATAACCAATTACAATCCATATTGAAATATCTCAAAATTTGTTTAAAAAACGTGCCTCATATTTCCTTTTAGTAGCCCACACTTTATTGTCATACCTTGTGCAAAAATATATTTTTAATATTAGCCTTTATTCTAATGTCCTTCATTCCCTCCAGGTTGCTCCACGTGGTGCTCTCCCACTTTTCTGTTGGGAGCTAGGTGACAGAAATGGGCCCCGCATAGGATAGCAAGGACCAGTCAGGATTGACCCACATCACTCGCTATTGGCCATCGATCTTCTCTCATCAGAGTGTTTGCTTCTCTTTGTAGCTTAGTAGGTCCCCCAACCTTGGGACACAAGTCCATAGCCCACTAGCATGTGACAATAATTTATTGCAAATTTGGAACAAACAGGGTAGCCGAGAATGGCCTGTATGAAGACACTCCACATGACACCCATCATTGATCTTCCTTAAAACTCCACTTGTTGACCCTTTGAAAACACTGGGCCCTCTACCAGGCATGCCATGCGGCAACTGCTCGCTATCCTATATTGTTATTTTAATGAGAAATGAAGCAGAACGGGGATGTGGGGCACAGTGGAGGTTTACTCACGATGATCAAATGATCAACATAGAACCTAATATCTACACATGTCAAAAATTTTACTTTTAAAAGAGGGGCCTGACTAGGCACACAACGAGTTTGGACATAAGGAGAAAAAGATAAGACCTTAGGTAAATGAGGAAAATTAAGCCAAACCCAAGGCCTGGCCAAGACTTAGATAAAATTCAATGAACAAAATAATAAAGCAATATTTTCAATACATCCATGGGACTAACAAGATCAAGGGGCCAATTTATCAATGAGGCGAAAGGCATAAAGCAGAACATGATCGGGAACTAACAATATGAGGTCAACAACAAATTATAACATCAATAAGGAATTTCACACATAGATCTTTTTGAGATGGTTAAGGAGCACAAAACCCTAAAGCATGGTTAACAAGATAAAACCCTAAGCCCACAATGATGAGAATAACCAGGTTTAGAAAAAATTTAATTAGTGGAAAATGAAAAATTAAGGGTTCCACTAGTGGCTTCGATTGGGGAAACATGCCTCTCGTAGGCATGGAAATATCCTAGAATCTTAGGTTGAAGCAGACCAACCAGAGAGGACCAAAACCAGGAACTACTCAAACCAAGTAGCCGGACTAGACTAGACACAACCAAAGCAAACACACCTATACACAAAATTTATAGGATTGTACAATGTACATGGAAAAGAACACACTTCAAAAAAAGTATGGCTTCAAGAACTATCCATGTACTGGAAACTCAATAATTTCACCTATTAATTCTTGTTTGAAATATGAGTCATTTCCATGAGTGTTGGTAATAAAATAAGGTCCAAGCCATAATCCTTCAAACCTTCCATGTTTTCCCTTATCTTCGGATCTTTCATTCCACATCAACACCAGGTTCCCTACTTGAAATTTCCTTCAGGATACCTTTTTTTAATGCATTTCTTGACTTGCAACTGGAACATGACACTTCTTTTCTGAGCATCCCTCCTTGTTTCATCTACTTCCATCAATGCATCAATCCTATGTTGCATTGCATCACATATGTCCTCATCATACTCTTGGAAAAACTTATACATCTACATTAGGTTGTTTTGTGGTAACCTAGTTGAAATACTATATACTAGGTCAAAAGGTGCATATCTAGTGGCCTTCTTAATAGTCACCCAATCTGACCACAAGGCCAACCTTAACTTGGAATCCCAAG
Organism: Sequoia sempervirens; assembly: GCA_007258455.2. Lineage (NCBI taxonomy): Eukaryota > Viridiplantae > Streptophyta > Pinopsida > Cupressales > Cupressaceae > Sequoia > Sequoia sempervirens. The sequence continues at coordinate 219,465,061 of VDFB02000013.1, forward strand.
CTCTTTTATTCTTCTCAAGAATCCTTTTGATGATTTTCATCAAGCTTTTATTGCTTGATTCTGCTTGACCATTTCCTTGAGGGTGATATGGTGAAGAATATGACATCTGGATTCCATGTTTTGAGCAAAAATCTATAAACTCCTCATATCTAAAGCACATTGCATTATCTAAGACAACTTTCTTAGGTACTCCAAATATGCTCAATATGTTTTCCATGAAGAAGTCTGTGACTACTTTACTTGTTTCTCTTTTTGTTGGGATGGCTTCCACCCATTTTGTAAACTAATCTATGGCCACAAGAATCCATGAATTCCCCCCACTAGAATTTTCAGCTATTTCTCCAATGAAGTCAATACCGCATTGTTGGAAGGGTGCCTGCACAGTAACTGGTCTAAGAGACAAGTTGCTTGAGAACTTTAATTTCCCAGAAAACCTTTGGCATGCATCACATGTTCTTCCTAGTTTATATGCATCCTTAAAAGCTTTAGGCCACTAGAATCCAACCCTCAATACTTTGTGGGTAGTGGTTTTAGCCATATAATGTCCACCACATACCCCACCATGCATTTCTTTTAACAAATCAGAGGCCTTGGTCTCATCAACACACTTCAACAATACACCCTCTAAATTTTTCCATAATAACTCACCTCTTATAATCACATACTTAATGGCGTGTAACTGAAGGGTTCTTTTTTCACTTTCTGTCAATCCCTCAGGGAAATGCATTCTCTGCAAGTAATAAAAAACATTTTTATACCAATCTCAATACTCCATATCACAAATATATGATCTCTTGGAATCATCTTCTAAATTTATCTAATTGGCATCCAGGTTCACTTCAGCCATTAACTTGGCCAATCCCTAACCTCTCACTAGTTTGGTTATCTGGGTGTCAAAATTAAATTTTTGAATTGTATTTATTTACCTACATCTTCTACCCGTGACTTCTTGCTGGGTAAAGATGTCCTTCACAGTTGCAGCTAAGACATAAGCAATGACCGTGGCTCCAACTAGATAAGTCCCAAAGTTCTTCATAGCCTGAACAAGTGCATATGCTCGCTTCTCCATTAAATCATATTTTAATTTTGTAGCTTGAAGATACTTGCTAAATAAAGCAATTGGTTGTTCAAAACCCTCTTCATTATTTTTTAACAAAATAACAACAATAGTATGAAACGATGCAAATGAAAAGATTTGTAATGGCCTAGAAAAGTCAAGTCTCCTTAAAACTAGGGCCTCCTTGATGGCTTGTTTTATACTCTTGAATGCCTGACTAGGCTCCTCACTCCAAACCACCTTTTTCTCCTTTTTTTAACATTTTGGAGATAGGTCTTGTAATTTCTACAAAGTTAGTTACAAATCTCCTCAAGAAATTTATTTGGCCAAAGAATGATTGAATGCATTTTACATTCCTTGGTTGAGGAATCTTGTCTATGGCTGCTACCCTCTAAGGGTCAATTCTCACTCCCTCTTTGGACACAATGTGCCCCATCAACTTTCCTTCAGTAAACCCAAAGGTACACTTCTTAGGGTTCAGTGAGATCCCCTATTCTAAGGCCTTGATAAATATCTTCTCCAAGTGCATGCAATTTTCCTCTTCTTTCTTGGAGTAAGTTGTCAATTCATCTTGGTAAATTGCCATGAAATTCAAAAAAATCAGAAAAGGCTACATCCATAGCCCTTTGGAAATTAGCACCTACATTGGTTAAGCCAAATTCCATCCTTACATACACATAGGTGCCCCATGGAGTTGTGAATGCAATCTTATACTACTTAGAATGACTCACTTTCACTTTTTTGTATCCAGAAAATCCATCCATCATTGATAATAGTTGACAACCAATTACCTTATGCAACATGGCTTCCATGTTCGATAGTGGATAGTTGTCCTTTAATGATGATATGTTCAACTTCCTAAAATCCATGCATAACCTTATAGCACCATTTTTCTTCCTGATTGGTTTGGGATTAGACACCCATGAGGAATGCCTAATGGGTTGTATGATTCCAGCATCCCTTAGCTTAACCAACTCCTCTTGCTTTTTTGGAGCTAAGGTATGATTGATTGGTCTTTGCTTCTTCCTGAAAGGCTTGGTGTCTTCTTTTAGAGGAATCTCATGTTGGAATAATTCTTCTCTATATGATTTCAGGTCATCATATGGCCAAGAAAATACATGTCTATATTTTCTTAATAAGGAAATCAACATTTCCTTGATCTTTGGTTTCATCTTCTTTTTGACATACAACTTTTTAGGGGCATTTTCAGTCCCCAAATTCACTTCTAGATCCTCTAGATGGGTGGTAGTTGTTTAAACCTTTCTCTTATCCTGACTATTAAAGACTCTTTCTAATGCTACAAGGCCCTTGGGGATTTTGTGTGTTTTTAGCTGAATGACCTCATTCCCAAAGACTGTATCCTTACCATCTACATTTTCAACAAATGCACCAAAATAAATCTCCTGGCTTTCATATTCATCAACACATTTCAAAAGTTTCAGAATATCTTCATCATCTTTGAAAATTTTCCAATTGTGTACATTGTTAGGGATTGATTGCCTTGCTTGTACCTAAACCTTTGAGATACCTACAAAAGTTATATCATCTGGTCTTAAATGCAATGTTTGCAAGTAAGTATGCCACTCTGTTCTATCCTATTTCCATCCAGTCTATTCCAAAGGCATCAAACTGTTTAATGGAATCTCAAACAATATTTCTATATTATTTCAATTTTTTGTTCTTGCATGCATATTTGGATCTTACCTCGGATATCACCAACTCAGAATCACTGATTACCATTAACTTCTTTATCCCATGCTTTTCAGCCAATCTCAATCCCAATAAAAATGCTTCATACTCTACCACATTGTTTGTGCAAACAAAGGACAATGTGAAAGAAAATTTGTATGTATTGTCACTAGGTGATACCAACAATATTCTTGAACTAGAGCCTTCCTTAGAACTTGCACTATCAAAGTACATCTTCCATAGTCCATCCTTATCAGATAGTCTTATAACTTAATGGTCTATAGGTGTAGGGTTCCTATCACATTCTCTTGATATCTCTTCTACTTTAAACTCATTAATATCAGTATCTATAAACAAAATTGTATCATCCTCACGAGTATGTTCCAGCATATGTGGCACCTTTTGCTCTCTAACCACTTGGACATCCTTACTATGAATGGGGAAAGTATCATAAGACATGTCACACTAAATGATACCTCCCATGGAAGCACTCCATTTCTTAGATAGAAGCATTCGATAATTGGGTGGGATATCTACTACCACCACACTCATCTTAAAATCTTTCTCTAGATAAGCAAGTAATCTATAAGGAAGTTCATTGATCACACCAGTAACAGGGACTTCCCTTAAATCCATAACATAACACTTGCCATGGGTACTATTAAATTTTAGCCCCAATTCCTTCATGATCTTGGTGGGAATTATGTTGTTTGATGCTCCAGAATCAATAATATATTTTTTTAGAAAATTTCCCTCAACAATCAGTGTGAGGAAGAGTGGGTCTATTTTTCTAGGATAGGTTGTGACTAAATTCCCTAGAAAAATATGAGGAATCTCAGTAATCACTCCCTCAACTTCTTTATCTTTCTTTTCCTTCTCACTCACTTTGGGTGGAGTGGACACCAGTAATTCAGAATAGGCTATAGTAGCACCATTGATAAGGGCTACTTCCTTTTGTTTGTGTTCATCAATTCTCATCATCTCAAGTAAAGGAACAAATTTTTTTACTTGACTAAGCAATTGAAACATATCAACAAGAGTATATTTTGGTAATTCAATTGGGGTCATACCTTGTTTTGTACCACTCTCCTTCTATTGATTCTTTGTTATTTCAGTCTTGGGCTTGGCATATTTTCTTATAACTTCAGTATTCTGCTTCTATGCCATTATCTTCACAACAGGGGACTTGAGCTCTCCATTTGCTTTTGGTTTATCAACTTTTTTATCCCAAATATTATCTCCCTTGCTTTCCTTACCTTTGACTGCTTCTACTTTACCATGAATCTTTTTCTTTCTGGCTTTCACATTTTTCTCCTTGATAAAGAGACCAACACAACTACCCTGGTCACCACCTACTATTTTGTTCCTTAGGTGATATGAGATTTTGGCTCCACTGTGTATCGTGCAATTTCCTCATTCAAAGGTCTCCTTAGGGACACATTGTCTTCAGTTAATTCCAATGTGTACACTTCATTATCACTATCATCATCTTCATCAGAGGAACTTACTAGTGATATGTGGTGGAAATATGCCTTTGGTCATCCACATCCATTTCAGATGAGCACTCATTGTCAACAAAATCAGAACCATCCATGATCATATTTATGTCAATATCATCCTCATTGGACTAATCACAGTCTTCAAGTCATCTTCTTCTACTTCAACCATCTATGTAACTACACATTGATGAGGAGAATGTGGCATTTGACAAAACATGCACCAAGGGGTATCATCAGAAAAATTGCTTGAGTTCTTCTGCAAAGGGTCTAGAGGAACCTTGTTATGAGCATTTCTCTAATTATTGGTAATGGGCTTCCCATTTATGCCAGTTTGTATTATATGGGTGATCTTGCATTCGAGGAGGTCTTTCATTCTTATGATAATCAGACCTTTCATTTGTCAAACCTTTCTCTTGTCTGGCAATTCTGTTACTTAGATCCTTCATGGTATTATTTACATTATTAATCTTATCCTCCAAAGAATTTCCCTTGGCACCAGAGTTTTTATCCTCCTTCTTTGGATTTTTGAGGATCTTTACATCATCCCTCCTCCCCACTTTACCAATTTCTCCACTGATATTATCAATATGGATAGCCATCTTATAAGCCTCTCTCAATGTTTGACGATTCTTATCCAGCAAGCGATAGCTCATTTTTCATGAAAGGCATTGTAATAGTTCACCAAGCATACACTATCATTTAATCTTAAATGAGGAGGTAGCCAATTCATGGCCTTTCGAAATCTTACATTGAAGTCAACCATGACCTCATTTGAACTTTAACAATATTATTAAATTGATTCAAAAGAAACCTTGAATCAGTTTTATCACCACACTGCTCTTTGAACAACCTCTCAAATTCCTCCCAAGATCCAATGCTCTCAGTAGGAAAACTTCTATACCTTTCTCTGGCATCCTTAGTAAGTGAATACATGAATAAATTCATTATGATATCCTCTGCTTCTACCTCAAAGTCATCCATGACATTGGAAAATGCTTTGAGGTGGTCTTCACCACTCAAGGCATTGTTTCCAGAGAATCTAACAAACGCGGGCTTCAAATATTTAGGAAATGAGTTAGGATAACTAGGAATTCCAGTAAAGCTATTGGTATCTTTCAACTTGAATTTTTCTCCTAGTATCTCAGTGTCTATGAGAATTTCTAGGATCATCATCTTTTCTATCATCATATTGACACTTATCCTTACCCTTTCCATCTCCATTATTATTTCCACTTCCTTTCTTCTTTCCCTCATCATCTTCAAAGTAAGAGTTCTTATTTTTATCATTTCCTCCACTTCTACCACCCTGATTCCCACCACCACTACCATTGGAAGTATGTCCCTCAGACTTCTTCTTTTGTGATTCATTATCAGTATGTCCAGAGCTTGAAGCTTCATGGTTTGGTATGAAGATCTTAAGAAAATAAATCTTTCTAACTATCTTTGGATTGGCAACTTCAATTTCAGCTTTCTTAAAATCTTCTTGTAATTTTTCATTTTCCAATTGCAGTCTCAAGATCTTGGGGTTCAAGGGTGTAGTGAATGGGGTAGGATCAATCTTAACATTTCGGAGGGAAGCATTCATAGATGAAGTATTGGTACTTGTTTTGGTATTGGTATTGGAGGTATTAAAGGTAGTTTTTTTTGGAAAATCAATGGGCTTCTTCCCATGATTTATATGTTGTGATTTCTTAACAACAATAAACGAATCTGAAGCTTTGGTGGTTGCAATGGATGTGGTATAGGTATTAGTAATAGAGGTTCCCATTTGGATGGTTACCTTAGGTGGATCGGGAGCCATTTTAGCAACAAACTTAGAAACATTTTCCTGAAATGATTTCTTCCTCACTTCTTCTTTCATCTTTTCTATCCTTTTCCTCTGAGCATCTCTTTCTTTCTTTTTAGATTTAACTCTATCTTCCTTTTCCTTCAACTTATTTAATTTCTTCTTCTTCCTTAAGCCTACACTCTTCCTCTTCTAAGGCTTGCATATCTTTGTCTATGTCTTCTTCATCTTCTAAGTCATTTCTAGCCTCACTTGGTGCAGGAGTATAGTAAGTTTGATCAATTGGCTCTTCCTCAAGGGAAAGGTGCAATTCTACAATAGGGGATTCACCTCTTGGCTTAAATTTTTTTCCATTAAAAACAAACCCAACTCCAGGGGTTAAAGGTTATGAGAATTTCTTATTTTTCTCCCAGAATTCCAACCTATCCTCCTCTCTCGAGAGGTCAAGTTCATTATCAAATACTTGCTTAGTGGGAAAAATTCGCTGATCTACATTAGGCACTTCAATTTCATGTGCCTCTTCATGGATGTTTGCACTATTTACCTCATTATTAAAGTAGGATATGCATCAACAATGGATTCAACAGACTTAATTGATTCAACATTTTTCTTCACCCATGTTGGTTGCTTGTCCTTTTCAATCTTGGGCTCCAGCTTCTGCTCAGGATGTTTCTTCGTATAGCTTCTTGTCTTCTTTATGGTGTCAAATAGTATGTCAAAATCCTCCTTCTCATGTTCTATTTGAGATTTTATCTTTACACTAGTATAAGATACTTCAGAATTGCCACCTAGGATGCTAGGAAATAGAAATTGATTGTACTTTGGCTTGGTACTTGTAACCTCAAAAAATGTGAACCAATTATTCTCCAAACAGTGAAGAATAGTAAAATACTTGACTCTAATTGTACCATATCTAAACTAGAGACTTTGGACTTACCAATCCCCAACAGAGTCACCAATCTGTTGGTTGTTTTTTAAGAACCGAGCTGATCTTTAGAATTGCCTATGGACTTTTCCATTTCCAATATTTAGTAATCTAAAGGGATCCAAGCCAACGAATGAATGAAATCAACAAAGATTCTTCCTACACTTTGGGCTTTGTGGAACCCGAGAGGGTAATACCACAATGTATATTCAAGAACATATGCGATTAACATTCAAATACATTGTATATAACAAATAATTCTGGTGTAGGAGCACCTTGGAAATATCATGTTTCCATGAAGTAAATTTTGAAGGGATGATCAATTTTGTTGTTTCAACATTGTTCAAGGATTATTTGAGTCATTTTTCCATGTAAGAGGTCATTATAAGGGTCAATGTCCAAGGTTTTGTGTCAAATTTGAGAAAATGTAAAAGATGTCACACAAAGATGTGAAAATTGGAAAACTTGCAAAATTGCAAAAAAGTACAAAATAAGGGAAGGTGAAGGATCATGGTCATTTAGAGGTAGTTAGAAGTTGATAAGCCAATTATGAATTCCTATAAAAGGCCTTGTAGGAATTTGATAATGTGTGGGTGATTGAAGTTTTGATTTTGAATAATGAAAAAAGCACTGTATTTCTGTTATTTTCTTCAGATTTTAGTTGTTTCCATGCATGATATAGCCTAGTATGGCTAGGAGTACATTCCTAATTGATTTCATGTGTAATTAGTCTCAATCAACTTCCATCCAAACTTGGTTTCATGAAAATTGGTGTAAAATTGAGCAAGATATTCTGATTTATCATAAATCTGTCAAAACCCTAGTTAGTGTAAACAACATATCATTTTTTAGTGTCTCTTGTTTTATCCAATTAAATTTGCTCATATTTGGTGGATATACACTTAGTAGAATATTTTTCCATAACCTTGGAGTTTTGGATCAAGTGTTTAAGTTTGATGTGTCAAAAATGGAAGTTTGTGATTGCAAATCTGTGTAATCAAACAAAAAATAGAGTTTAAGAGGGTTACTGCCTAGGGTTTGTAAAAATACCCATGTAAAGAGAATTTTGACAGAAAAATAACCATAAGTAGACCCAAATGGATGTGTTCCAAGTGTTGGTTAATAAAAAGTGAGTTTGGAGATAAGAAAACCAATAAACCCCTGTTGGTGTCATGCCTAATTAGGCCTTATTACAACGTGGACAGTCATGATTTATTGTTGTTACAAAAAAAAAATTCTCAACTTTGATATGTTTTAAAATGGCTTAAAAGGAATCCTAAAACCCTCTCATAGTTTTGGGTTATGGTTTGTATAAAAAGATATTGTTGACAATCCCTTATTGCAAGACATAGTTGCTAATTGGATCAGTCCATTTGAGAATTCTCATATTTATGTTGTCTAAGTTGGTGTTTGGCTTTGAATCTTCCATTTTGGTATTGATTAAAAGGGTTTGAGGAAAATACAAGAATTTATGCCTTTATTTCAGATTGGAGTCTTAAAATAAAGAGTTTTATAAAGAAGGAAGAGTCCTAGTTGTTGTTAGGATAGTCACTCTGGAAGTTCTTAGTTTTGTGATGATTACATTGGTAAAAGGGATTTGGTCCATTCTAATTGATGTTGTCTAAGGTATTTAATGAGTGGGTTGAGTTTTCATCTCAGTTTGGATACTTTGAGTTAAGAATTTTATGAGGGATTATGAAGGAAACATGAAGTCCTAATTGAAAGCACAGTCAAAGATTGTTTGAGATTTTATGAAAGTGAGTTTCTTCCTCTAAGTATTGTATAACATTCTCATAATACCACTCAACAATGTAGTGTATCAAAAGAGTTGGCTGCTCTTTTAACAATACCCTATGCTTGGAGCATGAGAACAATGAAATTCATCATAAAATAACTACAATGACAACTCATTTGAAAATTTTGTGAATAAAGAGTGATTTGCTAATGAACCAACCTAGAAAATGTATTACGAATATATTACTCAAAACCAATTCCTTATCCTAAACACAGAGTCAATTTTACTCTACATGACTTAACAACAATTCTACACATAGCATGATATAAGCTTTGAAAATACTGTATTACAACATCTCCACATTATATTCTCGACCACCACTTCTTATGAATATCCTAACACTCAATTCATATGAATCAAAAACTTCATTCAAGAATTTACATTAATTCTTTGAATCAATAAGCAAGAAAAAAACCCTACATCCAATGGAAATAAATGGAGACGAACAAGACAATCCTTGATTATATTATTCATAACTCATAGAACAAGTACATATGAGAGAAAATGGCCATGAAATTTTCACCATTTTGTATTGTATTTTCTAGTTTATGTTATCAAAATTACATACGTATTAACAAACCTAGAACCTAAGACAAAACTCAAAATATGCTCTATATTCTTTTTTACAATTCTCTATGATTAGTAGCAATAGCATGAGCCCCGTACTTCTGGCCTTAAATTCCTTCTTGTAGAGACGATGGAGTAAAACAAGCTTCGAGCCAGAAAGTACACATGCCACATTTTTACTGGATTGCTAAAATATATTTTACCTTTGCAGTTACAATTGCATCTGTTGAATGGAACAACTGAGAGTGGGGGAGTTGAATTAGTTGTCACATATTTTAACCTTCAAATCAATTACTGGAACTAATACTTAAAAATGCTTAAATGATTAATCTTCAAATGCCAATGTAGAAACTCAAATCCACCATATAAAAATAATAACACCAGATTTGCATGGAACCAATGAGGGAAAAACCATGGTGAGGATTAACTCACACTATAGAGAATATCAAAACTAATTACAAAAAGGCTCACTGCGTGAAACAAGGCTCACTTTCTTAGATAAGGATTACTTCCTGAAATAAGGACTCACTATCTAAAACAAGGATTTATTGTACAATAGGGTGACAACCCTGAGGGATCATTTCCACAGAGATACAAAGAAGACAAAGAAGACTTGTTACAAGGAGACAACAATCCCAATGCAACAAAGGATTCCACCACAATCACTTGATCAACTTGCATGAATGATAGGGTTTTCCTTTTGCTCACTGCATCCAGAAACTCAGTATTAAGTTTCACACTGATCTTCCACACACAAATTACACACACTTTCTAAATAGAATCAATATTGCATCTACTCTTTCACTTATCTTCCTTCTTTTCTCTTGTATGTTTTTCATTACTATCTCATCCTATATTTATACTATCTCCAACCTTGAACAAGATACAAAGTCTGCCATCCAACTTCAAATAAAAATTAGGTTGGCACCAAAACATCCTAGGGTGGAATTAGAATGAGGGTGACCCAAACACACACTTCATCAAGACCAAAAATAGATCCAAAACACTTCATTAACTTCAATGATAGTGCTTAACACACAGTCGACCAAACCAGCGTAAAAAATAGAAAAATTAAGCTCAAAACTTCTAGAAACCAAAAATATCTTCAATGCAATCATAACATCTTAACTCTAGAACCGCAAGTCAAAATACTTCATCAAAAAGAAATATGGACCAACAACTTTTCTCTTGGACCTCAACTAGAACACAAAAAAACATTGTTCACAACTAGTGAACACAACACAAACTTCACAATGAACCAATAGCCAAACATATGGATATAGAAACCTTCAACAACTATGAAAAACATATTTGAACAACACAAACATAAGGGCAAATACTGGATCATTATCTTGAGCAACAACTGAGTACTTGTAATCTTCCTTTAATACAATTTTCTTAATATCCTCAACATATACAACCAACAACAACTAGTAGATAACCAATTGACCATTTGACATCAATGAAAACACTTTCATTCCTTTCTCCATTCCTGCAACAATGTCCCCCTTTGTCATTGATGTCAACACATGATGTGAAAAACCATCAAAGACACCATACCAATTCTGAATATACTTCTCAATATTTTTTCTTTTTTGCTTCTCCCCCTTAGAACATCTTCCTCATTACCTGCTTTCTCTCATTAGCTTTCTCTCCTTTTCACATGATTTCTATGCTTTTCACATGATTTATATCATTTTCACATGCTTTCTCTCCTCCTTTGACATCAATGGCAAAGGAAAAAGATATGTTCATTGAATCTTCCTTTGACATGAAAACAAAATACAATGACAATACTTGAAACTACCTACTCCTCCTACGAGGTAGCCACCAAAATATCAGTCCAAAAATATAGAACCATGAATCCACCAGACTGATGCATCTCCAAATGCATCTCTTCATTTATGAAAGGAGTGGAAATAACCCCTAACTACTCCTAGAGATACTCAAAACTATCTTTAGGAAGAGCCTTTGTAAATATATCAGCAATCTAATCCTTTGTCAAAACATACTCAAGCTTGAATTCATTCTCCATGACCTTCTCTCCCAAGAAATGATATCTGATAGATATATGCTTCATCCTCGAGTGCATCATGAGATTCTTCAAAATGTTAATTTCACTTGTATTATCATAAAAGATAGAAATGGGATCATCATATAGCACTGCAATATCTTTCAATGTATGTTTCATACATAGAACTTGTGTACAACAAGATACAACAACAATATAATCAGCTTCAAAAGTAGACAAAGAGATTAAATCTTGCTACTTACTCAACCATGCCACCAATCTGCATCCAAGAAAAAATGTACCACCACTTGTACTCTTTTTTTCATCTACACATCCAACCTAATCTACATCTGTATATGCACTAAGTGTAAAGTCAGTATCTTTAGGATATCACAATCCTTAATCCAGAGTGGCATTCAAATATCTGAATATTCTTTTAATAGCAGCAACATGAGTTTCCTTTTTATCTTCCTGAAATATAGCCACAATATAGACCACATGCATAATATTTGGTCTAATAGTAGTCAAATACAATAATCTACCAATCATAGATCTATACCTACTCTAATTAGCCTTAGGTGAATCATCATCTTTACTCGATTTGCAACTTGCCACCATAGGAGTACTTACTAGTTTGGAACCATCCATCTTGAACTTCTTTAACACCTCTCTCACATACTTAGACCGTGAAATGAAAATTCCTTTCTATGTTTGATTAATCTGTAGCCCAAGAAAGAATTTCATCTCCCCAAACATAGAAATTTCAAATTATTTATGCATCTCTTCCACAAACATCTTTCACATCTTTTCATTTCCTCCAAAGATAATGTCATCAACATATACAACTACAATCAAGATTTTGTCATTTTCAATCCTAAAGTACAAATTACTATGTTTTGCACCTTTGTTAAATCTTTTCTGAATTAAATACCTGTCTAACCTTGCATACCAAACTCTAGGAGCTTACTTCAATCCATATGAATCTTTCTTCAATCTACACACCATATCCGGTTGATTTGTTAACTAAAATCCTTCTAGTTGTTCCATGTAAACTTCTTCCAACTCACCATTTAGAAATGTTGAATTGAAATGCATCTGATAGAGTTTGAAATATTTATAAGAAACCAATTCCAAGAACATCCTTATAGCTTCCATTCTTTCTATCAGGGAAAAAGTCTCCTAAAAATATATGCCTTTTACTTGTGAGTAGCCTTTACTCACAAGCCTCACTTTGTTTCTGACAACTTCTCTATTCTCATTCACCTTATTTTTGAATACCCATTTTGATCCAATGATATTTTTATCTATGGGTCTTGGGACCAATTCCCAAGTATGATTCTTCTCAATCTGCAAAAGTTCTTCTTTCATGGCTTCCTTTTAATGTTCATATTTAAAGTTTTCACTCACTTTCTTCAGCTCAATCTCAGAGAATAAACACAAATTTACTTCAGCAGTAGCTTTACTTCTGGTTAATACACCTTTTATCTTGTCTCCAATAATTTTATTTTCTAAATGATTCCTTTGTACATATTTTGGTGTCCTAGGAGACATCACCAGAGCATCTTCTTCTCTTTCATTTTGTTCATCCTCCTTTTTTTCTCATCTTTATCCTGTTCTTCCACAATTTCTTCTATTCTTACACAATCATGTTCATTAGACACATATCCATCAATATCAATAGAATTCTTTATTATCTCATCAACCTTCACATTCAAGCTCTCTACAATATTTCTCAGTATTTTATTGAAACATCTGTATGCATTGCTTTTAGTTGAGTATCCAAGAAATATTCCTTCATCATTTCTTGCATCAAACTTTCCCAAAATTTCCTCATCTCTTTTGATATAGCATTTGCTTCTGAATACCTTGAAATATTTAACTCTAGGAATTCTTCTATGCCATAGCTCATAGGGAGTCTTTGTACTATTTTCCCTTGCCTAAACGTGATTTAACACATAAATAATAGTATGAATAGCTTCTTTCCAGTAAAATTTTGGTAATTCAGCTTTAGTGATCATTGACCTAGTAGCCTCTTAAACTGTCTATTTTTCCTTTCAACAACTCCATTCTGCTGAGGAGTTTTCAGAGAAAATAACTGTCTCTTTATTCCATTCACTTCACAAAACATATTGAAATCATGGGAGGTGAATTCTCCACCTCTATTATATCTTAAGCATTTTATCTTCAAATTCACTTCATTTTCAACCATAGCCTTGAATCTATCTAATGCATCTGATTTCTCTCTAAGAAATGTAACCCATTTATATCTAGAATAATCATCAATTAAAATAATAAAGTACCTTTCACCATATAGATTTTTCACTTTCATATGACCACAAAGATCTATATGAAATAAATCTAGTAGTCTAGTAGTAGATTGTTATTTTGTTCTATAATGATTTTTTGCTTGGTTCTCGAACTAACAATTCCTGGAAATAGCATTAATAGGCTTTGTAATTCTTGGTAAATATCTCATGGATTGAAAAACACTAATCCTTTCCAAGTTATCAAAATTCATGTGACACATTCTCCTATGTGATAACCAACTATCATTTATTTGAGTCATAAAACATCATCCATCAGCACCCTTGAGTTGATAAATATTCCCTTCAAATTTCTTTCCTGTAGCAATCAATGTTTTAGATCCTTTCTGTATTTCACATTTCTCATCCTTAAACACAAGATCATAGCCTTTTCTGCATTTTTGACCAATGCTCAAAAAATTATGCCTTAAACCCTTAACATAGTAAACATCGTCAATATGATGCTTGCCATCAAAACTTACTGAACCTATCCCACATATTTTAGCACCAATATCATCTCCAAACATAACCAAGCCTCCATCATATTTCTCAAGATTAACAAACTTACTCTTATCACCAGTCATGTGATGTGAACAACCACTATCAACTACTTGAAAATTCTTTTCTTGTTTAGCATGTAGGGCAAAGATAATCATACGTTCATTTTTCTCCTTCTCCTTCTCTGGAGGGCTTTCCTTTTCCTATTTTTTTGAATTAGTAGAATTAGGTTCATCCTTAATTGCCAAGAACAAGCATTCATTGTCATCTGGATCTTCATATTATGAATCTTCATATGAAATACTAGGATTCTCATTCACATAATAAGCTTTGTTAATCTTCTTTCCTTTCTTTTCTTTCTCATATCTTTGTTTATTCCTTTTAGCTCTTTCCAGACACTTTGCAGCACCATAATGACCTATTTCTCCACAACTAAATCATTTAAAGGGAAACTTACCTTCATTTTCATTCTTCTTACAGATTTGGCTTCTATTTCATCAAAGTTCTCTTCATCCAGATCTTTAACTTTTGTAGCTTTAAAGACAGTCTCTAATTTTCCTCCATTTCTTAGACTCAGCTTCCTCATCTCATAAGATGTCAAAAATCCTAACAGTAGATCCTTAGTACAAGTCATATAATCTATAGTTTGCTCAATAATACTCACCTTCTCACTATAAGCATTAGGAATAATTCTAAGAATCTTCTTTACAATCCTGGTTTCATCTATAGTATCACCAAGTGATCGCATTCCAGTCACTACCCCATCCAATCTTTGTACATAAGCTTTGACATTTTCATCTTTAGAAACATGTATAAGATCAAATTGTGTTTCCAAATTCTACAATTTCACCTCTTTAACTCTTTCATCACCATCATGTGCTCTTTCTAAAGCATCCCAAACTTCCTTAGTTGTCTTCAAATTTTGAACCTTAATCAACTTGGAATGTACTAGAATATTCTTCAAGATGAACTTTTCCTTAATGTTCACTCCATGTGCTCTAATCTCTTCAAGTGTACTTGGACCATTAGCATGAGGAGTGTAAGGATTCTTGTAAGCTTTCTCCACATCATATCCACAATACTCCAGATATTCTTCCATCAATACTTTCCATATACCATAATTAGTTCCATCAAACCTTAGATAATCAAAGATCATTTTGCTAGCCATCCCAGACCTTCCTCAAGAAATTAAGCTCTTCACCAAGGACCAAGCTTTGATACCAATTGTTGAATAGGAAAAATGAGAAGGGGGTGAATTAGTTCTTATGGATTTTAACCTTCAAATCAATTATCAGAACTAATACATAAAATTGCTTAAATGATTAATTTTCAAATGCCAATGTAGAAACTCAAATCCAACATATAAACATAATAACACCATATTTACATGGAAAACCCAATGAGGGAAAAACCAAGGTGAGGATTAACTCACACTATAGAGAATATCAAAATCGATTACAAAAAGGATCACTGCCTGAAACAAGGACTCATTGTCCGGAACAAGGACTCACTTTCAAATAGGGCTACAATCTAGAGGGCTCACTGCCACAGAGATACAAAGAAGACAAAGAAGAATTGTTACAAAGATAATAATCCCAATGCAACAAAGGATTCCACCATAGTCACTTGATCAACTTGCATGAATGATAGAGTTTTCCTTTTGCTCACTGCATCCGGAAACTTAGTATTAAGCTTCACATTGATCTTCCACACATAACTTACACACACTTTTTGAATAGTATCAATATTGTGTCTACTCTTTCACTTATCTTCCTTCTTTTCTCTTATATGTTTTTCATTACTAGCTCATCATGTATTTATACTATCTCCAACCTTGAACAAGATACAAAGTCAGCCATACAACTTCAAATTCAAATTAGGTTGGTACCAAAACATCCTAGGGTGAAATTAGAATGAGAGCAACCCAAACATGTGCTTCATCAGGACCCAAAATAGATCCAACACACTTCATTAACTTCAAAGATAGTGCTTAACACACGGTCGACTAAACCAGTGTAAAACACAAAAAAATTAAGCTTGAAACTTCTAGAAAGAAAAAAATTCTTCAATGTAATCAAAACATCTTAACTCTAGAACTGCAAGTCAAAAGACTTCATGAAAGAGAAATCCAGACCATCAAATTTTCTCCTAGGACCTCAACTAGAACACACAAAAAAATAGTTCACAACAACTAGTGAACACAACTTGAACTTCACAATGAACCAATAGCCAAACATATGGATATAACAACCTTCAACAATCATGAAAAACATATCTAAACTGCATGAACATAGGGGAAAATGCTATATCATTATCCTGAGCAACAACTTAATACCTATAATATTCCTTTAATACAATTTTCTCAATATCCTCAACATATACAACCAACAACAACTAGTAGATAACCAGTTGACTAGTTGACATCAATGACAACACTTTCATTCCTTTCCCCATTCTTGCAACAACATCCTCAGATGGAGGGAAACATATATGAGACAAAATTTATTCTCATTTGTTGTTGGAGATCTGGTCCCACCTTTCAAAAGGCATCCTTGAGCAATTTTAACAATATCCTCGTGCTCAAAAAGTGTGTCCACATACATAAAGTGTAAGTGAAAGAAAGCATAAAAGAATAAATTAGGAAAGGACATGGAATATGTCTACGTCTACAAACTTGTCATCAATTCAAATTGGGGAGAAAGCAATATATTTTCCATACTTTAACAAAAGTGTAATCTGTACTAATTTCAGGCTATGCATTGTATTTCTAGTCCCTTCCGTTACTCATAATGATTGTAGATTTCAAAATCAGAGTTATATTTTCCACCCCATCATTGTGTTTAATCCTCTAGTCCATCCAAATATTTGGTCTTCTAGAAAAGGAACTCCTCCTTAGTGGGCCAATTGAATTTCATGACATTATCAACAATTTATCTATAAGGCGAATATTTGGTAACAACTTGATTGGCCTCCTTATCAAATTTTTCTAGGACAATCTCTGCATGGGCCAACATGTCCATGTTCCTCTTTAGTGTTCCCATATCATGCCCCTAACAAATTGAAGCAACTTGAATTGAAATAACATCATTTGTTCCCTTTCTCCATTTATGCAAAGTCTTGATGTTACCATCATCCCTTAAAATGGATGGCAAGAGACCATGATGTGACTCATGAAAATTGCTAACCAACTCCCTTATCCTAGATTCCAAAGGCTCAATAACTCCCTTGCATTCTTGAATCTCATTTAGAATAGTAATGGTGGGCTTAAGCTTCTTACAGGGGTTAGCTTCCTACTTAGCTCCAGTAGAAATCATCCTCAATTCTTACAATCTGGGGATCCATGTCTCCATAAGAGGAATAACCCTCTCCTTATCATTGCCAAAATTATTTATAGCAGATTTCATGGAGGAATAACTATCATAGATACTATTCAGCCTATTAACAACCCCTTTGTTTAAGTGTTCTAAGACTGTAGTGACAATCTTAACATTACTGATAAAGACATCCTTATCATGATTGTTACATTTCTCTTTATAATCATTTAACTACCTAAGCAACTCCTCCTTACTGACACCTTCCTCATTCTATGGTACTTATGATGTACCAAGCTCTATCATTGAAATGTAAATTGTTCCCATATTATATGGCACAATTTCCCATGAGGAACTTGTTGAAGGGGTATAATCAGTGGGTGCAACTTCATGTGGAGTGGTAGTAGAATCAACACTAGTCTGTGTTTTCTCTCTTGGTTGCAAATTTTGCAACTTCTCCTCTAATAATGTTATTTTTGTTTGTAGTTGTATATTTTATTGTCCATTCCTTCCATATTGTACCAACACATCATTGTATTGTGCCTTGAATGTTTCCTTTTTCTGCAGTTAGAAATTCCATGGTGACTCTTGTGAACTGAGCAATATTTACAGACATATTTGTTACCTCAAGAGTTGATGTCTTTGAAACTCTCTTTATTATTAGTCCTCCCCTATAGTTAGGTGTAGCTTCAACAATGTCAGGCTTTCTTGTACTTGGGGCTAGGGACCAAATAGCTAAAGCATGCCACAACCCACAGAAAGTATATCCTTGTAGTGTAATTGCAACCTCTTCTTCTAAATTGTAGAGAGGTCTGTCACATATTTGTATTGTATCAAAGGCAATAGAAGAAGCCAAATCCCATTCTGGTAACAAAAAAACACCACTATTTCTTACCAACTTTCTACCCTCTTTTGTAGTCATCCCCTAAAACTTAGCTCTCATTTCATTCAAAACCTGTGTCTGAATGATAACATCAGGTAACTCGGGATGAAGACTTCTTTGCTTGGCCAGATTGCTGACACATTCATCCTTCTTGGCCTTTTAGGAAAATTCCATGAAGGATTGAGATCTTATAAATGAATCATCATCCATGAATCTCGTCCATGCTTCCACCCTGACATTGTCCTTTCCATTAAGCCCAGTGAGGTCAGCCTTACTTAACCTCATACCCAATTGTTGTGATACCATTTTTGATGGTGCAAGAGGCATTCCCTATTGCATTTCCTATTCAGATACCCAAATTTCCTCATTAGGTTCATCATCATAATCCACTAGACCTATTTGTTCAACCTTCTGCTTCTTCAATGGTGGATCTCTTGGTGGTGATGTTGTGATGGGGCATCAATATCCACAATTTTAGGCTCGATTGTCCTTGGACGAGAAGGTGGTGGAATTTGTGGCACATGAGAAAGAGGTCTTCACTACTATTGTTGAGAGGGAGAATCCACTATATCATCTTTCTTTGCTTTGCTCTTCTCCTGAAAAAAAAATATTTTTTGTTCCTTAGGAGGCTGATTTGTAGGCCTTTCCTCCATAACAAGGATTTCTCCTCCACTCTGTTCCTCTTCCATGGGGGCTTTCCCCTTGTCTTGAATTACTCTTTCACGTCCAAGGTGACCAACCATTTCTTCAAAGTTCCGGAACACATATTCCACTCTCTACATTATATCGGGGATTTGTGCAAGAGAAATGAATTTAGGATCCTTTTCCTTTTCCTTTCTTTGCATTTTGTTAAAATAAATCCACTTTTATTTTCTACTCTGTTGCTCCACAAAATCAAATATGTTCCGTATTATATCCTCAGGGAACTTGAAAATATGCACAAATTTAGAATTCATGTTCCTATCCTTTAACTAGGCTATGAATCCTTTAGGATCATGATGCTATCTTGTTACTTCTCTTTTCATGTGAAAAGTCTTGAGTATATCATTTATCTTATTCAACCTCCCTTTGCCATTACAAAATCAAAGAACCATGTGTATGAGGGGAAAAATGTTCATTTTCCCTGATCTAACAAGTGTTTGTTCTCCACACTTCCCAACGGATACATCACCTCAAGAAATCCAATTCTTTCTGGGACATACTTAGGCAACAAGTGAGGTGCAACAGTGGAACCATACACTCTCAAAATAGTATATGTACGGTATAGGATAATATCTCCCCAATTATGATGAATCCCTAGCTCCGGCCTCCTATCTTTGGGTCTTAAGAAGTCATGCAAGGCCTTGGGAACTCTTGGCATACTCAAAAGCAAGACTCTTCTCAACTCTAAAGTGAACAAGTTCTCAAATACCACATAATCAAAAGTTTTGTCATCCTTATCTAGGATGGTAGTCCAACATTGAACAAACAGCTCCAAAGTACCTTCCATCCTATCCAATGTCATATTCTAACCAAAGTAAGATGCACCTTTGAACAAAAACATGTGTATTAACAATGAGTACTAGCTAAACCTCACTCCATCTGCACCCCTCTTCAATTTCACCAAACCCTCATGAATTCTCTTTGCTATAAATCCTACATAATCATATGTTGTGCAATACTGAGGGTGTTGAATATGGGCTTCCATATACATCCATGCCATGGGAATTCCAGTAATAGAATCATAGCCAGTTATCTAAAAAATGGAGTATAAATCCCTTTGGAAATAAGGGATAAAGTAATTAATAAGAAAAGGCTCTTTATCAAATGGTTCTAATGTGATTTTTTGACCCCCAATTTCTACTAAGTACCTTGGCAATATATGGACCCTGAATGCAATCTTAGTTCTATCATACTCTAGCCTAAGAGCCTTTTCATCAATTTTAGGCATATCATCACTCCACTCGGTGAGTCTGAAGACACAAGAAATCTCTTCCTTGGTGACCTTAACCATGTCAATTCCATCATAGTACCTCACAGTCCTGGTGACTGGGTCATAATTCATAGCTATTGCTTTCAACAGATCGATATCCAGGTATACATTAGGCACATTCAATTTCCCTAGGTCAAGATTCCAAGGTTCTCCAACTGGAATGCCCATGTTTCTATTTTTGAACCAGCCATAGAACAATTCCCACCCAGTGCAAGGTATTTTGGCACCCCTAATAGAACTCTTTTTGTCAATTAAACCCTCAACTACTTGCGGACACCAGAGAAGCAATTGACCTTTAGGTTTTTCACTAGTTGAAGGTGGCAACTAGTCAGCAAGGTCTTTACTCAAAATTATTTTGGGAAAAGAGGCTTCCCCTCTTGATGAAGATTATTTTGCTTTGGAAGCCATAACTCAAGGGTTTTTTAAAGCAGGGTTTCTGGTTTCTTAGAATAAAACCTTCGACTAAGAGTTTGAAAGGAATTATAACAATGCAGGATCAACTAATTGCTTTGAATTAATGCAAAACCTTAAAAGAAATGCAAAAAACAAGAAAACCCTAATTGATAGAAAGATTTGGAGACCACAATTTATCAATAATTCAAATGAGAAGGCAATAATTCACTTACTATTTTTCTGCAGGTTAATAACCATATCTTCAACATTGAACAAGCCTAAAAACCACAACACGTGCTCTCCAAGTGTGCAGAATGCATTTCTCAATGCTCAATTATACTTTTAAGTAATTTTTAATAGCTATGCAACCCATTTATTTGGTAGCTCAACATCCTTTCCACTATTAAGGCTCACTCAAATGAACAAGAATGACTCACTTGTCTTCGAACTAAGCTTTGAATGTCGATTGTTGATCATGTGGATGTGTTGATTGAAAAATGATCTAGATTAAGTCAACCTAATTTGAAAAAAATGACTGTAAGCAGTCATAGCATTCATAAAATTGAAATACGCTATGTGGAGGGGCTTGCTTTTTAGTTGTGGGATCCGATATCTCCTTGGTACTGAAGCAATTTCCATGTGTCAGCCTTCCCATTTCCTTGTGAAACATATCCCTCATGCAACTCTAGGCAATGAGAAGATGGGGAAGGGATGAGATTAAATCTCATGCCTTCAATATATTCATGTCCATAGCCCACCAACCCTTGGAAATAATTTATTACAAATTTGGAACAAATGGGGTAGTGGGGAATGGCCTATATGAAGACACATCACATGACATCCACCATCGATCTTCCTTAAAAATCCGCTTGGTGACCTTTTGAAAACATTAGGCCCACTACCGAACATGACATGTGACAACCACCTGCTAGCCCGTGTTATTATTTTAATGAGAAATGAAGCAAAATGGGGACACGAGGGATGGTGGAGATTTTCTCATGATGATAAAATGATCAACATAGAACCTAATATCTACACATGCCAAAAATGTTAGTTTAAAAAGAGGGGCCTAACTAGGCACACGATAGGTTTGGACATAAGGAACAAAAGATAAGACCTTAGGTAAATGAGGAAAATTAAGCCAAACATAGGACCCGACCAAGACTTAGATAATCTTCAACCCAGATTAAAATAAAGCAATATTATTAATATGTCCACGAGACTACCAAGATCAAGGGGTCGGTTTATCAATGAGGCGAAAGGAATAAGCATAACTTAAATGACTAGGAACCAACAGTATGAGGTCAACAATGAATTATAACACTAATAAGGAATTTTAGACTTAGATCTTTTTGAGAGGGTTAAGGAGCACAAAACCCTAAAGCATGGTTAACAAGATAAAACCCTAAGCCCACAATGATGAGAATAACTAGGTTTAGAAAAATTTTAATCACTGGAACATAGAAAATTAAGGGTTCCACTATTGGCTCCGATTGGGGACACATGCCTCTCGTAGGCATGGCAAGATCCTAGAATCTCAAGTTGAAGAAAACCAACGATAGAGGACCAAAAATTGGAACTACTCGGACTAGGTAGAAATACCAGACCAAAACAACCAAAGAAAACACAACTATACACAAATTTATAAGATTGTACAATGTACATGGAAAATAACACACTTCAAGAGAAGTATGGCTTCAAGAACTATCCATGTACTGGAAGCTCAATAATTTCACCTGTTAATTCCTGTAGGAAATATGAATCCTCACCATGAGTGTTGCCAATCAAATAAGGTCCAAGCCATAATGCTTAAAAATTTCCATGTTTTCCCTTATCTTCAAATCTTGCATTCCACATCAACACTAGGTTCCCTACTTGAAATTTCCTTGAGGATATTTTCTTGCCATGCAAGTTCTTGACTTACAACTGTGACTTGGAATTTCTTTTTTGAGCATCCCTCCTTGTTTCATCTACTTTCACCAAAGCATCAATCCTATGTTGCATTGCATCACACATGTCCTCATCATACTCTTGGAAAAAAATTATACATCTGCATTAGGTTGTTTTGTGGTAACCTAGTTGAAATACCATATACTAGGTCAAAAGATGCATATCTAGTGGCCTTCTTAACAATCACTTGATCTTCCCACAAGGGTAACCTTAACTTGGAATCCCAAGCTCTTTTATTCTTCTCAAGAATCCTTTTGATGATTTTCATCAAGATTTTATTGCTTGGTTTTGCTTGACCATTACCTTGAGGGTGATATAGTGAAGAATATGACATTTGGATTCCATGTTTTGAGAAAAAATCTATACACTCCTTAGATCTGAAGTACATTGCATTATCTGAGACAATTTTCTCAGGTACTCCAAATTTGGTCAATATGTTTTCCATCAGGATGTCTGTGACTACTTGTTCTTTTTGTTGGGATGGATTCCACCCATTCTGTAAAGTAATCTATGGCCACAAGAATCCATGAATTCCCCCCACTAGAATTTTGAGCAATTTTTGCAATGAATTCAATACCCCATTGTTGGAAGGGTTCCTGTATAGTAACTAATCTAAGAGGCAAGTTACCTGAGAACTTTAATTTCCTAGAAAACCTTTGGCATGCATCACATGTTCTTACCAGTTTGTATTCATCCTTAAAAACTATAGGCCACTAGAATCCAACCCTCAATAATTTGTGGGAAGTGGTTTTAGCCATATAATTTCCACCACATACCCCACCATGCATTTCTTTTAACAAATCAGAGGACTTGGTCTCATCAACACACTTCAACAATGCACCCTCCAAATTTTTCCACCATAACTCACCTCTTATAATCACATACTTAATGGTGTGTAACTTAAGGGTTATTTTTTCATTTTGTATCAATCCCTTAGGGCATTGCATTCTCTACAAGTAATAAACAACATTTTTATACCAATCATAACACACCATATCAAAAATATATGATCTCTTGGAATCATCTTATAGATTTGTCTGATTGGCATCTAGGTTCACCTCAGCCATTAACTTGGCCAATCCCTGACCTCTCACTAGTTTGGTTGTCTGGATGTCAATATTAAATTCTTGAATTCTGTTTATCCACCTACATCTTCTACCTGTGACTTCTTGCTGGGTAAAGATGTCCTTCACTGCTGCAATTAGGACATAAGCAATGACCGTGGCTCCAAATAGACAAGTCTTGAAATTATTCATAGCCTTAACAAGTGCATATGCTTGCTTCTCCATTAAATCATATTTTAATTTTGCAGCTTGAAGTGACTTGCTGAAGAAAGCAATTGGTTGTTCAAAACCCTCTTCATTCTTCTGTAACAAAATAGTAGCAATAGGATGAAAGGATGAAAATGAAAAAATTTGTAATGGCCTAGAAAAGTCAGGAGTCCTTAAAACTAGGGCCTCCTTGATGGCCTATTTTATACTCTTGAATGCCTGACTAGGCTCCTCACTACAAACCACCTTTTCTCCCTTTTTCAACATTTTGGAGATAGGTCTTGTATTTTCTACAAAGTTAGTTACAAATCTCCTCAAGAAATTTATCTGGCCAAATAATGAACGAATGCCTTTTTCATTCTTTGGCTAAGGAATATTGTCTATGGCTGCTACCCTCTCAAGGTCAATTCTCACTCCCTCTTTGGACACAAAGTGTCCCAAAAATTTTCCTTCAATAACCCCAAAGGCACACTTCTTAGGGTTTAGTGGGATCCCATATTCTAAGGCCCTGATAAATATCTTCTCCAAGTGCATGCAATGGTTCTCTTTTTTCTTGGAGTAAGTTGTTAAGTCATCTTGGTAAATTGCTATGAACAAGTCAATAAAATCAGAAAAGGATACATCCATAGCCCTTTGGAAAGTGGTACCTACAGGTTAAGCCAAATTCCATCCTTACATACACATAGGTGCCCCATAGAGTTGTGAATGGAGTCTTATACTACTCGAACTCCTTCACTTTCACTTAATTGCATCCAAAAAAAACATCCATCATTGATAATAGCTCACAATCAGTTACGTTATGCAACATGGCTTCCATGTTCCACATTGGATAGTTGTCCTTTAAGGATGATATGTTTAGAATCCTAAAATACACGCATAACCTTATATCACCATTTTTCTTCCTGACTGGCACGAGATTAGACACCCATGAAGAATTCCTAATGGGATTTATGATGCCAACATCCCTTAGCTTAACCAATTCCTCTTGCATTTTTGGAGTTATGGTAGGATTTATTGGTCTTTGCTTCTCACTCAAAGGCTTGGCATCTTCTTTTAGAGGAATCTCATGTTGGAATAATTCTTCTCTATATGCTTTCAGGTCATCATATCGTGTATTTTAGGAAAGACATGTCTATATTTTCTTAATAAGGCAATCAACATTGCCTTGATCTTTGGTTTCATCTTCTTTTTGACATACACCTTTCTAGGGGCATTTTTTGTCCCCAAATTCACTTCTTCTAGATCCTCTAGATGGGTGACAGTTGTTTTAACCTTTCTCTTATCATGACTATCAAAGACTCTTTCTAATGCTACAAGGCCCTTGGGGATTTTGTTTGTCTTTAGCTGAATGACCTCATTCCCAAAGACTGTATCTTTACCATCTACATTTTCAAAAAATGCACCAAAATAAATCTCCTGGCTTTCATATTCATCAACACATTTAAAAAAAATTAGAATATCTTCATCATCTTTGAAAATTTTCCAATTGTGTACATTGTCAAGGATTGATGGCCTTGCTTGTACCTCAACCTTTGAGATACCTACAAAATTTATATCATCTAGTCTTAATGCAATGTTTGCAATTAAGTATACCACTATGTTTTTTCCTCTTTCCATCCAGTCTATTCCAAAGGTATCAAACTGTTCAATGGAATCCCAGACAACATTTATGTATTGTTGTAATTTGTTGTTCTTGCATGCATATCTAGATCTTACCTGGGATATCACCAACTCAGAATCACCAATTACCATTAACTTCTTTATCCCATGCTTTTCAGCCAGCCTCAAACCTAGTAACTATGCTTCATACTCTACCACATTGTTTGTGCAAACAAAGGACAATGTGAAAAAATTTGTATGTATTGCCACTAGGTGATACCAACAATATTCCTGCACTAGACCCTTCCTTAGAACTTTCACCATCAAATTAAATATTCCATAGTCCATCCTTATTAGATAGTCTTATAATTTAATGGTCTATAGGTGTAGGGTGCATATCACATTCTCTTGATATCTCATCTACCTTAAACTCATTAATATTACTATCTATAAACAGAATTGTATCATCCTTGGGAGCATGTTCCAGCACATGTGGCACCTTTGGCTGTCTAGCCAATTGGACATCCTTACCATCAATGGGGAAAGTAGCATAAGACATGTCACACTGCATGCTACCTCCCATGGAAGTATTCCATTTCCTAGATAGAAACATTCCATAACTGGATGGGATATCTACTACCACCACACTCATCTTAAACTCTTTCTCTGTATAAGAAACTAATCTATAAGGATGTTCATTGATCACACCAGTAACAGGGATTTCCCTTGAATCCATAGCGTAACACTTGCCATGGGTACTATCAAATTTTAGCCCCGATGCCTCCATGATCTTGGCGTCAATTAAGTTGTTGGATGCTCCATAATCAATAATATATTTTTTTAGAAAATTTCCCTCAACAATCAGTGTGAGGAAGAATGGGTCTATTTTTATAGGATAGACTATGATTGAATTCCCTAGAAAAATATGAGGGATCTCAGTAATCACTCCCTCAACTTCTTTATATTTCTTTTCCTTCTCACTCACTTTGGGTGGAGTGGACACCACTAATTCAGAACAGACTATAGTAGCACCATTGATAAGGGCTACTACCTTGTTTGTGTTCATCAATTCTCATCATCTCAAGTAAAGGAATAGAAAATTTTAATTGACTAAGCAATTGAAATATATCAACAAAAGTATATTTTGGTAATCAATTGGGGTCATACCCTATTTTGTACCACTCTCCTTTTGTTGATTATTTGTTGTTTCAACCTTGGTCTTGGCATCTTTTCTTGTAACTTCAGTATTCTGCTTCTGCGCCTTTGTCTTCACAACAGGGGACTTGAGCTCTCCATCTTCTTTTGGTTTATCAACTTTTTTAGCCCAAATATGATCTCCCTTGCTTTCCTTAGCTTTGAATGCTTCTACTTTACCATCAAAATTTTTCTCTTTGGCTTTCACATTTTTCTCCTTGATAAAGAGACCAGTAGGACTACCTGTTATCACATGAAATTTCACCCTGTTGAACCTGATGTTCAACACTTCAGTGTAACATGGGAAGACCTCTAAAGCTATGGGTTACTTATAGATAGAGGTCAACCTCCAAATAAGGCTGACTTCCTTTGGTATCACCTAAACTACTGATTCTGTAAAGGAAAAGGGAGAAGGAGTGCATAAAAATAAAAATAAACCCTATGGTGATACACCGAACTGGTAAGAGCAATGGAATACTTAGGTTACACTTGAAAATTGACAATGAACATAAGATTACACATCAAATTTTGTAAGCTTTGCATTAATGTTTCACAAACAGGTTCAATTCACACACTTTTTCAAAAAAGGAAAAGATTTTCAAATATTAGAATCCATGTGTGATTATGTGAACACAATTTGTGATTCGTATAATGATACTTTTGCAAAGGAAGGCATGGAAACACTAGATAAAGTTATAAGGGAATAGAAGAAATTCACAAAATAACTTGATCATTAACCTAAAATACACAACACTTTGCAAGAACAAGATGGTAATCTGAAACATCAACAGTGACCAAGGTAAGCTCTGTATATTATGCCCCAAATGAGTTACAAAAGTGTGCTAATCTGAGAAAGGACTGTCAAAGTCACAAACTTTCGAAAAACATAAGAAGAACTTTTTTACAAAGAGGTAAAAATGCCCTATCTACAAAAGTCCCAGCCCCTAGGGCTTACAAAAGGTATTAGCGTCTAGAAAAATGTTAGAAACCAAGATCAAATTTGCAAACTGAAAAGACCTTCCATAGAAGAGAAAATTAGAAAAAGTAGAGAGGTTGCAAAAGAATGTGCAAATTGATATATTCGAAGTACAAAATATTACAAGAGATAATTTGCTTTATAAAAGAAAAGATGCATAAACCTAATATTATCTTGAGCAACAAGATAGCTCAACAAGATAAGGATAAAACCTATAACTTAGGAATTAAATATGCCTAAGTAAACTTATGCAAAGTGTAATTAATAATTAATTACACCAACACCCCCACATAAGTGCAACTTGGGGAGAAGCAGATTATTATGCAAATATGAGTCCCGACAACAAGACCTAATTAGGTACTCATGTATAAATGCAAAGAGAGTGAAAACCCAGTGGGAAAAACCCCCCCTCAGAGAGATGAACTGCTACGAAGAAGCACTAGAAGAACTTTGAAGAAGCAACATTGGAACCCCAAATCCAGCAAGCGAGGAAAGATACTTCTGTTTGCAAAATACCATATTGGAATCATAAATGCAATAGTAGACCCGATGCCAAGGAACACTGGAAACTCACATACTGGATCAACCTTGGAATCTATAAGCAACAGTAGATGAAAGGATGAAAGGACCCATAATGATGACAAATCTAGAAGTTGTGTCTCTCGAAGCCAATGCAAAACTAAAACTAAAACTACCCATAGGATGAATACCATCAAGATTTTGGAACATTAACCATAAAAATATGGCCTTCAAATAAGAAATATTTGAACCAATGCGGATCAAGAACCATAAAATCCCAACTAAAGTGTGAACCGAAGCAAACCAACGATGTGTCTAGCTAAGCAAGAAAGAAGCTAAGGGAAACAACAGGAAACCAGACAAACTCATGTGAGTTGTCACCAATACATATAATGGATGCAATAACCCCCCTTAATGGAACTTTATATCAGTTCATTATTACAATACACAATGATTGTAGAAGGAGAGAATGCAAAACTATAGAAACATAAGTGAAAATGCAAACCTAGAGCATGAAAAAAAAATGAATGCATGCATAAAATAAGTTACACATTTTCTATAAATGACCTTAGATCTGCATAGATTCCAAAACCATCTTTCTATCACCGTGAAAATCATGAAAAACGGATAAGCGAGTCAAAAGATATGCTTCCCGGAGTGAAAACTGAAACATCTGACTTCCGAGGCTGAAAAAGGAATAAAGAAAGGAAAAAAAGAAATCACACCTATACCATTGTGTAGAGAATTGAAATATCTTTTCGATGATATCTCGTTTGCAAAAAAAGGACGTCGTATGTGAAAGTTATGCCCATTTCCATGAAAGTTGTCCAAAGAAGTCCGATTTGGCCCCCAGAAGCCCTCAAGGGCTAAAAAAATAAGCCCCCTAGTTGCCTGGGTAGACCAAGGGCCGGTGACGGAGCCCTTGGATGCTGATATGACTGGCGTAGGGGGCTGGAGGCTTGGCAGGGGTTGGATCTGGGCGCTTAGTCGCCCATAAGACCGTGGCGGGGGCTGGATCCAGCGCTGGGGGTTGTAATGAAGGGTGGCGGCTAACGGTGTAGGGCGTTGGTCACCCACATGACTGGCTCCTAAAGCTTGCAGGGGCCGAGATCTCCTAAGTGGTAGGTTGGTGGCTCTGGTGGGTGGCGGTGCTCCAACAATGGTGCAACAGAGGCCGTTGGGTGGCGGACGGGTGATGCTGCCTTTTAAATGAGCAGCGCCGAAAATCAAATTTTTTTTTATTTTTTTATATATTTTTTATCACATTTATGGAAAAGATGCATAAACCTAATCTTATCTTGAGTAACAAGATAGCTTAACAAGATAAGGATAAAACCTATAACTTAGGAATTAAATATGCTTAAATAAACTTATGCAAAGTGTAATTAATAATTAATTACACCAACAAAAAATCTACCCCTAGATCTTTTTAATGAAATTAATGTTGCATTCAAGTGTATCCCTGCTATCCATGTCAGTGAAGGGCCACTCCAGGAGAAGTCCTCAGATCTTTTGCAACCACAACATTAACTTCTGGCCTCCGTGTCCACCCTCGAACTTCCATCAGAGCTGCTTTGAATGCCCTGGAGTATAGCCATTAATATCGATCTACCTTCTGCCAGCAGAGATTCTTGTTGTCACTAAGACTCGTGGCCTTTTCTTTCTTTCATTTTTCCTATGCTCAAGATCTTCCTGGAAGTTGACCATCTTTGAGAAGTAGCATCTGACCTTCAGGTTAGATTCAAGCACCATTTTTTCACCAAGCTGACCCATGCCTGATCACAAAGCAGATCCATACCGCTTGCATTCCGTTGATCTTCCACAAGGGCGATCACAATAGTCCAGCAGTCAATGGTTCACCTTAGTTCTCCCTGATTGGGCGAACACACTCCATGTAAGATTCCTGGGTGGTCAAAGGTCCTTCAGACAAAATTGCATGTCAGTGAGACACTAGTCGTGTCTCCCCGATGCGATTATGCCCTTCAGCAGTTATCGACATAACTCACAACCGTCGGCAAGAGTATCTTTTTCAACCAGAAATCATAGCGAATGTAAAACTTTCTCCCCGATGATGGCCTTATGAACAACTGTCGGGGAGACTTTCATCTATCGGAAGGACATCATGGTGGGTTCCATTAGTCACACCGAAGGTTTAAAACCATCGGCGAGACCATCGCTTGTCGATAAGACATTACATCGACCCCTTCCATTCCTCCCAAGCTTGAACCTTCTTTTGGTGTGACTCCCACTGGTCGGCAAGACGTCACGGCGAAAGCACCCTCCATTGGCGAGACCACTGGTCATTGGCAAGACATCACGCTGAACACAACCCCATGGCTAGGAGTCTTACCGATTCCAAATATCTATTCGGCAAGGCCCTATTAGGTCAGCAAGACCTCACATTGAGCGCCAAACATTACACCAAGACCTTCGTTTCGGCGAGACCTCACCTTGTCGGTGAGACATCACAGCGAGAGCACCAACTTTCACCGAGACCTTCATCTTTCGACAAGACCTCTCCCCGACGCCTGTCATTTCGGCGAGACCACGATAGGTCGGAAATACCTTACGCCGAAACCTTCATCTCTCGGCAACCTCAAACCATTTCGGGGAGACCACCAATGGTTGGCGAGACCTCCCGGTGAGCTCCTCCTATTTCGGCGAGACCCTACTTAATCGGCAAGACCTCTCGTCGAGCTCCTTTCTTTCACCGAGACTTCCTCTTGTCGGCTAGACCTTTCGTCGAACTCCTTTCTTTCGGCGACGCTAGCCTTATGCAATGGTCGGCGAGACCTTAGCAGTTAGGGAGACATATAAAAACCCATGACGAATAAATTTTTTGGCCAACCGGTGGATCCCAAATGAATATAACACACTGCTAGTCGACAAGACATCTGAAAGGTCCCAGCGACTTTCTTCCTCAGGAGTTTTATGCCAAATCTAAATGAGGCAAGGCTTTCCAATAGACTTGTGAAATAGCATTAGATAAAGACCTTCCCAATGAAATCCGAACACCTGCATGTTGGGGTCAACCCTTATGGGAGTCACATTTAATCTATGTGCCAAATTTAAAACATAATTTCTCCTGATTGAGCCTATAGGTGAAAATTGGGTAACATTTCTAGCGACCTCAGCTGGATGTTTGCTTGCTAAACATGCAAACCAGTAGCCTAGGCCTATCCATTGGGCATGGAGTCATTGTTCTGCTCTTCAAATTTCTAAAAACCTTGTAACTCAGCTCAAACCACACAAACTAAAAGAAACTATTGCAATTCTGTTGAAGACAGAATCTAAAAAACCAGGTGCAGCAACTACACTTATTGAAAAACATGACAAAACTAAAAATGAAACGTGCCATGGGGCACTTATTGCAAGAAAAAAAAACTAAAGCTACAACTACTCTATCCTACACTACCCAACAGTGGTAGTGATCAGACATAACCGTTTACTGGTTGTGAGAAAAAACTGCCCTTTCTTACCAACATAGGATGTGCTTCCTGCTTGCAAATTTTCCAAAAGTGATGAAGGAAAAGTAAATGTTGAGTGCATAGATTAAACACCTCTCCAATCATGAAAACTACCTCCCTTTATGTGTTAGACAAGAGGTGCATGCAACTGTTTTGAATAGTTTGAGCAACTTGCATTAATTCCTTTTGATGCTCAATCTCGTGCTCCCAAGTAGGTAATTCAAATGGCAACCCCTTTTTAGTGCATGCTAAGTGTGTCAGGTGTCTGATAGGACATCCCCTTGTTATGACACCCAACTTGTAACTTTCAGCCCCTTGTTGATCTCTAAAGACTTCATCTTTTCCTTGGAAAGATGCTGATTGGAGGTAATATGCAGGTTGTTCATTGGCTGCTATAGTTTGATCTTCTTGAAATATTTTTCTATTATTGTTTATAAGAGGATCATTTGTTCTTTCTTTCAGCTTTGTAATGAAAAAGGAGTCTTGCTTCTTTGCATCATGTATAATAATCTATAAAAAGAAACCATTAATATTTTTGATGGTTGGATCTTCTTGACTAAAGAGTTAATATCCCTGTTGGATAACTGAAAAAAAATCTTCAAATTGTGGTTCCTTATGCTCTTTTTCCATGACAAAATATAACTCCTCCTCAACAAAGTGGGGCAACTCATCAAATAAGTTCATAGGCTGCAAGACATTATCTTCTACAACTTTTTCAATAGTCTCACTGACTTGAATGGGTTGATCACATGCTTCCCTTTCATATGATACTAGCTCATCATCTATGTTAGAACAAAAAGCTTGTATGATATCATCTAACTCATAATTTTGCATTAAATCTAGATGAGTTTTATCATTTAGTTGCTCCATACTAGGCATAGATGCTATCATGCATGTGAGATCTTCATCTTCATCAACAAATTGAGGAAGTTCATCGAACAAGTCAGCAATATTCTCTGGTTGTTCCAAATCAACTGGTAAATCAGGAACCTGCATGCTCTCTTCAGCTTGCTCAACATAACCAAGTAGTTGGTCAAATGAAGAAATTGAATCCTCCTCCTCAGGTAATTCCTTTTCCACTGAAACTTGGGCATCCTCTGTCTGCAAGTGAAGATCCTTAACTGGTAATCCCTGCATTTTGCTTTCAGCCATTTTATAAACAACATCAGGATTTTTTTCAAATGAATCAAAATCTAAGGGGTTCAGTAATGAATTCGATTCAACATCGTCTTCACATGTACTATTGTTGTTTTGAGTAGTGAAAACAACAACAACTTCCTGCTCCTTCTATTCATTCATTTCTTGCTCTAATTGGTAAACTTCCAAAGCTAAATGCAATGGGTTTATGTTTCTAACCTTTTCCACGAAGAGTAAGTTGTCTAGATCAATGGGTTGTTCTTCCTTTGGTTCCTTTTCAACAGAAAACTCATTCTATTCAAAACTTGGAACAATAAACTACGGAAAGTGAAGCCCTTCCTCAAAGAAAGGATTTGGAAAGGTAGCAGCTAGCTGGGGCATTTGAGAAAGTTGTTCTTCAGGAGAGTTAGACTAAATTTGTTCAAATTCTTGTACTAAATAAGATCCTCTTTGTATCTCAACCTCCTGCTGATGAATATAAACTTGATAAGCAAGCTCCTCTCGCTACTTATTGACCTCCTGCTGATTTTCAATTTCCTCAAATTGCTTTTGGAAATATAAAGACATACTCTCCAAACTCATATTATTAGAATTTTGAGACTCATAAGAAAAATTGCTTTGTTGGCAATATTTTGTGAAATCAGCAGCATAACTGCTTTGATATGGCAGATTAGAAGGTATATAGATAGCATTTTTGTAAAATGGTGAATGGTACGACATATTACCATGAAATCAATACTTCGCCTACCAAAACTAGTTACTTTGGGCAAAGGAGTCACCAGATATGCAGATTCCAACCTCTTAAGGTCTGAAAATTGTGTATTGCATATCAAATCAGCAATAAGATGTATCTTCTTTCAGCTGTCTAATTCGACGGTCCCATCAGGCATGCCAAAAACTGTTATCACCTAAAATTGCACCCTATTGAACTTGATGTTCAACACCTTAGTGTAACATGGGAAGACCTCTAAAGCTGTGGGTTACTTATAGACAAAGGTCAACCTCCGGAGAAGGCCGACTTCCTTTGGTATCACCTAAACTACTGATTCTGTAAAGGAAAAGGGAGAAGGAGTGCATAAAAATAAAAATAAACCCTATGGTGATACACCGAACTGGTAAGAGCAATGGAATACTTAGGTTACACTTGAAAATTGACAATGAACATAAGATTACACATCAAATTTTGTAAGCTTTGCATTAATGTTTCACAAACAGGTTCAATTCACACACTTTTTCAAAAAAGGAAAAGATTTTCACATATTAGAATCCATGTGTGATTATGTGAACACAATTTGTGATTCGTATAATGATACTTTTGCAAAGGAAGGCATGGAAACACTAGATAAAGTTATAAGGGAATAGAAGAAATTCACAAAATAACTTGATCATTAACCTAAAATACACAACACTTTGCAAGAACAAGATGGTAATCTGAAACATCAGCAGTGACCAAGGTAAGCTCTGTATATTATGCCCCAAATGAGTTACAAAAGTGTGCTAATCTGAGAAAGGACTGTCAAAGTCACAAACTTTCGAAAAGCATAAGAAGAACTTTTTTACAAATAGGCAAAAATTCCCTATATACAAAAGTCCCAGCCCCTAGGGCTTACAAAAAATATCAGCCTCCAGAAAAATCTGCCCCTAGATCTTTTTAATGAAATTAATGTTGCATTTAAGTGTACCCCTACTATCCATGTCAATGAAGGGTCGCTCCAGGAGAAGTCCTTAGGTCTTTTGCAACCACAACATTAACTTTTGGCCTCTGTTTCCACCCTCGAACTTCCATCAGAGCGGCTTTGAATGCCTTGGAGTATAGCCATTAATATCGATCTGCCATTTGCCAGCAGAGATTCCAGCTATCACTGAGACTTGTGGCCTTTTCTTTCTTTCAGTTTTCCTATGCTCAAGATCTTCCTGCAAGTTGACCATCTTTGAGAAGCAGCATTCGACCTTCATGTTAGATTCAAGCACCATTGTTTCACCAAGCTGACCCATGCTTGATCACAGAGCAGATCCATACCGCTTGCATTTCGTTGATCTTCCACATGGGCGGTCACAATAGTCCAGCAGTCAATGGTTCGCCCTTAGTTCTCCCTAATTGGGAAAACACACTCCATGTAAGATTCCCAGGCGGTCAAAGGTCCTTTAGACAAAATTGCATGTCTGTGAGACACTAGTTGTCTCTCCGTAATGCGATTATGCCCTTTAGCAGTTATTGGCATAGCTCACAACCATCGGCAAGAGTATCACTTTTAGCTAGACATCATAGCGAATGTAAGACTTTCTCCCCGATGACGGCCTTGTGAACAACTGTCGGGGAGACTTTCATCTGTCGGCAGGACATCATGGCGGGTTCCATTAGTCACACCGAAGGTTTAAAACCATCGGTGAGACCATCGCTTGTTGGTAATACATTACACTGACCCCTTCCATTCCTCCCGAGCTCGAACCTTCTTTGGGTGAGACTCCCACTGGTCAGCAAGACATCACAGCGAAAGCACCGTCCATCGACGAGACCACTGGTCATTGGCAAGACATCACGTCAAACACAACCCCACGGCTAGGAGTCTTACCGATTCCAAATATCCATTCGGCGAGACCCTATCGGGTCGGCAAGACCTCACACCAAGCGCTAAACATTACACCGAGACCTTCGTTTCAATGAGACCTCGCCCCGTCAATGAGACATCATAGCGAGAGCACCAAATTTCGTTGAGACCATCTTTCGGAAAGACCTCTCCCCAACGTCGGCCATTTCAGCGAGACCACCATGGGTCGGCAAGACCTTACGCCGAAACCTTCATCTCTCAGTGAGCTCGGACCATTTCGTGGAGACCACCAATGGTTGGTGAGACCTCTCGGTGGCTCCTTCTATTTCGGTGAGACACTACTTAGTCAGCAAGACCTCTCGTTGAGCTCCTTTCTTTCGCCGAGACCTCCTCTTGTTAGCCAGACCTTTCCCCGAACTCCTTTCTTTCGACGACACTAGCCCTATGCAATGGTCGGCGAGACCTCAGCAGTCAAGGAGACATATAAAAACCCATGACGAATAAAATGTCTGGCCAACCAGTGGATCCCAAATGAATATAACACACTGCCAGTTGACAAGACATCTAAAAGGTCCTAACGACTTTCTTCCTTTGGAGTTTTATGCCAAATCTAACTGAGGCAAGGCTTTCCAATAGAATTCCTTGTAAAATAGCATCAGATAAAGACCTTCCCAATGAAATCTAAACACCTGCACACTGGGCTCAACCCTTATGGGAGTCACATTTAATCCACGTGCCGAATTTAAAACCTAATTTCCCCTGATTGAGCCTGTAGGTGAAAATTGGGTAACACTACCCTCATTTGAACATTTAACAATATTATTAAATTGACTTGTTACAGAGAAACAACAATCCCAATGCAGCAAAGGATTCCACCACAATCACTTGATCAACTTGCATAAATGATAGAGTTCATCTTCTACTAACTAAATCTAGAAACTTAGCATTAAGCTTTGCATTAATATTCCACACACAACTTACACACACTTTCTAAATAGCATCAATATTGCATCTACTCTTTCACTTATCTTCCTTCTTTCCTCTTATATGTTTTTCATTACTCGATCATCTTGTATTTATACTATCTCCAACCTTGAAGAAGATATAAAGTCATCCATCCAACTTCAAATTCAAATTAGGTTAGTGCCAAAACATCCTTGGGTGGAATTAGAATTAGGGCAACCCAAACACACTCTTCACCAGGACCCAAAAAAAATCCAACATGCTTCATTAACATTGAAGATAGTGCTTAACGTACGGTCAACCAAAGCATTGTAAAACATATAGAACAATTAAGCTCAAAACTTCTAGAAACCAAAAATATCTTCAATGCAATCAAAACATCTTAACTCTAGAACTGCAAGTTAAAATACTTTATCAAAGAGAAATCTAGACTAGCAACTTGTCTCCCAAACCTTAACTAGAACACATAAAAACATAGTTCACAACTGGTGAACACAACTTGAACTTCACAATGAACCAATAACCAAACATCTAGATACAGAAACCTTCAACAACCATGACCAACATATCTGAACTGCATGAACATAGGGGAAAATATAGGATCATTATCCTCAACAACAATTGAATACCTATAATCTTCCTTTAATACAATTTTCTCAATATCCTCAACATAAACAACCAACAACAACTAGTAGATAACCAGTTGATCATTTGACATCAATGACAACACTTTCATTCCTTTCTCTATTCTTGCAACAACCTCCCCCTTTGTCATTGATGGAAACACATGATGTGAAAAACCATCAAAGACACCATACCAGTTTTAAATATACTTCTCAAGATTTTTTATTTTTTTGCTTGTCCCCCTCAGAAGATCATCTTCCTCATTACCTCCTTTCTCTCATTATCTTTATCTCCTTTTCATATTCTTTCTCTCCTTTTCACATGCTTTTTCTCCTCCCTTGACATCAATGGA
The DNA here is from genome assembly GCA_007258455.2 of Sequoia sempervirens. Lineage (NCBI taxonomy): Eukaryota > Viridiplantae > Streptophyta > Pinopsida > Cupressales > Cupressaceae > Sequoia > Sequoia sempervirens. The sequence continues at coordinate 219,502,351 of VDFB02000013.1, forward strand.
AAAGGAAAAATATATCTTCATTGAATCTTACTTTGACATGAAAATAGAATACAATGACAACACTTGAAACTACCTGCTCCCCTTGAGAGGTAGCCACCAAAACATTAGTCCAAAAAGATAGAACCATGAATCCACCAGATTGATGCATCTCCAAATGCATATTTCTTTATGGAAAGAGAAATAACCCCTAACTTCTCTTAGAGATACTCAAAAGTATCTTTAGGAAGAGCCTTTGTAAATATATCATCAATCTGATTCTTTGTCGAAACATACTCAAGCTTGGCTTCATTCTCCATGGCCTTCTCTCTCAAGAAATTATATTTGATAGATATATGCTTTGTCCTCAAGTGCATCACAGGATTCTTCAAAATTTTAATTTCACTTGTATTATCACAAAAGACAAAAATGGGATCATCATATAGCAATGTGATATCTTTCAATGTCTGTTTCATCCATAGAACTTCTGTACAACAAGATGCAACAACAATATGCTCAGCTTCAACAATAGACAAAGAGACTAAATCTTGCTTCTTACTCAACCATGCCAACAATCTGTATCCAAGAAAGAATGCACCACCACTTGTACTCTTTCTATCATCTACACATCCAACCCAATCTACATCTGTATATGCACTAAGTGTAAAGTCAGTATCTTTATGATACCACAATCCATAATCCAGAGTTCCATTCAAATATCTAAATATTGATTTAAAAGTAACAACATGTGTTTCCTTTAGATCTTCTTGAAATCTAGCCACAAGACAGACCACATGCATAATATCCGGTCTAGTAGCAGTCAAATATAGTAGTCCAATAATCATAGATCTATAATTTCTCTAATTAGCCTTAGGTGAATCATCATCTTTACCCAATTTGCAACTAGTCACCATAGGAGTACTTACCGGTTCAAAACCATCCATCCTGAACTTCTTCAACATCTCTCCCACATACTTAGACTATGAAATAAAAATTTCTTTTTTTGTTTGATTAATCTGTAGCCCAAGAAAGAAATTCATCTCCCCAAACATAGAAATTTCAAATTCTTTCTGCATCTCTTCCACAAACATCTTGCACATCTTTTCATTTCCTCCAAAGATAATGCCATCAACATATACAACTACAATCAAGATTTTGTCATTTTCAATCCTAAAGTACAAATTATTGTTTGTCGCACCTTTGTTAAATCCTTGTTGAATCAATTGTCTGTCTAACCTTGCATACATAAATCTAGGAGCTTTATTCAATTTGCACACCATATCCGGTTGATCTGTTAACTGAAATCCTTCTGGTTGTTCCATGTAAACTTCTTCCAACTCACCATTCAGAAATGCTGACTTGACATCCATTTAATAGACTTTGAAATATTTATAAGCAACCAATAGTAAGAACATCCTTATAGCTTCCATTCTTGCTACTAGGGAAAAAGCCTCCTAAAAATCCGTGTTCTACTTATGAGTAGCCTTTACACACAAGCCTCACTTTTTTTCTAACAACTTCTCCATTCTCATTCAACTTATTTCTGAATACCCATTTTGATCCAATGATATTTTTATTTGCAGGTCTTGGGACCAATTCCCAAGTTTGATTCTTCTCAATCTGCAAAATTTCTTCATTCATTGCTTCATTCCAATGTTCATCTTTATAGGATTCACTCACTGTCTTCGACTCAATCTTAGAGAATAAACACAAATTTACTTCAGTAGCAACTTTAATTCTAGTTAATAATCCTTTTGTCTTGTCTCCATTAATCTTATTTTCTGAATGATTCCTATATACATATTTTGGTGTCCTAGGGGACATCACTAGAGCATCTTCTTCTCTTTCATTATGTTCATCCTACTTTTTTTGCTCATATTTATCTTGTTCTTCCAAAATTTCTTCTATTCTTGCACAATCATTTTCATCAGACACATATCCATCAATATCAATAGAATTCTTTATTGTCTCATCAACCTTCACATTTGAGCTCTCTACAATATTTCTCAGTCTTTTATTAAAACATCTGTATGCCTTGCTTTTAGTAGAGTATCCAAAAAATATGCCTTCATCACTTCTTGCATCAAACTTTCCTAAAGTTTCCTCATTTCTTCTAATATAGCATGTGCTTTCGAATACCTTGAAATATTTAACTGTAGGAATTCTTCCGTGCCATAGCTCATAGGGAGTCTTTGCATTGTTTGCTCTTGCTTGAACTTGATTGTACACATAAATAGCCGTATGAATAGCTTCTTTCCAATAAACTTCCTTTAATCCAACTTCAATGATCATTGACCTAGCAACCTCTTGAACTATTTTATTTTTCCTTTCAACAACTCCATTCTACCAAGGAGTTCTCAGAGCAGATAACTATCTCTTTATTCCTGTAGCGTAGAAAAATGGATCTTTGGAAATTTTCACGCTCATTTGGGTCCTTCCTTCTTGTGTATTTTTGCTTAGTTTTTGCTTGATTTAGTGTTGTAATGTGGTTAACACATTCACATTAGGTCTTGGGCCCTTGTGAACTAATAAGGATTTTAATGGAACCCTGTAAAAGTGTTGTGAAGTGTTGTAACACACTTTCACACTTTTTTGAGGTCTTATTAATGTATGTCACCTAAATAACCTCTTTTTATCATTTACCAAGCCTTATTTCAAAGTTTTATAAATTGTTGTAACAAACTTTCACACTTTTCTAGGCTTGTCATTAATAATTGGGATTTTTTATACTTTAATTGGCCCCATTTTGCATCTACAGGCCTTACTTATGAGTATTTTTTAGAATAAATCCAATAAACATCATTTAAAACATTTAAGTCCCTAAACCCACCTCAAATTCCTAAGGTGGGACTCATTTTCCATTATGAGCGAATGAGTCCCCTTAGGTGGGACCCATTCACCCAGAGTGGTGAATGAGTCCCCTTTGGCTCAAAATTCAAATTTAATTCAAATTTCTAGTGGGTTTTTATTTTCTAAGATCTAAGGTTGGCCTATGATGATGTATTTTCAGGAATTATTGCATAATTAAGTATAAATATAAGGTTTTTCTACTCATTTCACCCCTCAATCAATCTATCAAGCATTCTAAGCATTTCAAGCATTTTTAAGTCTACATCCATTGGAGCCATTACTTGCATGTTTGCAATATTCTACTTCAAGGGTTTGGTGAGTTGTATCATTTACTTTTGTTCATTCATCATTCTCTTTCCATATTTCATTTCATTTTAAGGGTTTAATTACCAACATGGGTTTTGACCAAGGCAAACCCCTATTCACTAACCCCACAACAATTTTTCCCTCTCTTTGTATGTGATTTGCAGGTCTAGGTTGCATATTTGTCAAAGAGAAATATTGGAAAAGTTTCCATCAATTTGTCAAAGTCCTAAGAGAAGCTTGGAGAACACCTACAGGTTGAATTTGACAATTTCAAACCCAGATCTGAATTAGGAGCAGAAGAGCAGACCGAGAACTACAAATTCCACTTTTGAATTTCTAGAAATATAGAAGTGGAATGATTCACCATCAGTGGTGAATGAGTCACACTATAGGATTCTTACAAAGATTTTTTCATATCAAAGTACCCATTTTTCTGAAACCTATTCTTACATTATTCACCCGAAGCAAGACTAAGTCCCCCAACTTGGTGAATGAGTCCCACTAGGATTAAAAATCAGCATTTCCAGAATTTCAGAGTTGTTTCTAGTCTTCAATACATTTCTAGGTGCACACTTTCTATTTCATAGCTTTTCATTTTGCTTTGTTTGCATTTCTAAGTCATTTTCTAGGCCATTTTTCATATCACACTATGTTTTCAAACACCTTGCATTTTCCAAGTTTACACTTGGTGGTGAACCCTCATTTGCTTTTTTCATTTCCCTAGAACCTTCCCTTTGTCAGATTTCAATCTCCTTTGCATTGAAATCTCAAGGGTTTGTTCTTGTGTGAAAGATTGAAAATAACCTTTCTCCTTTTAGATCCAAAACCTTAGAAGCAAAAAGAGAGACCCCTATTTTCTATGTTTCAATTTTGTGCACTTCAAAATACATATTAAACTCATGGGAGGTGAATTCTCTGCCTCTGTGAGATATTAAGCATTTTATCTTCAAATTCACTTTATTTTCAACCATAGCCTTGAATGCCTTGATTCTATCTAATGCATTTGATTTCTCTCTAAGAAATGTAACCCAGGTATATCTAGAATTATCATCAATTAAAAGCATAAAGTACCTTTCACCAAGTAGACTTCAAAAAGGCTCACTGCTTGAAAAAAAATCAATTACAAAAAGGCTAACTGCTTGAAGCATAAACTAATTATAAAAAGGCTCATTGCCTGAAACAAGGCTCACTGCCTGAAATAAGGACTCACTATCCAGAACAAGGACTCACTGTCCAATAGGGCTACAACCCTGAGGGGTCACTTCCATAGAGATACAAAGAAGACAAAGAAGATTTGTTACAGAGAGACAACAATCCCAATGCAACAAAGGATTCCACCACAGTCACTTGATCAACTTCCATGAATGATAGAGTTTTCCTTTTTCTCACTGCATCCAAAAACTAAGCATTAAGCTTCACATTGATCTTCCACACACAACTTACACACACTTTTTGAATAGCATCAATATTACATTTACTCTTTTACTTATCTTCCTTCTTTTCTCTTGTATGATTTTCATTACTAGCTTATCCTATATTTATACTATCTCCAACCTTGAACAAGATACAAAGTCATCCATACAACTTCAAATTCAAATCAGGTCAGCATCAAAACATCTTAGGATGGAATTAGAATCAGGGCAACCCAAACACACTCTTCACCGGGACCCAAAATAGATCCAAAACACTTCATTAACTTCAAAGATAGTGCTTAACACATGGTCGACCAAACCAATGTAAAACACATAGAACAATTAAGCTCGAAATTCTAGAAACAAAAAATATCTTCAATGCAATTAGAACATCTTAACTCTAGAACATCAAGTCAAAAAACTTCATCAAAGAGAAATTTGGACTAGCAACTTTTCTCTTGGACCTTAACTAGAACACATAAAAACATAGTTCATGTAGACACCGGAAAAGTCTTGATTGATACTATGCATCTGATTTTGATCAACTAACACCGTTTCTTTCTAAATCACCTCAAATTCATCAATTAATTGAATAATCAACATTATTTAATTAAATTTAGCAAATCCAACTATTAATCAAATAATTAAATTTATTGGATTAATTCACCCTTATTCTAACTAATTTTCATCTTATTTAATTAAATCCTCTTTTAATCCTCCCATTTGATTAAAATCAATCAAATCAAATGTCACAATCTCTGAAATCACTCGAATTAATTAATGCTAAATCAACTTTCTAGCCATCATTATCAATTCTTACAACTTTTAACTCCTCAAGAGTTAAGTCAACCCATGGTCAACTAACTAGGTTGTACATGAAAATAATTTCAATTAATTATTTAATTCATCTATTTTCCCTTAGCAAGGCATATTCCTCTCAACAACCTCTCATTCAATTTCCCTCCAAAGGATTTTAAAAACTTATCACATCCTCTTACAATTACAATAAATTTTCTTACAACCTTTCAAATCCTCTTACATCCTCTCAAATCTCATTCAATTCCTCTTACACTATTTTCAAATTCTCAACCATCAACATTTACTTCTCTTCCATCCTCCTCCACTCACACATTTCCCAAAATGTGCTCCAACTTCCTCCAATAGAATTGTGACACTTGGCGCATTCTCATTGGCTCTCATTTTATCCCACATTCACCAATTTCCTCCATTCTACAACCCTTGGCTTCTATAAATAGAGACATCATTTTCATAATATGGATCCACAACTTCATGCATTTCCATTATAGTCATTTGAGTTCATAGTTTTCAATATTTTCATCATTTTCAAGCAATTTAGCTAAATTATAGTCAATTTTACATTTAGATCATCTACACTTCATCAAGATTATCAAAGGGATTGGGAAATGACTTTTTTCCACATCAAAGGAGCACCACTCCCCCTATGGGATGGAGGTTTAGCTGATTTTATTTAGATTACATGCTTTATTTTGTTCAATTTTCTTGTTATTTCATGTTTTTTAGCGATTTTGGTTAAAGAATTTCGTACAAAACACTAGATTGATCTTTCTAACATGTTTGACATTTGATTGTTGATCTCTTGTTAGTTTGTGTAGGTTTGGTGTTCACATTTTGGCGTTAGAAGGAGGACCTAATTCACATCCCGTGGGTTGTTTTTCACTCCTTAATCATTTTTGAATATTTTTCGTGAGCTCAACCTAATTTTTCAATTTTTGCCTAATCTCTCGAGGGGGCAGTGTAGAAGCATAATAATTTTCGCTGGGGCAATAGTGGGCCATCTGAAAAAATTAGATTTTTTTTAAATTTTGATCATGTCAATGTTATTCTTTGAGCTAATGCAACAGGTACCTCACTTCAAAGAGGGGCAAAATATAGACATCAAAAAAGTATTGATTGATACTATGCATTGGATTGTAATCAACTAACACTATTTCTTCCTAAATCACCTCAAATTCATCAATTAATTGAATAATCAACATTATTTAATTAAATTCAGCAAATCCAACTATTAATCAAATAATTAAATTTATTGGATTAATTCACCCTTCTTCTAACTAATTTTCATCTTATTTAATTAAATAAAATTATTTAATTAAATCCTCTTTTAATCCTCCCATTTGATTAAAACCAATCAAATCAAATGTCAGAATCTCCTAAATTATTCCAATTAATTAATTAATCCTAAATTAGCTTTCTAATCATTATTATCAATTCCTCCAACTTTTAATTCCTCAAGAGTTAAATCAACCCATGGACAACTAACCAAGTTGCACATGAAAATAATTTCAATTAATTATTTAATTCATCTATTTTCCCTCACCAAGTCATATTCCAAGGAATATTCCTCTCAACAACCTCTCATTCAATTTCCCTCCAAAGGTTTTCAAAAACCTATCACATCCTCTTACATTTGCAATAAATTCTCTTACAACCTTTCAAATCCTCGTACATCCTCTCAAATCTCATTCAATTCCTCTTACACCATTTTCAAATTCTCAACCATCAACATTTACTTCTCTTCCATCCTCCTCCACTCACACATTTCCCAAAATGTGCTCCAACTTCCTCTAATAGAATTGTGACACTTGGCACATTCTCATTGGCTCTCATTTTATCCCACATTCACCAATTTCCTCCATTCTTCAACCCTTGGCTTCTATAAATAGAGACATCATTTTCATAATATGGATCCACAACTTCATGCATTTCCATTATAGTCATTTGAGTTCATAGTTTTCAATATTTTCATCATTTTCAAGCAATTTAGCTAGATTATAGTCAATTTTACATTTAGATCATCTACACTTCATCAAGATTATCAAAGGGATTGGGAAATGACTTTTTTCCACATCAAAGGAGCACCACTCCCCCTATGGGATGGAGGTTTAGCTGATTTTATTTAGATTACATGCTTTATTTTGTTCAATTTTCTTGTTATTTCATGTTTTTTAGTGATTTTGGTTAAAGAATTTCGTACAAAATACTAGATTGATCTTTCTAACATGTTTGACACTTGATTGTTGATCTCTTGTTAGTTTGTGTAGGTTTGGTGTTCACATTTTGGCGTTAGAAGGAGGACCTAATTCACATCCCGTGGGTTGTTTTTCACTCCTTAATCATTTTTGAATATTTTTCGCGAGCTCAACCTAATTTTTCAATTTTTTCCTGATCTCTCGAGGGGGCAGTGTAGAAGCATAATACTTTTCGCTAGGGCAATAGTGGGCCATCCAAAAAAATTAGATTTTTTTAAAATTTTGATCATGTCAATGTTATTCTTTGAGCCAATGCAACAAGTACCTCACTTCAAAGAGGGGCAAAATATAGACATCGAAAAAGTCTTGATTGATACTATGCATCAGATTCTAATCAACTAACACTATTTCTTCCTAAATCACCTCAAATTCATCAATTAATTGAATAATCAACATTATTTAATTAAATTCAGCAAATCCAACTATTAATCAAATAATCAAATTTATTGGATTAATTCACCCTTCTTCTAACTAATTTTCATCTTATTTAATTAAATCCTCTTTTAATCCTCCCATTTGATTAAAACCAATCAAATCAAATGTCAGAATCTCCTAAATCATTCCAATTAATTAATTAATTAATCCTAAATCAGCTTTCTAATCATCATTATCAATTCCTCCAACTTTTAATTCCTCAAGAGTTAAATCAACCCATGGACAACTAACCAAGTTGCACATGAAAATAATTTCAATTAATTATTTAATTCATCTATTTTCCCTCACCAAGTCATATTCCAAGGAATATTCCTCTCAACAACCTCTCATTCAATTTCCCTCCAAAGGTTTTCAAAAACCTATCACATCCTCTTACATTTGCAATAAATTCTCTTACAACCTTTCAAATCCTCTTACATCCTCTCAAATCTCATTCAATTCCTCTTACACCATTTTCAAATTCTCAACCATCAACATTTACTTCTCTTCCATCCTCCTTCATTCACACATTTCCCAAAATGTGCTCCAACTTCCTCCAATAGAACTATGACACTTGGCACATTCTCACTGGCTCTCATTTTATCCCATATTCACCAATTTCCTCCATTCTTCATCCCTTTTCTTCTATAAATAGAGGCATCCTTTTCATAATATGGATTTTCAACTTCATGCATTTCCATTATAGTCATTTGAGTTGATAGCTTTCAATATTTTCATTATTTTCAAGCAATTTAGCTAGATTATAGTCAATTTTACACTTAGATCATCTACACTTCATAAAGCTTATCAAAGGGATTGGGAAAGAGATTCTTTCCACATCAAAGGAGCACCACTCCCCCTATGGGACAAAGCTTTAGTTGATTTTATTTAGATTACATGCTTTATTCTATTTAGTTTCTTGTTATTTCATGTTTTCTACTGATTTTGGTTAAAGATTTTTATAGGGAACACTAGATTGGTCTTTCTAACATGTTTGACACTTAAATTTTGATCTCTTGTTAGTTTGTATAGGTTTGGTGTTCACAATATTAAGCAAAATAAAATATATCATAATCTTTCAGCGAAAGATTCCCTTGAAAGGGTGGTATCGATTTATAAATCACATCGCTCCAATCACAACCTTATTGGATCACTCGATAGCCCTGTGATGAGCTAAATAAATATAATACATGCAACCTATACACAAGTATGGTGGAATTACAATCTTACAAAGAAATATACAATTGACTTTCCAAGCTGTTGGTGATACATGCACAAGAAAATCCGAGTATAGGAAAACTGTCATGGCCATGCTTATAATCAGAAAATACAAATCCAATTCACATAATTTGCATAAGAAGTACAATGAACAAATTTTATTCAATTCAATAGAATCAACAATATAACAATTCAGACTATGCATAGATAATAGATGAAACTATAAAATGAAATGAAAAGCAAACATTTTAATGTAAAACACCAAATACCTCTGAAAACAAGGATTTTCCTTCAGCTTTTTCCACGATGCTTCATTGAACAACCCATTCTTTGTGTGTTGGTGTCAATATTATCCTTAAAGAATAGAAGCTTTCCTTCATTTCATTGTGCCTCCATTAAGGGGCCATTTCAAATGATAATGGGCATTAATTGTTTTGCCACAACATTCTCACAATTCAAATATTGCCTTAATGTTGATGGTAGACCACGACCTTCTTGAGATTTTCTCATGATGTTATTTAAATTTTATCAATTTGATAATGGCAATATTGATTTCAAGTTCAAATGTTAAGAGGTATATATATATACTTTTATATTCATATTCATGTTCATTCACACATATGTATGTTCTTGATATATATATATATATATATATATATATATTTGTATTTGCATATAAATGCTTTCATGTACATATTCATTATTTAAATAAGAATGGAATTTCATTTTCATTTCAAACAATAATGTTTAAATGCATAATTGAAATACATACATTCATTCGCATGCTAAGTCTCACTTTTGTTTTCCTCTAAATTCTCAAAACACAAGCTCAAGATTGACATTTAAATATAAATCTCACATAGTTTACATTTCACAAGTACATCTTTTCAATCATCGAGTCATTTCAATTAGCTTAAAATAATTTCCTGTATGAATTTTCAAATGTAGTTATTGTTCCATTTTGTGGTGTGTGCACCCAGATTCCATCTAGCTTACCATTCGATCTAGCTAAACGATCCTACTTCAACTATGTTCTCGTCCTTCAACCTTTCACCCTACAACTACATACACTTGCACTTGCAAAATTAATTAGTAACGTTTAATTCATGATAATATACAAGATAATTCAAAAAGATCACATAGTCAACGATAGTCAATTTCTTTCAATCTTTTCAAAAACATCAAAATTTCCATTCAACATATTGAATTTCCTCAATAATTCAATTTACCATATTATAATTAAAAATGCAATAAAATTGGGTTATGACATACTTCCCCTCTTGGAAGAGACATCGTCTTGATGTCTGTTTAATCAAAATTTAGGCATATATGTCTATTTCAACATCACATCATATTGTTCCAAACCAAAACATTATAATATTTCAATCCAAAATTTTCAAAAAAAATTATCAATGTTTCTTTCTTAAGAAAGAAAATGTGGAAAGGAGTATTCTATTTCTTCCGCATCCTCTGAAGTAGCACTGTCTTCAGAGTACTAATCCCATTGGACCTTATACTGAGCAATATCTCTTCTCTACAACTTAATGTTGCATCTATCCAGGATTCTAATGGGCTCCACTAGCAACACTCCTAAATCTTGTACTTGCAAGGATTTCCAATCAAGCACGTGAGCTACATTAGGATGATATGGCTTAAGCAAAGAAACATGAAACACATTATGAATTCGAGCCAAAGTAGGTGGTAGAGCTAGTTTATAAGCAATTGGGTTAATCACTTCCAAGACTTCAAATGGTCCCACATATCTCAGGGCCAACTTGGAAGACTTTCCAAAGGAAATGGAGCTTTTATAAGGTCTGACTCTTAAGAATACTTTATCCCCTATCACAACCTATCTAAGAGTTCTATTCTTGTTGGCATAACTCTTCTGTCAGTCAGCCAGGTGGGTAGAAAAAGATGGGGGGCCAAATTGTGGCCAAAATTTCAAAAATAATTTGATAGGCTATAACACAAGCATGTTATAGCTTATTAAAACAAAAAAACAAATGACATCATTTCATTTTCAATGTTTTTTTTGTTGTCCACGACCAAGAAGCCCTGCATTTACATGCTTGCATTTTGGAAGGATCTAAACTTGCAATTTCTTCATCGAATTGTTGTAATTTCATCTCCAGGATGCCGCCACGTCAACAGGGAGGTCAAAAAAGTAAGCATTTCTTTTTTGTGAATTTGTTGTTAAATAGGAAATTTTAGGTTTTTAATATTCATTTGTTTAATTTGTAGATGTTAATGAACCTGAAAACCCTCCTCAAAATCCTGAACAACCACAACAACAAGAACACAAACAAAACCCTCAACAATCACAACAAAAAAATCCTCCACCAATTCCTCAACGTCCTCCTGGCACTCAAAAAAAATTAATGGGGGTAATTGAAAATAAAAAGAAATAGATTGAGGAGTTAATCATGAGGTTGAACGATCCTATAAGTTGAATTTTGGAAAGAATAACACTTGTGAGTTCACTAAAAGACATGTTAAAACATGTAGATGCAATCAACAAACAATTAAGTGGTTGGGAAAATAGGAGGTGGGCATGAAGAAATTTTTATGCAGATAAACTATCATATAAAGAAGTAAAAGATGAAAAAAATACAAAATATGATTTGTGCTTTATTCACTGACCCATGCACAAATCAAAATCTTGACCTTAATGCGAAGAGGTTTCCTATCCACTGGTTTCACCACCAAGGGATTAGAAACAATTTTTGGGATAGATGGCACATGTTTTTTGATTATCCACCATGCAACAATTACAAAGTCCCCCAATATTTCTTGAGGAAACTCTACTATAAGTCCATCCTCAACAAAATCCCCAACTATTTTGATACGAGGGACTTTCAGGGGAGAGGTGGAGGTTCAACACAGGATAGACTTGGTGCATGACATGATCCTCAACAACAAGGGAGATAAGCTCTTGCTAGGCTAGCTCGTGAGCACATCGTTATCCCTTCTGTTGCGAAGGAGAGTGTTGATGTGGACACTTTGTATTCTATCAACTTTTTGACCCATAGTATCATCCAACATGCTAGTCCTATAGTACAATGCCATCTAGGGGAGTCTTCGATGGGTAGGCTTCCACCCCATTCTTTTTAGGTTTGTGGGTTGGTTTGTAGATATGACCCCACAAACACTCAGGAGGATCGTGCACAGGATACGTCTACAGCCATGAGGATGGTGATGGAAACTGACATTTTGAATGAGGCTTTCGACATCAATACTTAGGTAAATGTTAGCATGTTCATTGAATTTTATTTATTAAATTTTATTTTTGAAATGCAAGATTAACTAATTTAGTTTAATGATTGTAATAAAATTTCAGGGTCACAGTGTTGATACTAGATACACTAGCATCCACATATTTATTACTCCACTACATCTATCACTGAGGTATGTAACTAGTAAATATTTATAAATTTATTACATGTGAATAAAATTATTGTACAAATGGTATTCTAATATTTGATTTTGGGTGTTGAATAGACTAATATTGGAAGTTTCATGGGAACACCTCCTAGTTCCAGTGGAGTTGGACAAACCTTTATACAGGTGATAGAATAAAGAGTTTAACTAATGAATTGTACTTAATAGATTTGTGCAGTTTATATTCATATCATTGATTACATTGCATTGCACATCTTTCAAACTCAAAGCATTACTTCACATTACATAACTAATAACTAGATGTTGATAGATGGTAAAATTTCAATTACAATATAGTTATTTATAAAGTCAACATAAGCAGTGATGCAATTACTTCACATAGCATAAGTAATAACTAGGAGCAACTGCCAAATGCATTTGCTTGTCATGGAATTCCATGATACCACTTCTTATTGAGGCATTTTTTCAAACAATTCACTGCGTTGTCTATGCTATGGATGCTTGGAAAATGTATAAAAGAATAATAGTAAGCAATAACATCTAGACAAGGCAATGAGTTGTTTGAAAAAATTCCTTAAAAGAAAAGTGGTCTCATGGTGATGTCCATCACCATGAGACCCAAATTATTTGAGGCATTTTTTTAAATAGCTCACCACCTTTTCTATGCTACCACATTTTCCATACTTGTCTACCAAAGAATTTTATCAAATAATTCACTTCCTTGCTGCTATGGCTAAAAGCCTAAAGAAGGTGCTTTCCAACAAACTATGGATTCTTGGAAAAAAATCTATCAAAGAATAATAGTAAGAAATAGCATAGACAAGGTAGTGAATAGTTTGAAAAAATACCTCGAAGAAATGTGGTCTCATGGTGATGGAATGCCATTCCATCACCACGTGACCACATTTTTTGAGGCATTTCTTCAAATAGCTCACTGCCTTTTCTATGCTACCACATTTTCCATACATGTCTACCAAAGAATTTTATCAAACAGTTCAATTCCTTGTTGCTATGCCTAAAATCCTAAAAAAGGTACTTTCCAACAAACTATAGATGCTTGGAAAAAAATTGTCAAAGCATAATAGTAAGCAATAGCATAGACAAGGTAGTAAGTAGTTTGAAAAAATGCCTTGAAGAAATATGGTCTCATGGTGATGGAATTCTATTCCATAACCATGATTCCACATTTCCTTGAGGCATTTTTTCAAATATCTCATCCCTTTTTCTATGCTACCACATTTTCTATACATGTCTACCAAATAATTTTATCAAATAGTTCATTTCCTTGCTACTATGGCTAAAAGCCTAAAAAAGGTGTTTTCCAACAAAATATGGATGCTTGAAAAAAATCTATCAAAGCATAATAGTAAGCAATAGCATAGACAAGGTAGTGAGTAGTTTGAAAAAATGTCTCGAAGAAATGTCTCAAAGAAATGTGGTCTCATGGTGATGGAATGCCATTCCATCACCATGAGACCACATTTCTTCGAGGCATTATTTCAAACAGCTCACTACTTTTTCTATGCTACCACATTTTCTATACATGTCTACCAAAGCATTTTATCAAATAGTTCACTTCCTTGCTGCTATGGCTAAAAGCCTAATATAGGTGCTTTCCAACAAACTATGGATGCTTGGAAAAAATCAATTAAAGCATAATAGTAAGCAATAGCTTAGACAAGGCAATGAGTATTTTGAAAAAATGCCTCGAAGAAATGTGGTCTCATGGTGATGGAATGGAATTCCATAACCATGAGACCACATTTCTTTGTTGCATTTTTTCAAATAACTCACCACCTTTTCTATGCTACCACATTTTCCATACACATCTACCAAAGCATTTTATCAAACTACTCACTTCCTTACTGCTATGGCTAAAAGCCTAAAATAGGTGCTTTCCAACAAACTATGGATGCTTGGAAAAAATCTATCAAAGCATAATAGTAAGCAATAGCATATACAAGGTAGTGAATAGTTTTAAAAAATTCCTCAAAGAAATGTGGTTCCATCACCATGAGACCACATTTCTTTGAGGCATTTTTTTTCAAATAGCTCATCACTTTTCTATGCTACCCCATTTTCCATACATGTCTACCAAAGAACTTTATCAAACTACTTGAAAGTCCTTGTTGATATGGCTAAAAGCCTAAAACAGGTGCTTTCCAACAAACTATGGATGCTTGAAAAAAATCTATCAAAGCATAATAGTAAGCAATAGCATGGACAAGGCAGTGAGTAGTTTGAAAAGATGCCTCAAAGAAATATGGTCTCATGGTGATAGAATGCCATTCCATCACCATGAGACCACATTTATTTGAGGTATTTTTTCAAACATCTCACCACCTTTTCTTGCTTCCACATTTTCCATACATGTCTACCAAAGCATTTTATCAAACTACTCACTTCCTTGCTGCTATGTCTAAAAGCCTAAACTAGGTGCTTTCCAACAAACTATTGATGCTTGGAAAAAATATATCAAAGGATAATAGTAAGCAATAGCATAGACAAGGCAATGAGTATTTTAAAAAAATGCCTCAAAGAAATGTCGTCTCATGGTGATGGAATTCCATTCCATCACCATGAGACCATATTTCTTTGAGGCATTTTTTCAAACAACTCATCATCTTTTCTATGCTACCACATTTTCCATACATGTCTACCAAAGCATTTTATCAAACTACTTGCTTGCTACTATGGCTAAAAGCCTAAAAAGGTTCTTTCCAACAAACTATGGATGCTTGAAAAAAATCTATCAAAGCATAATAGTAAGCAATAGCATAGACAAGGCATTGAGTAGTTTGAAAAAATGCCTCGAAGAAATGTGGTCTCATGGTGATGCAATGCCATTCCATCACCATGAGACCACATTTATTTGAGGCATTTTTTCAAATAGCTCACCACCTTTTCTATGCTACCACATTTTCCATGCATTTCTACCAAAGAATTTTATCAAATAGTTCACTTCCTTGCTATTATGGCTAAAATCTTAAACAAGGTGCTTTCCAATAGCTATGGATAGGGAAAATAGTAAGTATGATTGTAAGAAATATATAGTTCTATAAGTATTCAAAATTTTGTTGATTATCTAATACATTATAAGCCATGATGTGCATCACTATTGTAGTTTTTGTGATTGAATAATTTGTTGTTTTATTTTCAAATGTTGCAAGCAGAAACACCTCCAGATGTTCAAAGGGTAATGGAACTTGGTGTTTCTTCTACTATAGACTCCTCGATACCTCGCACGAGGGTATGAGGCAGATTACTAAATTTTAATTTACATTCATTGTTATAGCTATTAGTTAGTGAAAAATAAAACCTTTATTGATTAGTAGTATAATGTCTCTTTATATGGTTTCTACATGGCTTTATCACCCCACAACATGGGAATGCAAATATTTCCCTCAAGGAGAGTGATCATCTAGTGGAGGTAAGTGATTATTGTTTTAAATATATCATTTTTATAATGTAATTTCTATATATTAATGTCTTTACTTGTTATTGTAACACATAAGGCTTGATTAAGAACTAAACCCTAGGAGGAGAACTACGAGCACTCCTCAACCTCATAGTAAACGAGTGACAGACGTATCACCATTCGGTCGACCAAAAAAGGGCAAGAGTTTGTTTCAAGAGTCTAGAGAGCAACGGATTTTGATTCTAGAGCCCTTTGTTGTATGCCTATATGACATTTTTGGACATATTTTGTATTGCATATATTTGACATTGTATTCCTATATGGAATTTTTGTAAGCCTATATGGCTATTTTGTATATATTTTATACTTATATCGACATATATTGATGTATGTCTACATGGATTTTCGGTTAATACAATTTTTTTATCGATGGTGTCCATATTTGCATTATAAATCCACGGTTCAATAGATATGATTTACGTTTATTGAAGTGTATACTTTACAACTTACATGTATACTTTGTGACTTACGTGTTTTCATGCGTATACCTTGTATTCATGCATATACTTTGTATTAATACGTATACTATGTATTCATGTGTATACTTCAAGGCTTATGTGTATTTGAGTACTTGTGCTTCACTTATTCACATGTACACTTCACTTATTCACGTGTATACTTATTAATTGGTTAGCCCTAACATTGCTCATTGTTGCCCTTCATGGTTTGTCTTGAATATTTATTGATTGATGCTAAACAACTTCAATATTTCCAAAAATGATTTGCCAATGATGTATCATTTACTTATTTGCTAATTCAATATGGAATCCAAGGAAGAATTTAAAAGGGATAAAGGGAAGAATTTACTTATAATCAATTCAATGCAAGTATGAGATCCACATAGTAATTGGATCATAACCTGTTTGAGAATGAAAAGGTTTAGGATTTCCTCAACTATTTTGACACCCAGATGTTTTACCTCTTTCATGCAATCATATGCTTTTGGTGTGGAAAATTGAGACTTGTCAATTGTCGTATGAATCTTTCTCTTTTCCTTTGTTTTGCATGCCATCATAAGGGATCGAGCTGGTTAAACATAGATCAGAGTGATTTAGCATGTTTGGGTGTAAAAGAGGACCATTCCTAGCATAAAAGTAGCCATCCAGATGTGTTGGAATAGTCCGTTTGGTCACACGAGTTGCAGAATGAAAGTTGCACCACTTTGCAACTTTACACTGCTTGCATTT
Source organism: Sequoia sempervirens (assembly GCA_007258455.2). NCBI lineage: Eukaryota > Viridiplantae > Streptophyta > Pinopsida > Cupressales > Cupressaceae > Sequoia > Sequoia sempervirens. The sequence goes on from VDFB02000013.1 coordinate 219,519,662, forward strand.
AATAACTTTTTCCTCAAATGAAAAGTTGTCACCAAGGGAAAACACCTCTAAGATAGAAAAAATTGAGAGAGGTTATTGTAGAGGGCTCAACACAATCCTATAGCCTTAGACAGAGAGTTTGTGAGCATCACGGTTTCTGATTAATAGCTTGTCAAAAATTGCAACCATTTTGCACTTTGGACTCTTAAGGGATCAAGTTGGTTGAACATAACTCAGAGTGATTCGACGTGTTTGAGTGTGAAAGAGGACCATTCCTAGAATAAATGTACCCATACGAACATGTTGGAACATTTCGTTTGGTCACATGAGTTGCAAAATGAAAGTTGCACTACTTTGCAACTTTACACTGCTTGTATTTGACACTTTTTCCATCAAGGGAAAACTAGAAACCATGGGAAAACAAATCTGAGATAACAAAAACCAAGAGAGATTATTGTATATGGGCCCAACATGATCTCTTAGCCTCAGACAAAGAGTTTGTAAGTGTCACGGATTTTAAGTAATAGCCCGTCGAAGATTGCATCTATTTTGCACTTTGGACTCTTAAGGGATTGAGTTAGTTGAACATAGCTCAGAGTGATTCAATGTGTTTGGGTGTGAAAGAGGACCATGCCTAGTGTAAACGTACCCATATGGATGCATTGGAATAGTCTGTTTGGTCACATGAGTTACAGAACGGAAGTTGCACCACTATGCAACTTTACACTACTTGCATTTGACACTTTTTCCATCAAGTGAAAACTAGACACCATAGGAAAATGATTTTGAGATTAAAAAAAAACCAAGAGAGTTTATTGTAGAGGGGACCAAAATGATCCAATAGCCTCAAATGAAGAGTTTATAAGCATCACAGTTACTAAGTAATAGCTCGTCAAAAATTGTAGCCATTTTGCACTTTGGACTCTTAAAGGATCGAGCCAGTTGCACGTAGCTCAGAGTGATTCAACATGTTTGGGTGTGAAAGAGGACCATTACTAGCATAAATTTATCCATTCATATGTGTTGGAATAGTTCATTTGGTCACACAAGTTACAGAATGAAATTTGCACCACTTTGCAACTTTACACTGCTTGCATTTGATACTTTTTCCATTAAGTAAAAACTGGACACTATGGGCTAATGACTCTGAGATAACAAAAATTAAGAGAGGATATTGTAGAGGGGCCTAATGTGATCACATAGCCTTAGACAAAGAGTTTGTAAGCATCATAGTTTCTGAGAAATAGCCCATCGAAGATTGCAGCCATTTTGCACTTTGGACTCTTAAGGGATCAAGTTGGTTGAATGTAATTCAGAGTGATTCAGTGTGTTTGGGTGCAAAATAGGACTGTTCTTAGCATAAACATACTCATTCAGATGCATTGGAAAAATCCATTTGGTCACGAGTTGCAGAACAAAAGTTGCACCACTTTGCAACTTTACACTGCTTGCATTTGACACTTTTTCTATCAAGTGAAAATTGGACACCACGGGAAAATGACTTTGAGATGACAAAAACTGAGAGAGGTTATTTTAGAGGGGCCCTACATGATCTCAATTCCTTAGACATAATTCCCGTAACTGAATTTTTTGCATAATAGGCAAACAAATATTGTTTCCTTTTTCCAATTTGGACTCTTAATGGATTATGTTGCATGAATTACAAATGTTTGAGGGAAACAATAAATAGGTAGTAGGGAACTAGATCCCAAACTCAATTGCAAATGTTTGAGGGAAGCTATGAATTTTTAGTTGGAAAACATGTTTGAAGAACTTGTGTGGTACTTGAGTTAATTCATGTTACTTGAACAACATCTAACAAGTCATGCGTGCTTCTATTACTTGTAAATATGATTATTTTTATGGCATGTTGACATTATTTTATCACATTCATAAAAAAATGTTTATAAATTGAACTTCTTAAATGTTTATGTGAATAAATGGTATGCTATATTGATATTGATATATAATCATTAGGTTGATTTGTTTTAATAAATGAATTTTGTATAATAAGTTATTCAAGTGGTGCTAGTTATAGTAGGGAGATAATAAAAGATGAAAAATAATGATTGATAACCATCAATGGCTATTACACTCACTATATTAATAATATGATGTTTACAATAAAATGAGATTTATTTGGCAATCCTAATTCTTATGTGTGTGCTACAACTATCTAATATGCTTCATACACAAATATGACACCCAAGTGTTTGTACTTGTAGGAACAATGCTTTCTCAAAAC
>VDFB02000013.1:219521985-219541262 GCA_007258455.2 Sequoia sempervirens
ACATTGAAAGAAAATATGAGAGACCGGTTCCACATCAGTGCAACACAGAACATACATGGAGGGACCTTGGAAGCCCCGCTTACATAAATTGTCCCACATAAGACACCAATTATGAGTAACCAACCACATAAAAAAGTTGCACTTTGGCCAAGAAAATTTACTCCAAACCTACTTCCACCAAGGAACCTCAATATCCCCAAACATCTAGCTAAGAAGCTCCAAGTAACCTACAGAAACAGATAAAATGATAAGAGCAATAAAAGTGGAGTTTATTCTTCTTCTATTTTACCTTGTTGCTTAATTATGTGATCTTGTTATTGACTCAAGCATTCCTAATTTTATATGATGCATCTCATGTTACCTTCAAGTAATCTCACCCACACACTCAACTCCTCCATGGATTCACTTTGATATCTTGTTACAATCATGCAAAATCCTTCAACAAACCCTCCAAAAAAAATTCCTTTGATACTAGAATTGATTTATAAAATATATTTTAGAATTTAGAAATCAATTATAACATGTAATACTCTTGCATACATCGAAAGTGAAAATTTAATATTATTAATAATGAATTACTTTTATTTTAACAAAAACAAATTTGAAACAATTTGCATGTTCATTTTTCATAGAAAACCCCATTATGGAGGAAACCCCAATTTTGGTAGTGACAATTTACCTTTCTACCCTCCTTCATTAATTTGTAAAGAGACATTATAGAAAGAAAGAAATCTCGCCTTCTACTTCTTATTTCTCCTCCATGAGCATAACATATAATAATTCTCAACTTCTCCAACAACCAATGATTCAAATTTTCACATACAATCTTTATTTATATATTTTCCAATGTATAGCTAAGTTTCGTAGGCCTTATATGAAGATAAAAATTTGTTATATGTTGAAATTATTCTTGCATCATTCAAATTCTAATTTTTAATGGTATCATGGTCATGGAAAATAATGCACTTATGTTGTGGTTTATGCATTAGCACACCCACATTGTGGTCTAGAAATTCATGTTGTTATCTATGTCAAGTGAAATTTGCAACACTATCAAACATATATTCTTGTATCTAAAATCTATTTTTTGTTTCCATTTTCTAGTTAATTTTTTTTATCCTTTGGATAAATATATATTATATATTAGTTTTTGCATATATTTTTATGTTGAGGAAATTATTCCCTTAGAGTTATAAATTCATTCATTAAGAGTTTTGCTTCACAATATTGATGACACCACATAAGAGAACACATATTATAAGAACTATAAGCATTGGATAAATAATAGTCAATATATTAGCCAATATTTGGGAATTCCAAAGAGAATTGAAGAAAAAATATAGCAAAGGCATCATTCATAAATATTTAAAAATAGGTGACTTAGTTCTTCATGTTATCCCTAAAACTTAAAACATAAAGAGTTACATGGATAATCTTCTCCTAATTCGATAGTAATTTTTTATATCAATTCTTGGTTTTAATCAAGATATTTTGTCTTATCTATTCGCAAAGGAAAACCAATAAAGCATCACATTAAATATCATGTATACTTATGATGAAATTATTATTGACTTTAGACACACTAGGGGTATTTATCTAACACTTTTGGTCCTAATCATGTCCACAACCTTTACAACTTATTTCTATTCATATGATTTGTGTATTATCTTTAGGGTCATCCTTATCTAATCATTTTTCTTATGTTGGGGTCAGCCCACAATACTATGTCCCACATTTTGGCCAAAGTAGGACATTGAAATCAACATTTTTCACCAAATTTTCACTTTATGAAACCTATAGCAACTAAAAAATTAATAATTTGGAGATGATGTGAACTAGTGATTTGTGAGGATTTATGTGTATATTCTAAATGTATTTTAAAAAAATATATAGAAATAAATTGTGATTTATTTTTTATGTAACTGTAAATAACTTATTTTTTATACTAAAATATATTTTAAAAAAGTGATGTTTATGTTGTAACAACTTTTTTTATTAAAAGGATAAAATTGTAATTTTTGAAATATAAATATGTAACAAAAATATCTAGTGCATGGATATTTTTCATAATTTTTGGTTGCACATTTTTTTTAAAATTAATTTTTAAGTCATAGTAATTATAATTTGGACATATGTGTATTGTAACACATACACTTGTTTTTCTATGTATTTTTATTATTAAATATTTTCCTCAAACAGCATCAATACCTAGTGCACATAATTTTTAGATTTTTCCTATTTCTATTTTTTTATTGAAACACAAAATTTGTGATGTTTGATGAAAACACATTCACAAAACTAAAATATAATAATAATAAAAATTAAAAATATTTAAAAGTATACTTTTTGGGAAGCTTATAATAATGGCTACATACTTACAAAAGATAATTTTTAAATGAATTTATTTGATCCCTCAAAAGGTATTTTGAAAAAGTAGTTTTTTTTCAGCATTTTTTATAAGTGTGAAGGAGACTCCACTGTGGGTATGATTTAAGGCTAGAGGGATTCTATCCAAGGAGGTTTGATCTAAGGGGTCTTATCTAGCCCTCTTCAATTAAAATCTTTTAGATGGAACCCCTCAAGGCTTAAATCTTTTTTTTTTTTTAATATGTGATTTCAAGAAAAAATCAGGATGCCCCAAGTTCGCGGCCTATTATTGTGGGATGAACCTTTGAGGCATATTTTAAAATGTTCCTTCATGCCCTTCTCATACTTATGTGTGTTCATACACTTATATTTTTATTTGATTATGTATGATTTTTATGTTTTTATGATCCTTCTTTATACTTTATGACCAAAACTATCTCTTATAATATTTTTCTATGTTAGAGGTAACCTTATTATACACACCTTGATGATAATATCCTATTTTATGTATGTGGATATTCTATATCATTCTTACTTTATGGTGAAATTATTACTATATGTGCCTTGATTATTATTTAGAACTTACATTCTTACACATGATGATATATTTTAGCATGTGTAGATGCCTTATCATGATTATTTATTTTTCTCCTCTCTTCAAATTCCTTGTACACTTTGTGTAACCAATTGGAGGGATGCGTATTATTGTTGAAATTATTCATGAGCTTAATTAAAATTATGATTACCATGATAATTTTTTTGGGTTCTAAACAAAGCATCATTGCTATATCCAAATGGAGCGCACTTCCATAGAGTTAGTGACCTCATTATTGTGTTATCTTGCAAAGTTAAATCAAATTTTATATCTAGACAAAGAACTTTGGAATCATATTTATATCCCAAAAAATTGTCATTTTTATACTTCCACATATAGTTTAACATTTTTTCACTTTTATAATAGATGGAATTTGTTACCCTTCTCTATCTACTTTGTCTTGCATTCAAGATTGTTGGTTTCAATGCATATTTTGGTTATACTTATTTGGAAATGTGTAATAGAAGTTGTACTAGTTGTATATCTTCTCTCTTTTGTAGGTCCCACTAGAGTGTAAAGATAAGAATAATTTAATAATTTGATCTATCATTTTGCATGGATCAAATATCCTTATATTATTTGAAAAATATAGTTATTTTTACACATGTTGAATATTTGTTTACGTTGGCATGCATCTACCTAGTAGTTCACAAACACATCAAAGTGGTGGTAAAATTTAATGGTGAAAATTGAACACTCATTCATGTTTTACTTTATGCTTTGCGTCCACTTTGTTAGAGAGTTGTAAATGTAATAATTACCTTACAAGTGACAAATATAATTATTAGCTTAGATTTATAATTTAAAATTCAAAGTATTTCCTTAATAACCTTTGACTAGCGATGATCATATAAGAGATTCCAGGCGAAAAGATCAGGGATCAAGGAGTGGGCTCTGACAAGCGTTGATGGAGGCATACGCCACCTTCACCTTGTGATGGTTGCTGGCCATCGTGGTTTATTTTTCCTCTAAACTTTATGCCCTCTAGTGCCTTGTTTTTTTTTTGTGTTCTTTCCTAGTCTTTATTATTTGGAGTGGTATCCCCGTGGAAACCCTCTGGATGCATCATTTGTTCTTGTGGTTGCCCTGGTATCAGATGTAAGGGAAATCTATGGAGGTAATCACCCATCGTTCAGATGACCCCCTAGTGGTGTGGCAATTGAACGGCCTTTAAACCCTAGTGGTGGTGTGAACAATGGCAAGTGGTCTTTCAAAGAAATCATTGTAGAGAAAGGTAAGTGTGTTTTCCTTGACTCAATGCACTTCCTGATGGTGGACGATGGCAGGTGCCACCGAAACCCTTCCTTTGGAGACAAACTAGGTAAGTTACCTCCCCTAGACAATAAGAAAGGGTTTTGGATTCCAAATGATGATATGGCTTCGGCCCTTAACATTGAGGATTCACATTTAAAAAATGTTGCAATTTTTTTCGTTGCTTTAGATTCTTCAAAAATCTCAACAAGGAAATACCTTGACCAATGGATGATTAATGTGTGGAATAAAAAATTGGTCATTTATCACTCATTTTGTAGAATGATACAAGGGGGATTATCTCTAATTACTTTTAAAAATTGTGATATGCAAAAACAAGTGACTAATAAGGAATTTTGGTTGATTGGGAACACCATTTTTAGGGCAGTTTCCTTGTCCTCCAACCTGTTAAATGAGGAGGTGCTTGCACTCTCCTAACCAAGATGGATTACCCTAAGAAACCTACCTTTAAATATTTTGTGGAATTTTATCCCACGCCTGGTTGCAAAATTTGGGAGGGTGTTGAGAATAAAAGACACCAAAAATGTCCTTCTGCACTTGGACGTGAGGGTTTTAGTGTCAATCATGCTCGAGGTGGAAATCTTAGACGGAGTTGAGATTGAAACCCAAAACAACATTCTAAACTTTCAAATTGAAGTACCAGGTGGTTTCAATGTGTGCTTCCTCTATAAAAAAGAGGGCCATGTGAGAAGAAACTGCCCCATTATTAAAAATCAGAGTGCTCTGAATAACAAGAGAGAACCACCATCTATAATAAAAGAACCCTTTGGAAGGGAAACCTCTAGGGAACCAAAAGGGATTAAAGACCCTAAGATGGTGGTCTATGGGGAATCATTGATCCTAGTTGAAATTGATCATACCCTAAAAGAAGATTAAAAAAATGAATCTATGGACACTCTTGAACTACATTGAGTATGTTGCCCCAAAAGGCTAGATTAGTTTTGAAGATGGGAATAGTTGAAAATGAATTCCCTATGGTGGATAATTGTGTTGGGATGGAATCCACAAACCCATAGCAAGATGCATTGAGCAGTGAAAAACCTGAGTCCGTGGGGATAAAAGTGAGCAATCACACCCCATTTGATAACAAGCCTAGACCCTCGAACCATAGGCTAAATGCGAAAGAGTTGGTCCTTCAACATATTAGAAAAAAAATTAAAGAGAACAAAAAAATCCTCACAGTTGCTAAAAGTAAATTAAAGTATTTCAACCCCATTGCTAATGACTGTCTCACTAAGCTGATGCATTTGGGGGCTAAGGAAAGTAAAGTTGCTTCTAATTTAAATATTGACCCTTTTATTTTGGATCCAATTTGCATAGAGCTCAGGGACTCAAGACAAGAAATTATAACCCCTTCTACATTGCTTCAGGTAGAATCTAGAGATGGTGGGTCTTTGTGTTGGTTGGACTTGGGACCAAAGGAAACAATAGATAAAGATAAAATCCAAAACCAAGAAGGAGAGAATAATAATAAGGAAATTATTATTGATTCCCAAGCCTGGAGTATAGAAGAGGAAAAAAAATTGCATCCAAGGAGGCTAGTCCTCCCCAAGATAAACAAGCAATAATTGGGACTGCAACCCCGCCAAGAGACTCAGGATATAGAGGGCAGGTAAAAGACTCCAAGGAAGATAAGGAAAAAACTAACCAGTATGCTAGAAAGGAAAAGAAAACCTTTGTAAAGGAGTGGCTAGGGTAGAAAAAGAGAGGAAGGAAAAAGAAGCGAAAAGAGGAAATGGTACCCTATAAAAGGAGTGAAAATAAAAAGAATGAGTTCCCTATATGCTTTGAGGGATTTAGGAACCTAGAGGATGAAACCCAAGATATGGATGCAGATGAATCTTAAATATGTATCTTGGAATGTGAGGGGACTTGAGTCCCCTGATAGAAAATATTGCATAAGGAGGTTTGTTAACCAGGTCAAAGACAAATATGTGATAATGCTATAGGAAGTTAAAGCTATTAATTATAATCTGGAATCAATCCTTCAATGCATTTGGAAGGATTCTACCTTATATACTTCCAAACATGAGAAAGGAAAAGGAGGCACTACAATTCTGCTGGCTAGGAAGTGGGAAAATTGGGTGAAAGATCATGGTTCCTCCCCTTGTAATAGGGTTGTTTGGCTGTGTCTGGAAAAGGATGACATAAAATTTGGTATCTACTCCATTTATGCATTGAACATGAGTATAGGAAAAGATTTGAGCAATAGGATTGGTTGAGAAAATTGCCAAAGACCCTATGGGTTATAGGAGGAAATTTTAATATGATAGAGAACCAGGAAGACAAGTTGGGTGGAAATGATATGGGTTGGAAGGGGAATGAAAAGTTCTTCTAGTGAAAAATGAAAAATAAAATAAAACTAGTGGACCCCCTTGAAGGTGCAAAGAAGGATAATAGAGAAATTTGGTTTACTTGGTGCAACTTCCAAAGTGGTAATAAAAGAATCTATTGCAGACTCAAAAAATTCTATGCCAATAAAAACTTATTCTCCTTTGATCAAGTTGAAGGATCTAGTTCAAGAGTCAAGGTCAACCCCTAGACTCTTTTAGACCATCACCCCATCACAGTGAATTTGGGATTTGGGAGTAAAAACAATACCCCTCCCAAGAGAGAAAAAAAATCATCCTCAATTCAAGTTTTCTTAGGGGAGAAGACAACAACAATGCAATCTTCACCTTAAGAGAAATAAATAAGTGGTTGCTTCGGGATTTGTTTTCCATAGAAAGGTGGAACACAAATGTGCAAAGTGGAAAAAAGTCTTTCAAACAATAGGGGAATAGAAAGCAAAGGAAAGAAGGAAAGTTGAGGACTTGTTATAGGAGAAACTATTACTTGCATAAGGTAGGATCCAAAATGATCCCCAAAACTTTGAAATTAATAAAGAGATCATAGGCATCAGGGGTGGCCAAATGAAATTGTAGAATTACAAAGACCAAGGCCTCAGAAAGAGGGCAAGATTAAATTAGGTAGCCCAAGGAGATAGAGGGACCAAATTCTTTTTCATCTGCCTGAAGGCTAAGGAAGTGAAGGAGTAGGTAAATTCCATTTGGGATGCAGGAGGTCTAGTAAAAGACTCAGAGGGTATCAAAGGAAAAAGAATTAGTATTATAAGGACCTCTTCACTATTGAGTGCAATACTACTACTTGCAAGTTGGCTAGAGGAAAGTGCAAGAACCTAATATTGAGGAAGGTGACAAAGGAAATGGCTAATAGGTTAAGCAAGCCCTTGACTCAAGATGAGATTAAAAAGATATTCCTCTCAATCTATAATGACAAGGAACTCGACATAGATGGCCTACCAACAGAGTTTTACAAGGAAAACATAGATTGGGTGAGTGAGGATTTATTACAAGTCTACAATGAGGCACTTAAAGAAGGTTCATTGGGTAAGAAAATCAATCAAGGGGTCATAAAGCTCATTCCTAAAGAAGGAGATAAAGCTTTGTTGAAAAGTTGGAGATCGATTACTTTATTGAATGTCTCATACAAGATACTTGCTAGAGCTATCTCCCAGAGGCTATCATTGGTTCTTCCTGAGATCATCAATAACACCCAAATAGGTTTTATTAAGGAAGGTACATTCTTGAAAATTTCTTGACTAGTTGGGAGGCATTGGAGTGGATTGGGGATTCTAACCAAAATATAGGCATGCTACTCCTAGATTTCGAGAAGGCTTATGATAGAATCAAATGGCCATTCATCCTGATGGTACTAGAGGCATTTGGTTTCCCAAAAAATCTACGTATAATGGTCAAAACCTTGTTGAAGGATGCCTTAGCAAGAGTGGAAGTCAATGGGGATCTCATAGATGAAATAATCTTGCAAAGATCTGTAAGGAAAGGATGCCCCCTTGCAACCTCTCTCTTTGTCATTGTTGTAGATGCACTGCACTACATTCTAAGAGACTCCACCTTAAGTCCTAAGGTTCATGACATCATCCTCCCAAACAAGGATGGGTTGCTAAGTACTCAATTTTATGATGACACAACACTCTTTGTAAAACTTGACAAAGATAAATTTGAAAATATGATGAGGAAAATGGATCTATATGCCAAAGTAGCCAGTGCAAAAATATCTAAAGCTAAAACCACATTATTAAGTTGGCAAACTCATCAGCTGAAATAGCTTGAAGAGCATGAATTCCAATGGGGGGGACCCAACACAATTGTCAAGTATCTTGGGATACTGTTTGCAATCAATCCTAACCTAAAGTACATATGTGAATGGTTAAAGAACAAGAATATAAAGAAATTGGAAGCTTGGAACAAGTAGTATCTGTCAATAGCAAGGACATAGGTATGCCAATTTTTTTTTTCCTCCTATAATGTCTATTATGCCTCGGTATGGATGTTTAGTGGTTATCAAGTGAATAAAATTCAAAAATGAATAAGGAAGTTTCTTTGGTCAGATGGTAAGGGAAACAAAATAAATACATGCAGTCTATTGGGATTGGTGTTGTATGGAGAAGAAGAAGGGGGCTTGGGTTTAAAGGATTTGAAAAAGTAAGGGATTTCCCTAGCTGTCAAATGGATCTGAAAAAGCATAGTTGGTGAAGAACCATGGAAGGTTCTAGTGAGACATAATATTAGCAATGGAGTCCCCAAGAATGAAAAATCATGGAAGAACCTGCCCATTGTTGACCTCTTGTTTGGAAATTTCCAAGTCTCCCTAGCGGGGTCCAATTTTTTCAATAGCTTGTGGAAGGCCTAGGAGAGCTACAAAGAAAAGGTGCTCTCTAAATACCCAATTAAAGAAGAGTTAAATAAAAACATCCTTAACATATCCATATGGTGGAACATTCTCCATAATAATAAGCCTCTTGCACTCCTTCAAGGATGCTCGGCCAAAGAGTGGAATAAGAAGGGGATTTCGTTGTTCAGCAATATCATTGAGAATGGTGGGTTGATTAACTTGGAAACCCTTAAGAAAAACTTTAATCTCCCTCAAAATCAAAAGAGAACCTATGAAAAACTAATAAATCATAATGTTATCATAAATCTAGCTTAACTCCCTATGATGTTAATAAAAATCTAGAGCTTGATTAGCTGAAAGATAAAGGAATAACACACCCCAAAGAAAAATAAATTTATAAAGCCTTGGAAAACCCCCTAACCTAGTTGATGTGCTTAATAAAAATTGAAATCTTAACATTAATAAAAAGCATTGGGAAAATTCTTTCAATAGAATTTGGGAAAATGTGCTTGAACCAAAAAAATATGGGTTCAAATGGATGATGTTGTTACAAAAAATGCCAAACTTTGACCCAAAAATTATTCCTTCTATTTGTGATGTGTGTAAAAAATTTGAGTCTATCTCTCATTTATTCTTTGATTGCTTCTATGCTAAGGAGGTGTGGAAACTATTTCAAATTGATTTGTCTAGGTGGGGGGAAAGAATAGAATAAAAGAATAAATGAAACAACCTATTGGGAAATATTGATAAATTAGGAAAACCTCTTAATTTAGTTTGGTTGTTTCTAACTACTGAAATTTTGTGGCAATTATGGAAAGATAGGAATGCAAAAAAATATCAAGGCACTAGGTGGGCACTTACTGAGTCTAATAGAAGACTCATGGTGCATAATGTATATATATAAGTATCCATCACACCAAAGGTTTCCAAAGAAAAATTCCAAAGACTGATGAAAAATGGCAAGGTGGAGATAAAGAAAGAAGAGTCGATCTAAGCCAACCAGTGGTTGTACTACAAACCAACAATGAAGTATCTTCTAAAAGATGGCATAATTGTTGACAAAAAGGGAGGAAAAGTGAGAAGAAAGCTGAAACAAGATTGAAACAAAACTGAAAATTAAGATGTATTAAATTTTTGTTGAGCTAGTGATGTAAAGGAAGCATAACATCTATCGCTTCAAATTTTGTAATGTAATGAACACAATATATAGTCATATAGAATAGAATCCTTTCCAAAGATGGATTTATTGTAACTCTAAAAGTCTGATCAACATGATCAATTTTGTAATCTATTTTGAATATTAAAAAAACCTTTGACTAGCCATTAAGAGCTAACTTAGTGCGTAATTGTGTTGATTTATTTACTTGGTTGTTGTCTAAATAAGAACATTCATTCATTTAGTTGAAAATCATCTAGGGGAAACTTGGGGCTTGTTGAGCACATCTAAATATTAATTTGTGAAGGAGGAGAAAAATAATTTAGTGTTTAATCAAAGATCACTTCACCCTATGTCACCTACATGGTTTCTTTTTATCCTCAATCCTTTCACTTAGAGTGGTTCATCCATGGGTCTAGCCTAGGAAAACATGAACCTTGTGGTCCTAAAGATTCCCTAAAGATGTTTATAAACACTACATTCCTTATGTTTGCTTAGATATTATGAAACCAAGTTGAGCAAATTAAACTAGGTTAGATCCTATCAAATAATATTTGCACACATTAGATTAGGAATGTACTTATGGAGGTTATGTTTATAGGTGTAGAGGTGAACTAGATCAATAGGTTATTTTCAAATTTTGATATCTTCATCACAATATATCTAAAAATTTAAAACCAAGGCGAACCAAATGCTAACAACTAGCATGTTATTTTCCTATTAATAAGGTTGAACTAATTACTATTTTCAATTATTTTAATTTTTACAATTATTAATATTTTTATAATAATCATCTACTAGTATATCTAAATTAATTATTTGTTTATAGAGCACATTTATTTAAATGATCCTAAATAAAATTAATTAAGATGTGACTAAAACACACATATATATATATATCAAAGACAATTTTCATATATAATATATGACTACAAAACTACTCAAATTAGAACATCCAATAAATTTAGAAGGATATAGAAATGGTTAACATTAGTCTCATACAAGGAAATTTGGACTTTATATGTTTTTATGGATCAAAGAAAACTTCCTTATAAAAATAATAAGGTCTCAATACATTGTTCAACAATGTAGCTAAGACATTAACTTTACAAGTTGAGTAGACGAGCTAATTTATTAAATAAGTATTTTATGAATTGATCATTTATAAATTTTGAAATTTTGAAGGAGATTGAAAAAAGTATGTACATCAATTAGTAAGAAGGATAATATGTTTCTTTTTTAGTACTTGCTGATATGTAGGAACTATCACATTCCAAATTGTTTAATAGGGTGAATAGTTTTTCTACTTGTTAATAAATGAACTGTGATAATTTTCACTATGAGATAAATATCTACGTTTTCAAATCTTATCAATGGTTGAGAAGTAATTTTTTTAACAAAAAATATTTTAAAAATTAATTATTGGTAATTTGATCAAGGCTGACGAGGTTTGAGTCATTTTTGGGGCATTTACATGGTTCAATATAGGTAAATATTTTTTTAAAAATAAGATATTGGTGGTTTAAATGTATTATGTACTAGCGAGTGTTTTTAAAATAATAAAATATTGGAGGTTTAATTTTTTTTGCATTTGTAGATATATTGAAGGACATGCAATAATAACAAGGCATTAATGGAAATTGCTTAAGATCCAAATTAATATGTGTACCTTCCAATGAATTAGAATTAGAATTTTTGAAGGTAAACGAAATATGTTTAGTTTCAAATGTGAGCATGTAAAATTTTTAAGCAACATGCATTTCTACTATTATTCAAGAAACATAAGGGTACTTGTTACATTATCATTTTTTATTGATTAGATTCTAATAATAACTAATAAAGGTAGATATATACAAATTTTAAAAGGTTGATTTTTATGATAATATTAATTATTAATTAATATTGAATAATATATTATTTATTCTAATATATTAAATTTATATAATTATTCTAAAATGTATTATTTATTGACTAGATTATATCTACTTTTATTTAAACTTTGGCTTGTGGGATAAGAAGGTGCAAGTGTTGCCATATTAAGTGCATTCTTATTTTGCCATACCTTATTTTCTTGGAGGCTTGCACAATGTTGATGCATGTACAATAGAATAGTTCTACACTTATTTATTCTAATATATTAGATTTATATAATTATTTTAAATATATTATTTATTGACTAGATTATAATATACTTTTATTTAAATCTTACTTCCTGCAACCCAAAGACCCTAACAATATACTTTAGCTTACAGGGAAAGAAAGCGTGGGGTAATATTTATCATTATTATATAATGATATATATTATATAATTGAAACTATAATTTAATAATTATTAAATAATATTAATTAATAATTAATATGTGTGATACTAGGCCAGAAAGAGGACACACTCTTTTATTCCATTTAGTACATTAGTAAAAATTTCACAGTAAGAATTACTAAGAGGCGAAGTTGCGCCTCGTTCGGTGTGCCTGGTACCTGGAGTGGTGACGTGTGGGGGAGGCAGGGCTCTCCTCCACGGAGGTTTGTTTGCGTGGCTAAGGCCGTAGTTTGGATTAATTTCCTCTTGTGCGGTTTTATGTTTTCATTTTCTTTGTTTTCATTTCCGTTGTTTTTTCTTTGGCTTTTCCTTGTATCTTCCTGGTCCTCGTGCCGTGGCGACTCGGCTCTGAGGGCTCCTTGCAGCGCTGCCCCTTGGGGGCTTTTATGGAGGAAGATAAGACCATCCCCGTTCCCCCTGTGAACAGTTAGGGTGCAGCAAGTGGAAAAAGTTTCAAAGATGCAGTTGCGGGCAAGGAAACAGTGCTCCCAACCAGCGCGCAATTTTTTGTATCAGGTCAACAGTCAGTGGTGGGTTCTGATGGCATTTCTGGAGATCAAGGTAAGCCCTCCTGCACTTTCGATTTTGCTTTGCTCATGCCTAACCCTGAAATGAAAGAGGTCATCAGAAATGAGAAGTCTATAATTAAAGAGATTGCTATTTTCTTTGCTGCTACTGATAGTAATAAACTCCCGTCTAGGAAATTTCTGGATTCATGGTTTTCTGACATATGGCTTTCTAAATTCATAATTCAAATAAACTACTATAGAATGTTGCAAAAGGAATTATTTGTTATTTTCTTTAGAAACCATGAGATGCAGGGCAAAGCCCTTGCTAGGTCCTTCTGGAATGTCGGTGGCTACGTGTTTCAAGTGCTGGCTTGGAACCCTGTTGCCAATGCGGAGGAAGTGCTTGCTCTCTCCTGCCTGTGGTGGGTTGTTGTGAAGAATGTGCCCCCAAAATTTTGGAAGCTTGTTCCGTCCATTCTGGCTCCGTTTGGTAAGGTGCTCAGAATGGACGAGGCGAAGGCCTCTCTGCCGAACCTCGATGCTAGGGTTCTTGTTTCTCTAATACCTGGGATTGAATTCCCTCCCAGGCTCCTCATAGAAGATGAAGGTAGAATTGTTAGTTGCCCTCTTGAAATGTTGGGCAGTTTAAATGCTTGTTACCTGTGTCGCCGTGAAGGCCATATTCGAAAGAACTGTCCTCTAATTAAAAAGAAAGAGAATAGAGAGACAGGAAAACCCGTTAAGGGGGCTAAGGAAAATCATAATGATAGCGCCAACATGGTGAAACCCATGGGGGGTGCTGTCGAAACCCACCCGGCTGGTCCCGAATTTGTTGAGGAGTTATCTCATCCCCGGCAGGATTGTGATCATGTGGTGGTTATAAACACACTGAATTCGGTGAACCAGGGTGTTCAAACCCTGGGGAAGCCCTTCCCTATTTAGAATTCGCTCCCGACCAAGAATTCGTTTGATGTCCTTGCCGAGGAGGGAGAAATAGATAAAAATGAGAAAATTGAATTTGTTGTTGGACCCAAATCCATCACAAACCCTGCTTCTTCAATTAATTGGAACAAGGAGCAAATTGAGAAACTTAATGCTCAGCAGCTTGTTATGTGAAAATTTTGGGAAAGAATTGAGGAAAATTTACTAAATAAGTGTGGTCCGCCTAAGCACAAACCTAAGTAGACTAACCTAAAACAAATCAATAGAACTGAGAGGACAATTGATTTAGAAATACACCATTCAAGTGATCTTCAAGCTTGGTCTATTGCTGGGAGTGATTCCTCCAAATCCTCGGGTATGGGGATAGCATCAGAGCTACAATCTGAAATGGGTGACACTTTGTGCAATAGCCTTAAGGTTGAAGATCATCTGAATGGAGAAATTTCTAATGACCTGTCTGATACTATTGCTAAGGTTGTCCAACCAGATTCCAACCAACTTGATCATAGACTTCATGACAATCTCGACCTCGTGCTGGGTGTTACGCTTTCTGTGTCTAACCCCATACCACCCATAGCGGGTGAGACCACAGGTGACTCCGGGGATGATGTTGAGGAGGATAACGAAAAAGGAGAGGTCTGTAATAAGCTCTAAACCTAAAAAGGGGCCTGGGAGACCAAGGAAATATGATGCCCCAGCCTCCAGAAACTCCAACAGCCAGCAGATCAAAAATGAAAGAAAAAAGACCAGTCTTGTTATTCAATCTCCTATGGCCAAGAAGATGGAGGTTGAGGAAAAGCTTCCTAAATGTTTTGAGCAGTTCAAAAACTGCCAAGAGGACACCCCTATAGCAGATGAGCATGAATCTTAAAAAAAAAAAAAAATTAATATGTGCAAACTATATTTAATATTATATAATATAATAATTATTTTATATTATTTAAAATATATTTAATATATTTAAATTGTTATTTAATAATTATTAGATAATGTTAATTAATAATTAATATTATTCAATATAAAATATTATCATAAATATTAAATATTAATTATATAGTTATTAAATATTAATGAAATGCTCATGTAATTTATTATTTATATATCATATCATATATATTATATAATATATATTTTATTTTATTTATATATTAATATAATATAAATACAAATACAAATATAAATATAATAAATAATATAATATAGATAACACATTATTTACCATCCTTTAAATCAACAACAAATAATTTTATTTTAATTCTACAAGAGACAAGTACATTATAATCTATCTTATTTAAACTTCACTTTCTTGCAACCCACAAGACCCTAAGGGCATATTTTAGCATGTAGGGTAAGAAGAAGACATTGGATAATTATCCAAGGACAAATCAAGGACAAATATTATCCAACATTTATGGTCTGGATGCAAGCAAACAAGTGCCCTTTCTATTAGCACAGTGAAAACTTAAAACATATCTTTGGGATTGTTCTTGAGCAAAAAGAAAATGGAATAGTATATTTTATCTTTTCCATGGTATTTTTAATCATGTCTTATGTTGGAAAGAAGCAATCTTTAGTATTAAACTACATAAAAACATAATTGTTTTTTTTTTTTTTTTTTTGTTGCGCTAGAGGTATCCCTACGACCCATTCTAGCGCCCAACCAACCTTGCCTTGGTCTTACATTTTTCCAAGTTGGGGTCCAAGAGGGGCGAGTTGAGGCGAGACTAATTAATCCTATGGGGATGCATGCAATCACTTGAAAACCACGTGCATCGGGTAAGCCCAGACCTCAGAGTCGAACCTAGAACCTATGGGGAGCAAACCCACGGTCCAAGCCAACTCCGCTACCTATGTGGGTTATAAAAACATAATTGTTGATACTATGAGATAGTGTATTTATTGCATTTATGGACAAGTAGATGTTTAGCAATGTTTTCTAATCACATTTTACATCAAGAAATAGATATTCTAAAGTTCTACTCTAACATCATGTTTCAATTCATCTTTCTATGTTCTCAGCTAAAGAGGAGGTACAAAGAAGATACAAATTTCAGCAAATGTTTGGAGGAGATTAAACATCAATTCTTACAACTCCATAAAGGGGAGTTTTGCTGTGATAGACAATTACAAAAAAAATTAAAATTTAAAGTGCAATGGTGTCATAAATTTGTTGCTTGTAATATTGGTTGTTGTAGTTTGGACATTGTAAATTTACTATTTGTTGTAGTTTATTTTTGGGCGCTGTTGTTCGCTTGTTCTTTATCTTAGCAATTCTCTGTTGGGACTGCTCTTTTTTTTTTTGTAATTCTTTTAACTTTGTTCAATAAAAACACACAACAAATAATTTTACTACAATACTACAAAGACAAATACTTGCTACTATATAACACTTGTTATTACTATTATTACATTGCTATAAAAGCACGTACTCCTACTCCTATTATATAACATTATGTGATACTCGTTATTACTATTATAACATTGGTATAAAAGCATGTACTCCTGCTATGTAACACTTGTTTATATTGAATAAAACTGATTTACAATGGAAAATAGCAGTTCACAAAGAACTGATGGAAAGCGTAATCAACAGCAATACAAGAATCAAATCTCAAAAGTACACTAGATTTAGGCCTACATAGAAAGAATGATCAACAACAACAATACAAAGATCTCGTCAGTTAAGCACGGCGGTCACCGGGCTGCCCGGGGGCCTTCATCAATATCCATAATCCATTCTGATGGAAAGTTTAGCGTTACAGTTGGTTTGGATATTTATGGTCTTGTGTTAAGAGTTCATTGAAAAGTTTGATAATAAATAATGTATTCTTCTCTATTCTTGCATCATATTTTAACTGCTCTCTTCTGCGAACTTAACGGCACTTAACGTGTTACTTACCCTACCTACTCATGAACGGTCACATACTCTAAAAACGAAACCATTATCTCAGTACACCAGTCATGCATGGCTCATTCTTTATTATGCCAATTATTACCGTAAAAATGGCTGACAAAATGTTATAGTCTAAAATATTTCGACGTCGGCAGAGATTATTACGGACTTCACAATCGTACATGCATGCGGTCAGAGAAGGAAGCATAAGCCATGAATTCGAAATGACAGCTTTCAGCGATATATACCGAACTACTGTGCCCCTCCTGCTGAGATGAATTGGGATGTGGCTAAAATTTCAATGGTTTAAAATTGAAATATGGAATAAATATCATTAAACAGAAGAGCGATCAATTAAATATGCATCTACAATATCATTCAAGGGAGATGATCAATTAAATATGGAAAAAATTGAGAATGATTAAATTTCCACGTAAAATTTTGATAAGTGCGAAATTAAGGTGTTCAACTACCTGACCCTCTTTTATTATCTAACGTAGAGGTGGGTCTTTGATATCAGTGTCAATTTCCACGAAACAACCGAATCGGATGGAACAGAAGCTTGTCCAATCAGATAGGCGTGCCTTCATTTATATTCTTGTCCTGAGAGAAGAGAACGGCGGATGTAAGGCAATGACAGTAACCGTGCGATTATTTAAGATTGACAGTAAATGTAGTCAGATCTGAAAAACGACCTCACAATTTGAATATTAACGAAGTCGAGAGGTTTGTTTAAGATAGCTTTGAAATGTTCATATCCGTTTTTAGCAGTCGATGAAGATGACCAAATTGGAAATTGTAATTGATGATTGAAATCTGAAAACTGTATCAGCCTTTTCTTAGTACGCAACGGACTAGTGTAGAAAGTCCACTCTTCCGGTTTTTGGTATCTCTGTATTTAAAGACGGGTAGCTGTGAGAAGTACTCTTTTTCTTCTTTTTTAATTGAATAAATCAGTTACACGAATAAAAGTTATTAATAGGTAGTTGGAAGCGAAATCAAGATTATCAAGAATTACACTGCAGTTATTAGGAATAAAGTGTTTGAATCTTTTTTATAATTATCTAGTCAATTCTCATTATTAATGAATAAGTTTGAGTACACTCCCACAAAAATGCAAGATGTTAGTTAGAAAGTCTATTATTTAGTATTTGTGTATGTAGGTATCAATGTAATGCAAGTTAGATTTCAAGGTTGATCTAATAATCATTCCTTGATCCTACGATGAGCTAACGATCGACTTGCTCTTCAATAAAAGATGAGAACACTTGTCTCAATCACATGAGGTGATACAAAACTCTAGAAGTCCTCCAAGTGAGCTTATGTGTAGTGTGAATAAGAATCTACTAAGTGGGCTAAAATCGAACTAGTTTAATAATACCTCGACTCATACTCACACCCCCCCTTTAGCGATACTTAGGGAGTAAGCTAAACACTAAAAAGATGAGTCTCGACAATAAGGCTCAGTAACGTACTCATGTACAATAATGATATATCACAAATGGAGAAAAATGAGAAAACCCAATGGGAACAAAACTCCTCTCTAAGAAAAGAAAGAGAATGATAAAACATTTTGAAAAGATGTCCCATGATGATAGGAACATGATGATGAACTCTTGAAACATGTCAAAGTTGTGAATTTTGCCAAAGATGAATTGGTGTTTGTTGGAATCAACGAACCTCCAAGAAATGTAGATCACGATAAGAGATACAAAACACTGTATGGGTGAACATATGGAACACTACTCAACCATGAATACACAAATTCTTGTGAAATTGAAAATATAGATAGTACTACGATTATGGAGTACAATCAATAAATGCACGAGTGGCATGTAGTATGCATCATGGTTCTCTACATAAGTACTAGAATCTCACCAAATATGATCCATTAAAATAATCCCCCATATGAGAGATAAAGATAGAAGGTCTATTAGACCCCCCAAAAATTAGAATGTTCCTCCACTACTCCATTGAAAGAAGCAATAGCATAACACTCTTATAACCCCCCCTTAATACTAACAAGAAGAGGTATAAGCATACCAAGTGAAATTGGGTACAAAAGTGTGCACAGGAATTTAGACCCAAAATTAAGTCCAAAAGATATACAAGAAACTAAAAAAGGGTGTGCATCAATCCAAGGCACCTTATTGGATGACCACCACCGAACTCTATGAGTTGAAGGCCTAGTTAATGGAATTGTTGAACAAAGGGCTCATAAGACTCAGTGTGTCTCCTTGGGGAGCATTAGTTATCTTTGTGAAAATGAAGGATCGAACCTTGTGTCTGTGTATAGACTATCAAATTTTGAACAAGGTGACCATCAAGAACTGATATGGGTATGTGCAGGATAATCATGGAAAAAACAGGCCCTTAAGTGGCAATGAAAATTTAGAAAAATGCAACTTGACATAAAAATTTGAATAAGTTATCTATATTATTTCAAAAATATGTAAGAATAGAATCCGTGGCAAATTGAATGTAGTTTCTAAACTACTAAGTTTATTTTATTTTTTTAAAAGTCTATT
>VDFB02000013.1:219543484-219604402 GCA_007258455.2 Sequoia sempervirens
TCCCACTCTATCCCACTCTCCCACCCTCTCCGACCTTATCCCACTCTCTCAGGTCACTCTCTCACACACTAACTCCATCTATCTCTCTCCCCTATACCCTTAACCATGAAACCCTAAACCCTTATAACCCTCTACCATAAACCCTTAACCCTTAAACCCTTTACCATATACCCTAAACCCTAAAACTTTTACCCTTAAACCTTCTACCATCTACCATTAACCATTAGGTCTATGTGTACACAAATCGGATATCTGATTTGAAACGGATATCCGATTTGTAGACCGTTACTTTAAAACAATGACAAATTTTGTATATATGTGCTTTTTACAAATCGGATATCCGATTTGGATATCCAATTTGTAAAAAGCACATATATACAAAATTTGTCATTGTTTTAAAGTAACGGTCTACAAATTGGATATCCGTTTCAAATCGGATATCCGTTTTGTAAAAAGCATATATATACAAAATCTGTCGTTGTTTTAAAGTAACGGTCTACAAATCGGATATCCGTTTCAAATCGGATATCCGATTTGTAGACCGTTACTTTAAAACAATGATAAATTTTGTATATATATGCTTTTTACAAATCAGATATCTGATTTGAAACGGATATCTGATTTGAAACGGATATCTAATTTGAAACGGATATCTAATTTGAAACGGATATCCGATATGGAAAACTAGGATTGGTGTTTGCTTTGGTGGTGTGTACTGACACCCGAGCCTACAAAAATTCAACACGGTATTTTCACATTTTTGGGTCGATGAAAGACGTGTTTTTTTCCTCATTGCCACTTTTTGGCCCACCATTATCTTGCACATACCCATATCCACTCCTGAGGATTAATGAGTTGTTTGACCAGATGAAGGGAGCAACGGTGTTCTCCAAAATTGATCTTAGGTCGAGGTACCATTAGTTGAGAATTAAGGAAGAAGATATTTTGAATACTATTTTTTGAACTCGACATGGACATTATGAGTTCACTGTGGTGTACCTTTTGGTTTGACGAATGCACCAACAACTTTTATGAACCTCATGAATAGTGTATTCAAAGACTACTTGGATGAATTTGTTTTAATCTTTATTGACGACATCCTAGTTTACTCAAAGTCTATCAAAGAGCATGATAAGCACTTGAGGATAGTTGTACAACAACTGAGAGAAAGGAAACTCTTTGGGAAGCTATCCAAGTGTTCATTCTATCAAGACAAGGTGCACTATCTAGGCCATATTATTTCAGCTGAAGGAATCTCTATAGACCCTAAGAAGATCAAGGCAATTATGGAATGGTCAGTGCCTCAGAATGTGTCAGAAGTTCGTAGCTTCATGGGCCTTGCAAGATATTACCAAAAAATTGTGCAATGGTTCTCCCAGGTTGCATCTCCTATTACATCACTCCAAAGAAAGGGAATGTGGTTTGAGTGGACCGAGAAATGTGAACAGGCATTCCAACTCTTGAAGGAGAGGCTCACGATAGCACCAATGCTGACCATCCCTGATCCTAATGGAATATTCACAATAATCACAGATGCTTCATGAGAGGGACTAGGAGTAGTACTAATGCAAGATGGACAAGTGGTAGCGTATGAATCAAGGAAGCTTAAACAACACAAGGTGAACTATGCACTGCATGATTTAGAACTGGCCACAATAGTTCATGCCTTATAGATGTGAAGGCATTATCTCTTGGGAAATCCATTTGAACTCAAGACAAACCACTTGGGATTGAGATACATTTTTACTCAACCTAACTTTAATGCATGATAGAGAAGGTCGTTGGAATTCTTTAGTGAGTATGACTTCGAAATTGAGTATATAAAAAGAAAAGAGAATAGAGTGGTTGATGCTTTTAGTAGATGAAGACATCTAGTAGCCATGATCTTGAAAAGGTCTAATTTGAGACAATAGGTCATACAAAATTTTCTAAGGGATGAGCACTATGAGAGAGTGAAGAGAGCCCTAACAAATAATCCTACAAATCATCAATTCGATGGGTATGAGATTGAATTAGATGGTATTTTGAGATAGCAGAGAAGAATGTATATTCCAGACTTTGGAGAGCTGAGGAAGTTGGTTTTAGAGGAGGTTCATAATGTACCTCATTCAAGAAACCCTAGAGTATCCAAGATGATCAGAGAATTGAAAACTTTGTACTTTTGGCCTAAACTCAAGAAGGATGTAGTGGAGTACGTAGCTAGATGAATAGAGTGCCAGCGAGTCAAGGCTTAGCATGCACATCCAATCGAGCTACTGTATCCTCATGGAATGCTTGAGTATAAATGGCAGGTGATCAGTATGTACTTTGTATAGGGGTTGCCTTTGAGAAATAATAGGCATGATGTTATATTGGTCATGATTAATAAGTTGACTAAGGTTGCACACTTCATTCTAGGAAACCTTAAGGATGGATTGTTGACCCTAGCCAAGAAATTTGTCTAGGAGATCTTCTTCTTGCATGGAATGCCAAAGACTATCATTTCTGATAGAGACACTTGGATGACCTCAAGATTTTGGACAACCCTAAATTTTGCATTAGGAACCAAGTTAAATTTCAGCTCGGCTTATCATCCTTAGAATGACTGACAAACAGAGAGCCCGTGAATCAAGTAGTTGAAGACCTCCTCCAAATGTACTGCATGGACCAAAAATATAAGTGGGAAGAATATTTACCATTGGTATAGTTTTCTTATAATAAATCTTATCACACATCCCTAGGTATGGCACCATTTGAAGCTCCTTATGGGAAAAAGTGTTGTACATCGATTAGTTGGGATAGATTGGAAGACAAGATCATAGTAGGACCTGAAATGCTTAAGGAGATGGAAGAACAAATGAGATTCATCAAGACCAAACTAAAGGAGGCGGTTGGGTAAGTGCAAAAAAATTGGG
This sequence comes from Sequoia sempervirens, assembly GCA_007258455.2. Taxonomy (NCBI): domain Eukaryota; kingdom Viridiplantae; phylum Streptophyta; class Pinopsida; order Cupressales; family Cupressaceae; genus Sequoia; species Sequoia sempervirens. The sequence goes on from VDFB02000013.1 coordinate 219,546,379, forward strand.
GGCCAAAAAGGGGGCTAAGTGGTCACTTTTTTTTTGAAACACTGACCTTGGATGTGAAATTGAGGATAGTTACACTCAAAATTTTGAGATGCAACAAAAACAAGGATCGTAGTGCTCTAAGTCTACTTTCTAAACTACTATTTTTTTTTTGAAAATGGTTGAGATTAAGGGGTTTAAAAGAGGGGACCACAAAAATTGGTTTTGTTTTTATCAAAAAAATATAACATAGCAACTTTTGTGGCTCCCTAGCACAATTGAATTTTTTTAGTATTTTTAAAATCACTCCAGTGAGAAATTAGCTAACAATATGTAGTTTATGCTCAATTTTTCTAATAATTTTTTAATTAATATTTGGTTTTTTACTAATTTTCAAAGTGGAAACTTCCTGAAAAACATAATTTTGGCCGTGCTACCCCTATAAATTTTGGAAACTAATTGAATTTTTTTTTTAATGTGTAGAATGGAGTCTAGTTTCTAAAAATGTAATTTATTTAAAATTTCAATGAATGGTTAATTTATAAAGAAAAAAACACCAAACACTGGTTTTTTCCAAAAAGCAAACACACAAAAAAAAAATTATAGATCAAACACTTAACATTGTCAAAATGTGTAAAAAATTACATCGTTAGATAGCTAAAAGATATCCTAATATTACCTAGGTGTTCGATTTATTCGACATTGAAACACATGCAAACCTGATGCTTAGCATGAATGCGATTATGTGAAATATTGTACAATTTGCAAAAACATGTCTTTGGACGTTGGGAAGACACTCCAAGCCTTTGGGTTGGTATTCCAAGGAAAACACCAAGCCTAAGGCTTGGAGATTTCCAAAACAAGAAATAATGTGAGCATGTTATGATGTGCTTGCGTTATGTATTGCTTTGTGTTAAATGCTACTCTATTGAATGTATGTATATATATTTGTATGTTTGTATGTATCTATGCTTCTATGACATGTATGTATGTGTGTATGTATGTATGTATGCATACTTGTATGCATGTATGTCTATATGTATGTATGTATGTGTGTGTGTATGTATTAGTGTGTGTATGTATGTATGTCTATATATGTATGTATGTGTGTAATATTGTATGTACATATGTAGATGTATGCTTGTATGCATGTATGTTTGTATGTATGTCTGCTTATATGAGAGAGAGAGAGGTAGTGAGAGAGAGACGTGAGAGAGGGAGAGGGTGTGGAAGGGAGAGACCTGAGAGAGAGGGAGTGGGAGAGAGGGGGTTGGAGTGATATGGACTTAGCTAGGTAGGGTGGGAGGGATAGAGGGTGAGAGACCTAAGAGAGAGGGAGAGAAAGAGAGAGTTATGTAGGTAGGGTGCTAGTGGGAGAGATTTGAGAGTGTGAGGGGGGTGAGAGGGAGAGACTTGAGAGATAGGTAGAGAGAGGGAGTATGAGAGAGAGGGAGTGTAAGAGAGAGACCTGACAGAGGGAGAGGGTGTGGGAGGGAGTGACCTAAGAGAGGGAGTGAGAGAGAGAGGCGTGGAGTGAGAGGGACTTATTTAGGTAGGGTGGGAGGGATAGATAGAGAGAGGGGGGAGGGAGGGAGAGTTACCTAGGTAGGGTGCCAAAGGGAGATACTTGAGAGAGAGAGAGGGGAGTGGTAGGGAGATAACTGAGAGATAGGGAGAGAGAGGGAGTGGGTATCGGGTTGAGGGTTTAAGGTTGAGGGTAGAGGGTATAGGGTTGAGTTTTTAAGGGTTTAAGGGTTGAGGGATTAGGGTAGAGGGAGGGATGGATGGAAGGAGAGATGAAGGGATAAGTGATATAGAGAGAAGGAGAGAAGAGGAGGGAGGGGAAAAGATAAATGAGGGTTGAGGACCCAATGTATAGTGAAGAGGGTTGAGAATTGAGTGTATAGGGTTGAGGACCTATAGGGTTGATGGTTTAGGGTATTGGGTTGAGGGATTAGGGTTGAGGGTAGAGGGTATTGGGTAGAGGGTAGAGGGTAGAAGGTTTAAGGGTTTAGGGTTGAAGGTAGAGGGTTTAGGGTATAGGTTTGAGGGTATATGGTTGAAGGATTAGGGTTGAGAGTCCAATGTATAGGGTAGAGTGTATAGGTATTGAGGGTTTAGGGTTTAAGGGTTGAGGGTTGAGATATTAAGGGTTGAGGGTTGAGAATTAAAGATTGGGGGTTTCATGTATAAGGTAGAGGGTAGAGGGTTTAAGGATTGAGGGATTAGGGTTGAGGGATTAAGGTAGATATTTTACTTGGGTTTAAGGGTTGAGGGTATAGGGTTGATGGATTAGGGTTGAGGGTAGATGGTATTGGGTTGAGGGTAGAGGGTTGAGGGTTTAAGGTTGACGATAGAGGGTTGAGGGTATAGGGTTAGGGATTAGGGTTGAGGTCCAATGCATTAGAGGTAGAGGGTTTGAGTTGAGGGTAGAGGGTTAGAGTGTTGAAGAGTTTAAGGTTGAGGGTATAAGTTGTTAGATAGTATTGGGTTGAGGGTAGAAATTAGAGGGTTTAAGGGTTGAGGGTTGAGGTTTTAAGGTTGAGGGATTAGGGTAGAGAGGGATGGATGGATGGATGGAGTGAGATATGGAGGGAGAAGTGAGATAGAGAGAAGGAGAGAAGAGGAGGAAGGGACATAGATAGATGAGGGTTGACGATCCAATGCATAGGGTAGAGGGTTGAGAATTGAGGGTATAGGGTTGAGGACCTATGGGGTTGATGGTTTAGGGTATTGGATTGAGGGTATAGGGTTGAGGGATTAGGATTGAGGGTAGATGGTATTGGGTTGAGGGTAGAGGGTAGAAGGTTTAAGGGTTTAGGGTTGAGGGTAGAGGATTTAGGGTATAGGTTTGAGGGTATATGGTTGAAGGATTAGGGTTGAGGGTCCAATGTATAGGGTAGATGGTATATAGATTGAGGGTTTGGGGTTTAAGGGTTGGGGGCTAAGAGATTAATGTTTGAGGGTTTAATGTATAAGGTGGAGGGTAGAGGGTTTAAGGGTTGAGGGTTGAGGGATTGGGGTAGAGAGTTTACTTGGGTTTTATGGTTTAAGGGTTAAGGGCATAAGGTTGAAAGATTAGGGTTGAGGGTAGAGGGAATTGGGTTGATGTTAGAGAGTAGTGGGTTTAAGGGTTGAGGGTTGAGGGTTGAGGGTTTAAGGTTGACAGTAGAGGGTTGAGGGTAAAGGATTGAGGGATTAGGGTTGAGGGTAGAGGGTATTGGGTTGATGATAGAGGGTAGAGGGTTTAAGCGTTGAGGGTATAGGGTTGAGGGATTAGGGTTGAGGGTCCAATGTATATGATATAGGGTATAGGGGTTGAGGGTTTAGGGTTTGAGGGTTGAGGGTTGAGGGTAGAGGGTAGAGGGTAGAGGGTAGAGAATTGAGGGTTTAAGGGTTGAGGGATTAGGCTTTAGGGATTAAAGGTTGAGGATTGAGGGATTAGGGTAGAGATTTTACTTGGGTTTAAGGGTTTAAGGGCTGAGGGTATAGGGTTGAGGGATTAAGGGTTGAGGGTTGAGGGATTAGGGTAGAGAGTTTACTCGGGTTTAAGGGTTTAAGGCTTGAGGGTATAGGGTAGAGGGATTAGGGTAGAGGTTTTAGGGTTTAGGGTTTAAGGGTTGAGGGTATAGGGTGGAGGGATTGGGGTTGAGGGTAAAGGGTTTAAGGGTGAGGGATTAGGGTTGAGCGTCCAATGTATAGGGTAGAGGTTATAGGGGTTGAGGGTTTAGGGTTTGAGGGTTGAGGGTAGAGGGTAGAGTGTTGAGGGTTTAAGATTTGAAGGATTAGGGTTGAGGGTTGAAGGATTAAGGGTTGAGGGTTTAGGGTAGATAGTTTAAGGGTTGAGGGTATAGGATTGAGAGATTAGAGTTGAGGTTTTGGGTATTGGGTTGAGGATAGAGGGTAGAGGGTTTAAGGGTTTAGGGTTTAAGGGTTGAGGGATTAGGGTTTAGGGTTGAGTGTTTAAGGGTTTAAGGGTTGAGGGTATAGGTTTGAGGAATTAGGGTAGAGAGGGAAGGATGGATGGAGGGAGAAATGGAGGGAGAAGTGAGATAGAGAGGAGAGAAGAGGAGGGAGGGGTAGAGATAGATGAGGGTTTAGGATCCAATGTATAGGGTAGAGGGTTGAGTACCTATAGGGTTTATGGTTTAGGTTATTGGATTGAGGGTGTAGGTTAGAATTTTTAGGGGTTTAGGGTTTAAGGGTTTAGGGTTTAGGGTATATGGTTGAAGGGTTAGGGAACTGAGGGTCCAATTTATAGGGTAGATGGTATAGGGATTGAGGGTTTAGGGTTTAAGGGTTGAGGGTTGAGAGATTAAGGGTTTAAGGGTTGAGGGTTCAGAATTGAGGGTTGAGGGTTTAATGTATAGGGTAGAGGGTAGAGGGTAAAGGGTAGAGGGTTTAAGTGTTTAGGGTTTAAGGGTTGAGGGTTGAGGGTTTAAGGTTGAGGGTTTAAGGTTGAGGGTTGAGGGTATAGGGTTGAGGGCTTAGGGTTGAGGGTCTAATGTATAGGGTAGAGGGTATATGGATTGAAGGTTTAGGGTTTGAGGGTTGAGGGTTGAGGGTAGAGGGTATAGGGTAGAGTGTTGAGGGTTTAAGAGTTGATGGATTAGGGTTGAGGGATTAGGGTAGATAGTTTACTTGTGTTTAAGGGTTTAAGGGTTGAGAGTATAGGGTGAAGTATTAAGGGTTGAGGGTTGAGGGATTAGGGTAGAGAGTTTACTTGGGTTTAAGGGTTTAATGGTTAGGGTATAGGGTTGAGGGATTATGGTTGAGGGTAGAGGGTATAGGTTTGAGGGTTCAATGTATAGGGTAGAGGGTTGAGGGTTGAGGGTAGATAGAGGGTAGAGTGTTGAGGGTATAAGGTTTGAGGGTTAAGGGTTAAGGGTTGAGAATATAAGGGTTTAAGAGTTTAGGGTTGAGAGAGAGAGAGAGGGGGGGGAGAGAGAGGGATTGGGGTTTAGGGTTTAAGGTTTAAGGGATTAGGGTTTAACACATACTGTCTAGGGTTGAGTGTTTAGGGATAAGTGAGAGACCTAGATGGATAAGGGGGATGGATGGCCAAGGATAGAGAGAGAGAGAGAGAAAATAAACCTATTAAAAATCAACTTTCTCATAATGTGAGCGCATTTTGAAGAAGCTGAGATGTAGTTGTTTGTTTAGCAAGACATAATGCTTTCGTGTTATAATGTGAGGACGTTATAGCCCGAGCACATTTTTTCTTGCTCTAAAAATGGTAAAAAACTCAATTTACCCATGATCTCTAGGCCCAAGTTCTGCATATTCTCTTGGTTATTCATTTTTTCCAACAAAAAGAAGTTTTTTGATGCTTTTGTGAAGTGTGCATGTAATTTTTTCACATTCTACCACCTTTTTTATGATCTTTTCACCACCTTTGCATGAAATAGTAGAGTTTTCATGTTGAATTTGATATATATCAATTCATGTCTCAATTCCATTCAAGAGTGATATACAATTGAACTTTGGAGGGAAACAAGCTTTTGAAAAACTCAAATTGTTGAGGAGTTTGAAGCAAGAAGAAGCAAAGGCTACATAATTGGGTACAACTCCTCCATTCGAATCTTTGTTTTTAAGGTATGTGAAGTCTTTACACATTTTATTTATAATTTATTTCATTCTATTTTTGCTTGCTTTGATTTTTTTATTTTGCATATTCCATGTTCATCATTGTTTTTGTGTCATTATAACTTTAGCTTGTCAATGCACATTTTAAATTACACAATTCTTTACACTTTCCAATTGCATTTTTAAACCACATCTCTTTGAGGTATTTTGTTAAACAATTGACCTACCTTGTGTATGCTTCCACATTTTTTATACACATATATATGAGAGAAGTTATAAGTATGTAAAATAATACATCATTTCTCAACCCTTTTCTATGATGTGCATACCCCTCTCCAAAGCTTTCATTTTGGTCTAGGCATGGGGGATGTTGCAAAATTTAGTGGAATTTGGTTTTACACCTAGAAATTACATATGCTTGAAATTTTCTAAAGCCTTTCCAACAAATCCATTTTGTGCATATCCTATAATCATTCTAGTCCATGAGGACATATCTCATTGAGGTATTTTGTCAAATAGTTCTACCAAGCAGCTAATTGCCTTGTCTATGCTACCAAATTCTCCATACATGTCTACCAAAGCATTTTATCAAACAACATAGACAAGGAAATCAAATTTTTGAAGAAATGCTTCAAAGAAATGGAGTCTCATGGTGATGCGCATTTTTTCAAACAGTTGATTGCATTGTCTATGCTACCAAATTTTCCATACATGTCTCTACAAAATTGGAATATACTCCTCCCACATGGATAGATCTTTGAATCTATTTTGGTTTTCATCTCTATTTGTAAACTTATCTCATCACTAAACTTACCTCATCACTAATTTTATGATATATTTTAAATGTTTCCTTGATTAGTCTACTCACAGGGGATCGTAACCCTTCTCTCCATTGTTTCAAGACTCTTTATTCAAGGATAAGTTAGCAACATGTGGAGAGGTGAAAAATATCTTGCAATCATGGAATTCCACAAGACCACATTTATTTAAGTCATTGGATCCAAAATTTCATGTGATCATTGACAAGATAGTGATCTCACTAGCTTGTCAATGCAGTAGGGTTGACAAGGTAGGGGCTGTTTGAAAAAATGTCTTATAGAAATGTGGTCTCATGGTGATAATTCACCATGAGACCACATTTCTATGAGGAATTTTTTCAAACACCCCCTACCTTTTCAAGATACCACATTTCTATGAGGCATTTTTTCAAACAACCCCCTATCTTGTCAACCCTACCACATTGACAAGCTCGTGAGCTCACTAGCTTGTCAAAGGTAACACATTTTGCATACATGTCTACCAAAAAATTAACATAAAAAAATTCACATGCCTTGTCCATGCTTCCATTTTGATCCTATGTTTCAATCATGGCATGCCACATGACCACATTTATTTAAGGCATTGGATCCAAAAATTCATGTGAGCATTGACAAGCTAGTGAACCCACTAGCTTGTCAAAGGTTGCATACATCTCTACAAAAACATTAATGTTAAAAAATTCACATGCCTTGTCCATTCTTCCACTTTGAGCCTATCTTGAAATCATGGAATGCCACACGACCACATTTCTTTAAGGAATTGGATCCAAAAATTCATGTGAGCTTTGACAAGCTAGTGAACTCACTAGCTTTTCAATGCCGTAGGGTTGACAAGGTAGGGGTTGTTTGAAAAAATGACTCATAGAAATGTGGTCTCATGGTGATTATCACTGTGAGACCACATTTCTATGAGGCATTTTTTTAAACATCCCCCTACCTTGTCAACCCTATCGTATTCACAAACTAGTGAGTTCACTAGCTTGTCAATGGTACCACATTTTGCATACATGTCTACCAAAACATTAATGTCAAACAATTCACATGCCTTGTCCATGCTTCCATTTTGAGCCTATCTTGTAATCATGGAATGCCACATGACCACATTTCTTTAAGGAATTGGATCCAAAAATTCATGTGAGCATTGACAAGTTAGTGAGCTCACTAGCTTGTCAAAGGTACCATATTTTGCATACATGTCTACCAAAACATTAATGCCAAAAAATTTACATGCCTTGTCCATGCTTCCATTTTGAGCCTATCTTGCAATCATGGCATGCCACATGACCACATTTCTTAAGGCATTGGATCCAAAAATTCATGTGAGCTTTGACAAGCTAGTGAGCTCACTAGCTTGTCAATGAGGTAGGGTTGACTACAAGGTAGGGGATGTTTGAAAAAATGACTCATAGAAATGTGGTGTCACGGTGATATACTTTTTCAAACAGCCCCTACTTTTTCAACCCTACCGCATTGACAAGCTAGTGAGCTCACTAGCTTTTCAAAGGTACCACATTTTGCATACATGTCTACTAAAACATTAATGTCAAAAAATCCACATGCATTGTTCATTCTTCCATTTTGAGCTTATCTTGCAATCACGACATGCCACATGACCACATTTCTTTAAGGCATTGGATCCAAAAATTTATGTGAACTTTGACAAGATAGTGAGCTCACTAGCTTGTCAATGCAGCAGGGTTGACAAGGTAAGGGTTGTTTGAAAAAATGCCTCATAGAAATGTGGTATCACCGTGAGACCACATTTCTATGAGGCGGTTTTTCAAAAATCCCCTACCTTGTCAACCCTACCGCATTGACAAGCTAGTGAGCTCACTATCACCGTGAGAGCACATTTCTATGAGGAATTTTTTCAAACAGCCCCTACCTTGTCAACGTTACTGCATTGACAAGCTAGTGAGATCACTATCACCATGAGACCACATTTCTATGAGGCATTTTTCAAACATCCCCTACCTTGTCAACCCTACCACATTGACAAGCTAGTGAGCTCACTAGCTTGTCAAAGGTACCACATTTTGCATACATGTCTACCAAAACATTAGTGTCAAAAAATTCACATGCCTTGTCCATGCTTCTATTTTGAGCCTATCTTGCAATCATGGCATGCCACATGACCATATTTCTTTAAGGAATTTTATCCAAAAATTCATGTGAGTGTTGACAAGGTAGGGGCTATTTGAAAAAATGCCTCATAGCTTGTATATCATCATGAGACCACATTTCTATGAGGCATTTTTTCAAACAGCCACTACCTTTTCAACCTTACCGCATTGAAAAGCTATTGAGCTCACTAGCTTGTCAATGTACATCACCATGAGACCACATTTCTAAGAGGCATTGTTTCAAACAACCCCCTAACTTTTCAACCCTACCACATTGACAAGCTAGTGAGCTCACTAGCTTGTCAAAGGTACCACATTTTTCATCCATGTCTACCAAAAAATTATTGTCAAATAATTCACATGCCTTTTCCATACTTCCATTTTTGGCCTATCTTGCAATCAAGGAATGCCACAAGACCAAGTTTCATTAAGGCATTCCATCCAAAAATTCACGAGACCTTTGTATATGCTAGAAATACTCTTCTAAAGGATGATTGTAAGTATTTTGTATGAAGCCTTGAATGACATATATTTCATTTATTTGTATGGATTCATTATTTAGGAACTAATATTTGTCTCTTTATCATGCTACAGGTAAAATTATCCACCACGCTGAAAAAATGAACAAGGAATAAACCAACACAGGAAGAGTATGAAAATAATAAAGTAAAGAAAAAAGAATGGATGAGGGAACATTGTCAGAAGGAGAAATTGGTTACGATTAACAAAAACAAGCCAATTGAAGAGGAACCTCAACCATCAAAAAGAGAAAATGCATTGACAACACAAAGGGCACAAATGCGAAAGCATCATGCTAAGATAGATTTGAATATCGTATTTGGAGACACACCCTCTATCACAAGTGAATACATAGGGACACCATCTACCACAAGTGAATAGGGAGGGACACCATCTACCACAAGTGAATATGGAGGGACACCATCTACTGCAAGTGAATATGGAGGGACACCATCCACTGCATCTCAAGTTGAGAGTACAACATCACTCACATTTGAGGAAGGAGGTACACCATCATCTCCATGTCAACCTCAAGGTATGTCGTCTATTCCACCCTTGATCGAAGGTACGTTATCTAGCCCATATCACTTAAATATTGATGAAATTCCTAATGTTGAGATGTATGTATCTAGGAGAACACCACCAAGAATTTTGCATAGAAAGCAAAAGTTTTTGATTAATATTGATGAGAATATTTTATAGCCAATGGAAGGTAATATTCCACAATGCACTTGTAAAAGATATGGTGATAAGATTTGGAAATTATTCTTTGAAAAGTTAAATGAGACCGCAATATTTCAACTATTTGTTGAAATGATGCGAGGTAAAAAGTATAGAAACATCATGAATATTCTTGAGTTGAGAACATCGAATTCTTCTAGTGAAAATACTATTGTGAAGAATCTAATGGATGCTTATGAGAGTGTGGGTAAGACCTCATACTCAAAAGATAGTAACATGTTACATCGACTTTGGTAAGTAATCAAACAAGGAGATCTCATCTCATTAGAAAGATGAGTCAACAATTGAGAATTAATAGTAAAAATTTATCAATAGCCATTAAATGCGCCAAAGAATTGAGGACACTAATTCAATTGAATTTGGGCATTCTCAGGGAGACTCCCATGAAAAGATAAACTAGTTGTTGAAGCATTTAGAACACTAATTGAAGACTATTGGAAGAATAACACAAGGCCATCTTTGAATCAAAGGGATGTGGTAAGAATGATAATTTGTAGTTGAAACCATGAGCCACATTCAAAGCATTTTTTGGATATGAATCAAACACAATTTTTTTGTAAATTTCAAGAGGATTATCCTCAAATTCAAATTTGTCAAAAATATTTGGAAATGCTTAAACATTTTTATGTCAAGATAAATCGCACACGCTCTATATGTTTATATTTGCATACTAACGATGTTTTGTAGGATTGTGGCATACATGCCCCACCAACATCTTCAAGAGAGCTCTTATCAAAAAAATTATGTGAAAGAGAGGATGGCCAAATACTCTATAGGAAACTATGCTTGGATGGTTCATGTCAGCATTGTGGGTGGCTTGCAACGTATGCTAGTATGTCAACATATAGAAAAAACACATGTGGTTGGAAAGAAACTAGTAGAGTTTGGGAAGTATAAAACAATGACAAACATTACAAAAAATGGTAATCAAGGAAAAACGTGTGATTTGGTTATTCGAAAGATGCCAATATATCAGTTTATGTCTACATTTCATGACAATATAGTGTATGAGTATGCAAGGCATACCCATAGAGCTTGATGGTTGGACTTGCAATTAAAGTTATGCAAGGACACCTTTCTAGTTGGTAGAATAGTTTCAGTGGTCGACTTTGTAGAGAACTGCACTCTACAACCACAACGTGAGGTGTAGTCACAATATTACAACTCCACACAAGTTTCTATATTTGTGCACATAGCATTCATTCATGCAGTTGATAGTACAGAGGACCAAAAGAAGGTATTGAGGGAGTACCACTTTTATATTAGTGATGATCGCACACATTCTCTAGAGTTCGTGTAAGGTTGCTTCCAATTGTTCTATAGTGATTTCTCTCAAATGGCCGTAGCATATATAGTTAGCATATAATATGGTTGGATAACTATGCAAAACAGTTCAAGAACTTGTGGATGTTCTATTGGTTGAGCAGGATCCATGTCATTATAGGTGTTCAACATATGTGGAACTTTTGTGAGGTTGGGCATGGAAAGGGGGAGCATGATGATGTAGGAGCATGTGCCAAAAGAGCATTAACATGAGAAGAGTTAAAGTATAAAGTCAATGCGAAGTTGACACATGAAAAATAAATCATCGAGTGATGAAATGCTTCGATGGGTCTAGGTAATGAAGGTAAGTCTTCAGTTCATATATTTTTTTTATTGATAGATGATTCTAACATTGCACCATATGAGGATTATTGTACACTGATAGGATCAAGTGAGCTACACTCTTTCCTTAGCTCAAATGCAAGTTCATGGAGTATCCATATGCGGAAGATGGCATGCTTTTGTTCTTCATGTACAATACAAGCCTGGGATGAGTGCAAGTCAAAGGAGTGGGTTGACGAATGGTGGTTAAGTTATCTTAGCCCACTTCACATGTATTAGCCTACTATGGCATTGGAACTAACACAGATGGAATCATTGATTGAATTTGAACACATATCAAATCTAGTTCAACCAGGTAATATATCTACTTGCATAGTTTTTCAAATTCCTATTGTTATCTTACTTTGTAGTGTATTTGTAATGTTGACTAATTTCATCTAATTTGCTACACATTTCAATGTAGGGCATGCTTATGAAATTATTGCAGATGAAGAAAATGAAGAGGGAATGAATTATTACTTGTGTTGTTGTGTTGAGGCCAAAAATAAATTGGAGGCCCTAGTTATAGATGGAAAAAACATCAAATACCCTACAAGCTTAGTGGTTGTTATTGGAACATGGCTTAGAAGGTACCCATATAACAGTGTTAATGTTTGGTTGTTTCAGGACATTGATGTGCATCAAAATATTCTTCATTACTCGAACCTTGTCATGGCATCCAATGTCCATTTGATCAAATATGGGGGTAGACCTCTGAACAAGATCTTATCGAAGGTACGTGAGTTTGACCATGAGGAAATACTTGACACAATAAAGAGTAGAGTAGATCTGGATGGTTTGTTGGATTAATTTGTAAGTATGCACATTGATTCTTATTAGTTTATAAGTGTGCACATTAATTTGTATGATGCCAATGCTATCTGTGAACCCCAAATCTATGTACCTACAAAACAAAGACAATAAACACCTTAAGTTAGATTTTGCAAGCATAAACAAGGATTCCCCATGAGATTCATTAACATAGCTCAAATTAGGAAGAAAATAATGAAGAACACAAAATAAATCACAAAATAAAGATTGAATCCTAATTAAGTATGCAAACTCTCAATCCCATGGGGGAATTGGTGCCAATTTGATGTGGAAATTTGGCCCTTTCCCAATCCCTAAGATGCAAGATTCGATATGTAGACTTGATGATGAACTTTGATCCACTTTTGATGATGAATGATGAAGACTCCAAGCCAAATCTGCAAAAGAACCTAGCTATGAACTCAATTGTGTGAAACTTGATAGATATTTGAGCATGGTAACTTTACTCAAACTGTGGATGATGAAATGAGGAGAGGAGCTATTCATTTATAGGATTTCAAGATGGATGAAAACCCAAATTTGATCAATGTGGGACTAACTTTCATCCAAGGATATGGTGCCACTTGTCAAGCTATGAATGGATGATGGTTGTGCAAGATTTGGGGTTTGTGCCAATAAATGCCAATATTTGAAATTTAAATTTGTTGAAATGACATGTAAGAGGGAAGGGAAAATGCAATAAATGCCACTTGGCTCAAGGCAAAGGACATGTAAGAGATTTAAATGCCTTGTTGGATGTACATGTTGACTTGGAATTTTTGAATTCAAATTGAGAGAATATTCCAAAAGATGCCTTGTGAGAAAAATAGGGATTTAATAAATGAATTAAATCTATTTTCATGTGCAACTTGCATTATCTAGAGGATGTGACATGAGATGAGGTTAAATTAATCAAGGGTTTAATTAATTTAACAAGAGATTAGATGATGTGACTTTTTTGACTTAGATTTATGGATTTATTTAAATCAGATAAGAGAGGAATATGGTAAGAGGCTAATTAAATAAAGATTTTGATTTATTTAATTAAAGGCGATGGTGTTAGATTAAATCAAATAAGGTTTTAATTTATTTAATTTAATGGATAGAATTTAGAGATTTAATCAAAAAAATTGATTATTTAATTAAATATGGATAATTAGATCAGATGGATTGATTTAATTAACAGGAGATTGACTTGATTCAGATAAAGTGATTTATTTAACCAAGAGAGGATACTGATGAATTTAATCAGATAAGGGAATTTGATTAAATGGTTAGATCGAGGGATGATTTAGGAAGAAACGATGTTAGTAAGTCAAGATCACATGCATGATGTCAATTAGTATATTTTCGATGTCTACATTTTGCCCCTCTTTGAAACAATGCACTCGCTGCATTGGTTCAAAGAATAAACGATCTCGATCAAAGCCAAAAAATTTTGGTATCAAAACTTCCCCCATTACTACATGGTGAGAGAAAGCGTGCCATTATAATGCCCCCTCGAGAGATCAGACAAAAATTTTAATTTTTTGGGTGATCTCGAGAAAAAAGTGACAAAGTGCCCGAGAGGTCCGAAAGGGGTCCACGAGGCTAAAAATGTGTCTAAATGCAATAAAACAATGAAAAACAAGCCTCGAATGGACGAAAACAGGTTTGGGGGTCCAAAGCCCCAGCAGGATAGCGCAAGAGGGTCAAAAAACCCTAATTTTTAGGCTTAAAAGGGGCCCGAGGGGTCACTTTCAAGTCATTTTCACACACCTCCGCTAGCAAACCTCGAGATTTGAACTCTGACCTCCTGACGATATGGTGCAATGACAACTTCCTCTGCACATTTTCGACTGAGTTTGGACCTAGCAACGGCCTCCCGGCATCGGTGCCTCGGTATGTGATGCTTACCTTAGCTTAAATTTTTTATTTTAGCGCATTTATGACATGTTTTAGGGAGAGCTCGCCTCCAGCAGTGCTATTATAGCACCACTCGGTGTTTAAAGTGCACCGCTAATTGCCATCTTGTGTCGTAGCAGCGCTTTTTAGTGCCGTAGCAGTGCAATTTAAAATATAAAAACTCCACCGTTGGGCTCGGGCTCGGCTTGGACTCACGGGCTAGTTTGGAAAAGTGCAACGCGGCGGCGCCCTTTTCATGAAAAGTGCGATGTTGAGGGCTAAAGTGCGCCACGGCGGCTCGGTTTAACAAAATTCTGGGTCCAGCATCGGAGTTTGAGAAAACTCAAACTGCGACGCCTTCACAAACTGCGTCGCTATGCAAGTTTGGAGTGTTAGGTCAGGATCTTTTAAAAAATTTCAACATGCTGACTTTTCTTGTTGCAGGACGAACCTAGGGAGCTTTATTCGCAGGAGCACCTATCGCGGGATTTGGCGAGTGTTCTCTAGGACTTCAGCGACAGAGATCAGGATTGGCTAGGTGCCGCAGGACTATGGCACATTGTGTACACGGCGCCCGTGTGCACACACCTCAAGATGCTATCAGCAATGGCAAAGCGATGGCACAGCGAGACATCTTCGTTTCATCTTCCCACAGGTGAGGCAACTGTCACACTGGAGGACATCTAGTGGATTTTATGATTGCCCATTCATGGCTGATGGGTGATCCATGACATGGAGGAGGGACGCGCTTATTGCACCTTAATCCTCGCCACCCAAGACATCATTTACTGCGAGGGGCAGATCAAGCTGGAGAGGTACAGAGTTATAGCACCTCCCTTCCGCTAGGCGATTGCGGTGATTATTTCTAGTTTGGTTGCCCCAGACAGACGAGAGCGGTACTTTAGTCCTAGATGGGGATACTGTTGGGAGAGGATGGTCTGGGACAGGCCAGTTTGATTCACATGGGGGCCTGTGCTTTTGGCCTCACTCTACAGGGATTTGCACGAGTATGCCTATGCAAATGGCAAAGCGCTAGGAGTTGGGGTGACACTTTTGCACATTTAGGCGTGGAAGCAAATTTCTATGCTACGTCCACGGGTCGTTCCAATTCCGATGGGGGCAGAGGATGCCCTGGCGGCACGGTACAGAGGTGGTGTGTCCTTCACACACACTAGAGAGCATGGGATCCCGTACTAGAGGCGGGTCATAGATGAGATGCTCGTATTTACTTGGAGACCATACCTTGGTCAGCCTAGATGGGTTGATGATGTAGACCAGCTCTTCTACTGTCGGCAGGACAGATACATGTAGGGCCGAGAGCATACTATGATAGAGAGGTACCTGCCAGGGTGCATGCAGCGTCAGTTTGGAGAGCCGCAAGATCGTCCAGATGACAACCATGTAGCCATGTTTGCACGCAGCATGACACAGGTGTCATGGGGGCCTGACATTCCTACTACAGAGGCAGTTGACAGCTTCCGACATTTGGTGGTCTGACCTTAGGCCTATGATCAGGGATTGGCAGATCCGGGCACGACACAGGCCTACAGAGACTGGTTTAGGCCTCCTCTCCGGTTGATTGTTCTAGGTGAAGACCTAGAGGCACACAGGATCAGAGGCAGGGGTAGAGGGCGAGCATGAGGGTGAGGTCCAAGGATCGAGATCCGTCGGGATCCAGCAGAGATGCCCCTAGTTCCACCAGATCATGGAGATGTCCCCATGCAAGACTAGCAATAGGATCCTCTAGTCCCACCACCACGAGTAGAGGGTGAGGGTCAAGTTCTTGTACAGCCATAGGCACAGCCAGCAGGGCAGGCAGACGCATGGGATGCCTTGATTTTGTAGCTATAGGCACAGGTGCAAGCAGTGATGGCTGAGAGGGACCAAGCATGGGATAAGAGAGAGTAGCTTAGAGCGAAGAGAGATCAGGCTGTACAGTAGCGACAGGTCACAGAGCTACAGGCAGCTACAGAGCTGGGCCGTAGGCAGCAGATAGAGAGCATGACAACCGCTTCGTCCTCCCAGGGTATAGTGTTGGTCTGATCTTACAGGGAGGCCATTCAAGAGGCAGAGTACTACCGCCAGGTCTATCACAACCATGTGCCTAGAGCAGCCTGGGTCCTAGAGTACTTAGAGCGGGCCAGTCAGAGACCACCAGAGGGTCACGGTGACGGGGGTGAGGGTAGCATCCACGGAGATCGGGCCTGATTCAGATGATACACATTCTTGGTGCCTTATGGGCTCATTTTTGATAGCCCCGATGGGAATTTTGTACTGATTGACACACACATACAGTGATTCGATTATTTTTTTATACTATGACAGTTGATGATATGATATATATATGAGCCGATTTTGATGCAATGCAATGTGTTATTTATGCATGTACGATTTATTTTTATATGCTTTGCAGTGAAGTTTTATGGATGCGTTTATATCTAATGATGTTAATGCAATGCTTATGACTAACAGATCTATATTATGCTAGCCTATGATATGATGTGCAATGATGTTGTCTATACGATGATTTATTTTATGCCAATGTGATATGTGATATATGGTTTTGATCTATGGTATACGCAATGATGTGAAAGAAATTTCTTCTATATATGAGATAATTTTATGGATGAATATGATATGATACGATGGTCGTGATATGATGCAAATGAAATGATGGTATGAAATGTAGGTGTTATTATCCTAAATGATGATGTATGTGATGCAATGATATGTTAATGAGATGATATGTATGCCTAATGAATGAGATGCTTTTGTTCATGTTATGTGATAATTTATGTAATGGTGATAAATGTTTATGCAATGATTAATGTAATTCCATGAGATACCATGTAATGGGTGGAATGCGGTGTCATGAATGTATCTATTTAAAATGCAATGTGTATGTTTCCTATATGATATGCTTTTTATATGAGATGTGTATGCAATATGTTAATGATTTGTGGATGCAGGATTGATGCTGGTAATGGTGATGATGATCAACTGTCATAGTCCTTTGTTAGCGCAGTTAGTAAGAAAAGAAGAAGTCATTTCAACAAGACGCAAAATAACGTGAATGTAGATGATGATGATGATGATGATGATACTTGCCGAGGAGTTGGGATTTTCAAAGGGCCAAATTTTCTTATGTTTGATAACACACGTGGTACGATCCATCAAGGTATAGGAAACCAGGATGACATTATATTTCATGTGATGGACTTTGACTTGACAAACAGATAGGAGTATTCTTGTTCACACCTGACATACAAAAACCTTGCTAGGATGCACTTCAGAAATTTTAAACACCTCGGACCAAAACACAGAAAGGTAAACCTTTCTATGCAATAGTCAACAAGTTGCCCTAGACCTCTTCCATACCTACCTAACAAAGCAAGTATTCACCAAAGTTATATTACAAGGATGTCCAACAAGCACAACAGACAAAAGATAATGATCGTTGCCCCATTCCTATTTCTCTAAATCCTCTGCTTTGGGATATCATTGAGAAGTCCTTGGAATGAGCGCAAATAAGATAAGTCAACAGATAAAACCAAGTAAACAAACAAATTGATGCTCTTCAATACCGCTAACGGAAAAAGGATGTGTTTTCTAAGGATGATAACCAAAACTTATTGCCAAAAGATAATGCCCATTGTAGGAAGGATTCATCCTAGGACATGTTAGTGGATGGCGGCACGTCATTTCATTTATCCAAAGTGTTCTTTCTGATAAATAATGCCCTATGTAGGAAGGATTCATCCTAGGACATGATGTTATCAAATGATTGATATGGGACTATTTCGATGATGTGTTGCCGGTACAAAGAGATAACCAACTTGCTTATGCACTGACTTAGACTTAAGACTTGACATTTTTGGGTTTTCACATTTTTTAAGCTGCTAGACTTCCTTCTAATTGTTTTACCAAAGGTTGATGATGATGATTAGTTTATTATGAGTGATGTTTATTGCGGGTGCAAACGAGATGAGATGGATTGATTTTTTCAAATATTTGGATGTTTTTGATGTTTTGCAATGTTTTGACGCTATTTTTGGTATTTTTCGATGTGTTACAAATGTTTTGATTTTTGATTTTCCAATGTTTTTGGGATTTTCTGAGATTTTGACCAAGATACTATCCTAAAGACCTATCCTAGGGGTCTCGAGGGCTGATCGACAGATGAGCCTTGCCTACGTTATACATGCAGAGACCACGTAGTTCGATTAACAACTTGATCGATTTACAAATGATGATATATATGATGAGATGCTAGTTTATTATGATGGACTCCTATAGGACTGACCTAAATGTCTCGAGGGATGATCAAAGATCAACCTTGCCTACATTCAAGCTCAAAGATGACGCAGTTCAACAAGACGACCCTATTTTTGGTTTTTTTTGAATGACTTTTGACCTATTTTTGGATTTTGATATGTTTTGAATGTTTTTGGATTTTTCTAATTTTGAGGACTTTTAGACCATACACGAATTCAATCTGATGAGAACATGCCCCCAACGTGCTATATTAGACTACTCTGATAAAGGCAGGACAAACTGACCTTGAGGATGGGCTAAGTAGTACTAGGAGGGATCATGATATGAACACAGGACCAAGCTATGGTGCAGATGCGAATGGATGAGTGATGGATGGAGACCCGAATGCGATGAATGATGGAAGCGAAATGGATCGATGATGTAGATCAAGCCATAAAGATTTTGGTGGATGGATAGTGTTTATTTACACATGGTGCCTGTTTGCTAGGTTTTCACCGAGGTACTTGCCCAAAGTGCCACCGAAGTGGTTTTGACTAGAGGATGATTTTTTTGATCCTTTTTTTGATTTTGTTTGATTTTTTACTTTTTTGATTTTTTTTGTTGTTACTAAGATGCCTTTTTTCCAGGTTTTTGCCGAAGTAACCATTTTTTTAGGACTTTTTTTGATTTTTTGGATTTTTGGTTTTATACCCGAAAGAATTAGGCATAAAATTTTTTGAGATGGGAGCTATTCATGGGCTCCTGCAGAGGTTCCCATTTAGGTGTTGATAGCTGATATGCTCCTAATTTATAACTTGCTATGATGATGAAAGGTCCTAACCAATTAGGTTCAAACTTGCCTTTGTTGCTGGGATTCAGGACATTCTTCTGATTTTCTTTTAAGACCAATTCTCTGACTTGAAAAGTCCTGCTTCTGATCTTCTTGTTGTAGCTTCATTTGAGTCTATTTTGATAGACTTGTAGATGATTCAAAGCATTTATGCATCTCTCATCCAGTAGCTCTAGCTCGTTTAATCTTGACACCCAGTAGTCCTCATCAGTGATGATATTTTGCAATGATATTCTAAGGGATGGGAGCTCGATCTTAATGGGGAGTACGACTTCTAATCCGTAGACCAAGGAGAAAGGGGTGGCACTAGTGGGTGTGTGGATGCTGGTTTGATAAGCCCAGACGGTGGGATTAAGCTGCAAGTGCCAGTCATGACCTGCATCATTGACTGTTTTCTTGAGGATTTTAAGGATGGTTTTCTTTGTAGCTTTTGCTTGGCCATTGCCTTGGGGACAGTATGGGGTGGAGAAGCGATGCTGGATTTTGAATTTCTCACACAGGTCGCGAACCTCTTGGTTCTTGAAGGGTGTCCCATTATCTGAGATAATGGCTTGTGGGATGTCATAACGATAGATGAGATAGTTCAGGATTAATTTTGAAATTTCCCAGTGATGTATGTCATGGGTATGGCTTCCACCCATTTAGTGAAGTACTTAGTTGCAATGATAATGAATTTATGGCCATTGGATGAGGTGGGTGTGATTTTTCCAATGAGATCAAGTCCCCACTGTGAGAAGGGCCATGGTGTGACAATCGGGTGAAGCTCTTGAGCTGGAGCATGGATGAGGTCCCCATGCTGCTGACATTGTAAACACATTTTAGCATGATCATGCACTTCTCTTTCCATTGTGGGCCAATAATACCCCAGCCTTGCAGTTTCTTAGCTATGGTTATTCCACTCGAGTGTGAGCCACAGATACCATTATGAACCTCAGTTAGAGGGGTTAATGCCTCCTCAACATTTAGACAGCGTAGCAAGGTATCCTCTATGCTTCTACGGTATAAGGTATCACCTAGGATGACAAATCTGGATGCTTTTTTTATGAAGGTTCATTTTAGGCTCGATGGTAGGTTAGTGGGTAAGACTCCTATTCGAAGATATGTATAGATGTCATGATACCAAGGATTTCCTGGACCAATGATTTCACACATGAATTCCAATTCGGGTACCTCAAATGCTGGAATGAGAAGCTGCTCAATCAGAAATTTGTATCTTGGTACATTGTTAGGGATATTCAGCAAGGATCTTATTGTTGCCATCACATCTGCTGCTTTGTTGTTGGTTCTTGGAATCTGCTCAAATGTTATGTCAATGAAGGATTCCTTTAGAGTCTCCACCAATTTCTTGTATGGAGTGAGCTTATCATCCTTAGTTTGATATTCATTATTGACTTGATTTATGATCAACTGAGAATCTCCATAAGCCTTGAGAGCTATGATGTTCCATTGCACTGCTATCCTGAGACCTATAGTCAAAGCCTCGTATTCCGCAATGTTGCTAGTGCAAGGGAATGCTAGTTTGTATGACCTTGGTATGTAGTCCCCCTGTGGGGTGATGAAGCTGACACCAACTCTTGATCCATGTTGTGTATATGAACCATCGAAGTATAGTTTCCAGTGGTCTGCTACGTTGAGGTTAAAAATAGACTCATCAGGAAACTCTGATACAAGGGGATTCTCATAATACATAGGTGCTTCTGCTAGTTGGTCCGCAATAACTTGACCCTTGATGGCTTTTCTTTCCACATACTCGATGTCATATTCTAATAATATCATGACCCATTTTTCCATTCTGCCAGTTAACATTGCCTTTGATAAGAGATACTTGAGGGGATCAATTTTCGCAATGAGCTTTATCTTGTGTGCCAACATGTAATGTCTTAATTTTTGGGATGCAAACACTATGGCGAGGCAAGCTTTCTTGATGAATGAGTAATTTAGCTCATGGCCGACCATTGTCTTGCTGATATAATAGATGGCCCTCTCCATTCTATTTTCATCATGTTGAGCAAGAAGAGCTCCAAGGGCTGCTGTTGTTGTTGACACATATAATATTAATGGCTTTCTCGAGATAGGTGGCATTAACACTGGAGGTGTCAGTAGGTATTCCTTGATTTTGTTAAATGCTTCTTCACACTTTATATCCCATTTATATACTACCCCCTTGTGGAGAAGGTGTGAATATGGGTTTTTCTTATCTGCCAGTTGTGCTATGAACCGTCAGATGGATTGAAGTCGGCCTTGGAGGCCCCTTAGTTGTTTTAATGTCTTTGGTGAGGATTGCTTTTACTTTTTCCGGATCCACCTCAATACCCCTCATGGACACTATGTATCCTAGCAGTTTACCTGATTGTAAATCGAAGACGCACTTCTTGGGATTTAGTCTGACTTTGTATTCCTCCAGTCTGTCAAAGATAGCACTTAGGGTTGCTATATGATCTTGTCTTTTTGACTTTGCTAGGATGTCATCGATATAGTCTTCAACTGTTTTGTGAATCATATCATGGAATATTAGTGTCATGGCCCTTTGATAGGTTGCTCCTACGTTCTTTAGGCCGAATGGCATCATGTTCTAGCAGTAGGTCCCCCATGGGCAAGTGAAAGCCGTCTTGTGTTGATCTTCTTTTGCTATCATGATCTGGTTGTATCTTGAAAATCTGTCCATAAGTGATAGCATCTCATGCCCTGCTATCATATCTACTATCATGTCGATATTGGGAAGTGGGAAATCATCCTTGGGACATGCCTTGTTCAAATCTTTGAAGTCTGTACAAATTCTGATGGCTCCATCAGGTTTTGAAACAGGTACCAAATTTGACACCCATTCTAGATAATCGATTGGTCGGATAAATCCTACATCCAACAACTTTTTGAGCTCCATTTTGACCAATAAGGCAATTTGAGGATGCATCTTTCAAAGCTTTTTTCTGACTGGTATTGCTTCTGGATATACTACTAAATGATGAACCACTATCTCTGGATCTAGCCCTAGCATATTAGCATAACTCCATGCGAAGTTTATTTGTCTTTCCTTTAGGAATGCTGCTAGGAGTTCTTGCTCTTTTGTTAATAGAGATTCCGCGTAGAATGTGATGTGCAGGGTCTCCTCTATTCCTATGTTGACTGGATTGCACTTTTCGGCCAAGATTGCTGACTTCTCCTGATGAATAACTCTTAGGGGAAGATTGAATCCTTCTTCCTTGGGCACCTCAGAGAGGTTTTCACCATTGGATACGTCCTTTCTTTTTACTATTTTCTTGTCAGAGAGTGCCACAGTGTGGTTTTCACTCAGGGACTTGGATATGATTCTTAGTTTCTCACTTTTGCGACTGAAGGATTCAATCGTTTCCCCGTAATAGGTGTGTGTGTCCAACTCCATTATAAAGCCTGCTTTATGATCTCCATCTGGAATGTTATCTCTCAATACCATGAATTATGAGAGCGCTTCATCGTTTTCAAATGTATCAAGAACTGGTGGTCCTCGTTGGTCATAGTCGATCAATTGGGGGTAGACTAAATGAATCTCATGATTTTGACTATCTGGTTCAAAGGATATGGTACTAATCATACACAGGGTGGTATCTTCGAATAGTCTAGGTAGATTAGATAAGGTATCTTCGTCATCGCTACTAATATAGGGCTCAGTTATAAAATTGTGTGTCCCTACCTGTGACTATTGGTGAGTGTACTTGTACTAGTACTAGCTGAGGAGAAACATTAGTGGCTCTAACCGGAGGACTTCGGCCATGTATGGTTATTCTCGGAGTGGCACATCCAAGACCAAGATTTGTTATGGGTTGCGTCTCTGGCATGATAGGTATTATGAGCCCATTGTCATTTTGTCCCAGTCTTTGATTTCGGTCATAGCCCATTGTAAGCATCATGTGTAGGCCTTTGCTTCTTTTATCCATTGGTAAATTAGCTACCAGTCTTTCATCTTGATACAACATGTGAGATGGATTTGCTTCAATGACCTCATGACCAAGGTCTCCCCATCTTGTGAATTTGGGATAATCCTCAGGATACATTTGTGATGTGGAAGCTTGATTTTCTTGTGGGCATCCTCATGATTAGGAGATTGTGGTAACTCTCCTATCACAAAAGCATTGTTAGGGGGCCTATAACTTCCACAACCGTCCTCCTGGATGATGAGCTTGATGTTGAATATGGTGGGAATGGTGGGAATGTCGGGTGTCTCTGTTGCAGAAGTGGATGCGAGGGTGGTGGGGTCGATGTATTGTGTGGATGGGCCCTCATGATTCTTTGGCACTTGGGGGATTTTGTAATACTTGGCCTCAAGATTCTTGCAATATGAAAATGGCTCAGGATCTCCATGGACGGTAACCTCTTGTCCTTTATGTGTAAATTTAACACATTGGTGGAAGGTTGATGCTATGGTTTTCATTGTATGAATCCATGGGCATCCCAAGAGGATATTGTATGGCAATTCGAGGTCCAAGACCTGACATGTGGTTTCCATGAGTGTTGGCCCTACTTGGATAGGGAGCTTAATTGTGCCCTGAGACACTCTTTCTTGGTCATCATATGCTCTGACTGTGATGCCCTTGCCTTTGTAGATGGAACCTTCTGATATTTTTAACTGCTTGATGAGGCTAAGAGAGTAGATGTTCAAACCTGCACCTCCATTCACCAAGACCCTTTTGATTTTGCTTTTGTTTACAATAGCTTCCAAGTGAAGTGTGTGGTTGTGAGATGGTTGGGCGGGGAAATCTTGGTCAAAGAATGTAAGGAGATTAGGTGTTATGATATTTTCGACCATAGCTTGGAATTGCTCTTCATCAAGATCTGCGGGGATAGTGGATAAGGCTAATGCTTCCTCAAGGATCTTTTTATGCACTAATGAGATTTTTAACAACTCCATGATGGAGATGTGTGCTGGCATTCTTTTGAGTTGGTCTACAACATTGTAGCTATATGGAATGGCTCTTGATGAAGGGACTCTATGAGGTTGGGATGATCCTGCAATGGTGACTTTGCCGCCTCTTGTGGTGACTCCACAATCTTCGGCATGGGTGCCCTTGATAGTGATGACCATGCAGTCTTCATTTAGCAAGGCAACGACAGATTCATAGACATGATTTACATTGCCTTTCCCTTTATCACCTCTATTTCCTTTGTTTCCATGATTCAGCATCGGATTCGTGTAGATTTTAAGATCCTGATTTACTGTGGGTGTTTCCACGTTTATGATTTTCTTGTCGATAAGATCCTAGATGATATTTTTGAGTCTCATGTAGTTGTTCATGGTATGACCTTTGATTTTGTGAAATTCGCAAAGTTGGTTCTCGTTATACCACGAAGGTTTGACATCAGGTTCTTGGTAGTTTTTGAATGTAGGAGGTTTGATAAGTTTTTCGTCAATCAATTTTTTCATTATGTCCTCCAATGGTTCCCCCAAAATGGAATATTTGCATTTTGGATAAGTTTTGTGTTGTGGCAGTCCCCTTTGGTCATTGAGATTGTTGACGATTGGATTGTTATTAGGTTGATATGTTGTATGATGAGTGTTTTGATGTTGTGTTTTGATTTGCAGTGTGGGTGTATGTTGGTGTGGACCACTAATGACCACCTTGGCATCGATGACGCCATCATTAGTGATGTTCTTGTTTCTTTCCCATGTATGAGGTTTATCATTGTAGTTTGATGGTGGGCGATTATTTTCTAGCTCGTGATATGGCGTTGATTCTATAGGTTGGGGCACAAGGGCTCTTTTAGTGTTGAGCGCCTTAGAGATCAATTGCTCATATGTAGTGATTCCCTGAACCTTGAGATGAAATGATAGGCGGCTTTCAAGGTTGGTGATGATTGTGCAGACTTGTTGTTCCTCTAGCATGGTCCACTTGCTCCGATTGGCCTTGGATCGCCATCATTGAAGGAATGAGGTGAAAGACTCATTCTTTCCTTGTTTTAGAGCGACGAGTTCTTCGAGACTAACATCCATTGTAATGTTACATGCGTAATTCCTAATGAATTCATCTCTGATTTCTTGGAATGTTCTAATGCCTGTGGGTAAGTGAGAGAACCATTCTATAGCGGGTCCTGCCAAGCTCCTAGGGAATAGCTGCATCAGATACATATTGTCATATGCGACCTCCATACAATGAACCTGGAATTCCCTGATGTGATCTTCAGGGTTTCCCATCCCATGATACTTGTCAAATTTGGGGATTTCAAATCCCTTAGGGAATGGTTTCATGTCTAAGCTCCTATCAAATGGATAGGGACACAAGTTGCTTTGCGTTTTGGTTGTCCACCCCGATTGAAGGTCGAGCACTTGTTGCGAGAGCAACCTAAGTTGTGTCGTCACATCACTCTGGGGATCAGGGGGTGGGATGAAAGTGTTTTGGGTTGTGGTTTGGGTTATGGGTTGGATGGATGGGCTAGTTGGTGTGTTGTTTGATGGTATCTGCATGTTCTGGTGAGAAAAGTAGGCTTCTACTTGTTTTTGTATGAACGATGCCTATTGTTGATCTTGTTGTTGTTGCACTAGAATTTGTGCTTGTTGTTGTGCTTGTTGCTGCTCCAACAATGCTTGTTGTTGTGCTTGTTGTTGTTCCCACAATGCTTGTTGTTGGGCTACCAATTCTACTGCTTCTTGTTGCTCTTGGTATTGCTTTAATGCTTGTTGATATGCTTGCAATTGTGCTACTTGTGCAAGAAGTTGTGCTTGTTCTTGTGCTTGCTATGCTTGATATTTAGATTGCACTTGAGCTTGGGCTTGTACTTGTGCTGCTTGCACTTGTGCAGCTTGTTGCTGTAATAAAATTTGTGCTTGTGCAACCCTTTGTGCTTGTAATGCTTGTGCAGCCTGGGTGGCTTGTTGTTGTTGCTATTGCAATAAAGCTTGGGCTTGTTGTGCTTGTTGCGCTTGTATTGCAGCTTTAGCAGCTTGTGTAGCTTGAGCGGCTTGTTGCACTATTTTTTGTTTTTTGGACTTGTTGATATCCTCTTTGGAAAGTAGCTTGTAATGCTGTATCATATTGAGTTGATGTGGTGAACATTGGTGGTGGTGGATTTGGAATGGTGGTAGGTGGTAATGTTGAATTGATGTTTCGTGTGTTGGATAATGGTATTGATGTGATGGGTCCTTGAGAGACCATGTTTTGTGATGTTAAGGGTGTGTTTGATGGTGTTGCCATTGCTTGTGTATTTATCATTTGTTGTTGGAATATCAATGATAAATTTTGAGTGTTTGGTGCAACGCTTTGATTGATGGTTGGGATGTAGGTTTGATTAATACTTGGTAGGGGAGGAATCCCTAAACCAAGGAGTGATGTAGATGATAATGGCAATGGCGAAAGAGGTGGGAATGTAAGGGGCGTGAGTTGTTGTGAAAACATCATGGTGTTGAATAAGCCCCCTAGTCCGAACGTATCTCCCTCTTCTTGTGAATTTGTGAGAAGAGGTGTTTGTGGTGCTGCGTGAAAATATGATGATGACAGATCATGATGGAATGTGAGAGGAACATTCTTGTGCAATGAGTTTTCAGGTATGCTTTGTTCCAAGGTAGTGTTTGCATCCAAAATTTGATTATTAACAAGGGGATGTGATTGAAGAGCATTGAGGAATGTGTTTCCCTTGTTGACATTTGGTTGGGTTGGAGCAAACGATGTTGTGATTTGCACAATGTTTTGTGTGACGTTTTGAGATGGAGGTGTAGATGAGATGGGGATGGTGGATGAGATTGGGGGAAATGATGTGTCCACGATAGTGCTTACATCAAAATCCCACGGCAACTTGGCCCCTTGTTTTGCTAGTTCAAGCATGTACAATGAAGGGTTAAGTCTCATCATAATGTTGATGATTCTATGGTTGTCTGGATTTTGGAGCATTTCTACCATTTCCTCGCGAGACATTCCGAAAGTGAGGTCCTCTCCTTGATTTTCTTCTTGGGGATGTTGTGATGATGAGAGAGCCAATGGGTTGCTTGATTCTACTGGATTCATTTCTGCATTGGTTTGGCTAAGGTCACTTGAAGCAGGTGTTTCTTTGTTGGCTTCCATACTCTTCTTGTATTGAGATCTTGTTTGGACCATAAAACAAGGATCAAGAATATGGGAGATGAAATCTCTCGATTCTTTGGATTGATCTCTATTTTATGTCCCAAAGTGAGTTTTTAGGATGCTTTTGAGGATCAAAGGTGATGATATGATGATGATGTTAGGGGTGAATGATATGGATGCTCTTGGCTTTTGATGAATCTTGAATGAGACACTAGGCTTTTAGGACTTTGGATTTTGATTTGTTTTTGAGATTTTGTCCTTGATTTTTGATTTTTGATTTTTATTTTGATTTTGAACAAAGAGACCCTAAGATGTTGGATGATGATCTAAGGGATAGCTTTGTACAAAGGATGATAATTTGAATATGTGTGAGAAGGATGCATCTACCCACACCTATTCAAACAAGATGATTGTTTCACTAAGCATATGGAGAAGGTTTCATCTACATACACTAAGCTAGACAAGATGATTTTGATAATTTTGACTAAGAATATGCAAAAGGATGCATTCACTCATACCTAGCCACAGGTGTTTTTTTTTTTTTGATAAATGTTCTCAAGGACTTTGTCCCAATGATTTTGATGATGGTTTGGATTTTGCCATAAAGCCTAGTTTCAAGATTTTCCCAAAAAATGATGATGAGATGGATTTTGTTTTGATGTATGGATGAAAGATTTTGATAATGTCTTGATCCTAAGATGAACCTAAAAGGACACTTTGTTTGCCTAGATCTAGGTATTGAAGAGCATGCAAATGTTTCCTAAAGACCTTTGTAACCAAGAAATGATTTCATTTGGACATGCATTTTCCCAATCAATGATTTTTGCTTTTGGGATTTTTGAGTCTTCAACACATATGAAAGTTCATTTTGTTTAGCTTTGCTTAATGGCTTTATTTTACCAAAAACACTTTCTTCAATTAGGTTTTCAAACTAAGATGTCCAATGTCTTAATTTCTTCAAACCCTACAAGATATGTTATGTGGAAATTTAATGAACTTAAGGCAAGGGGTTTTCCTATTGTTTACTTAAGAAGACAAATTGAGATTTAATCCAATGCTTAGAAACCTCTAAGAATGTGAATCCCAAGGGAAAGCAATAACATATGGATTGAGTCAAATGTATTTGTCTTCAAAAGGGTTTGAAATTTGGATGGTGTTAAGTGTTTTTTTTGAGATGTTTTCGATCAAGCAATGTATTTTGTAACCCAAGAATAAGTACAATCCTATGGATGTGTAAGACAATATTTGTTGGATTCCCACTTGGACAAGTCTAGCTACGCTTATTTCTAGTGAATGGTTAGATGCTTGACCCCACTAGTTCCCCTCCACGACACTCACTTATACGGGGCAGCCAAGCATCAACACCCATGAAACTCCCATGGCATGTTTTCCATTTCCACTAGAAGACCATAAAAGTGTGGGGTGGCTTCAGAATGACCGTTCTTGCACCAACAAATAGATAAAGGATTTTGAAAAATTCTAGCACATGGGTTTTAGTAAGGATTTTCCATTCATAGGAGTTGACCCAACATGGCAAGAGTCCCCTTTCGGATCCATTTTGTCAAAGTCAACCGCATGATATTGGCGTTTCTTCGAATATCCACATTTATATCCTGGCTGGAAATACTCTTGGCTTTAGAGTGTTACCGGTTGAGTCGTTCCCTTGGGTGATTACTTTTTCCCCAAGGCAGGCCCTCTAGGATAAACAAAAGTGAATGAAGAAAAAAATCCGTAACTTGATCAATCTTTTATAGCAACAAAGAGAGAGAATGTACGCGAAAATGCCCCCACTCACACTTGCACAATAGTTTGTTCAATTTTAAGCCGAAATCTAAGTGTGGAGGTGATTGCTTTGTCTTAACCCAAAGTCATGGAAAAGACCTTTTGATTCTCAAGAATGCTATAAAGCGTGAGAAGCACATACGTACTTTTCTAATGGCTTTAGTCTAAGTAAGCCCTCACGAAAAACACAACTACACTTATTCTTTTTAAACCCTTAAAGCAATATGTGAGTTCATTTTAGAGCACCAAATCACAAGTGAAAGACATTTGTTCAATTGTTTAATCCATAAACAAAATCTAGTAACTTGTAGATCCTAAGATTCTTTTTAAATCCGTTTGCAAGAAATAAACAAAAAGAATCATTTTTAAACCCAAATGAAAGCTAGTGTTCTAAAGAAAGAAAAAGATGACAAATTCCTAAGGAAGTGTTAAAAAAACACTTAAGTGTTAAAAAACACTTTGACTAGATAAGATATCATCACCATGCTCCTTCTTCCTTTGCTTTTGGCTTCCAACCTACAAAGAAGAAAAATAGTTAAATTCTGGAAAAACACATAAATTGAAAAGCAGAAAATAGAGAAAGGAGCAATCATAAATTAAAGCACGTGCTAAAAATTTAATTTTTCCCTTTTACTATCTTCCAGCATCACAATTCGTGAAGGCGTCACTCTTACAGCGCCGCTTTACTAGTCAGCGGCGCTCTGTGTAAGGACAAAGAGCATAATAGTGTCGCTCTTTTCGCCCAGCGTCACAGTTTTTGAAAAGTTAGTTTTTGAGAATTTTTCAAAACTTCTATAGATCAATGAGTCCAGCGACGCAGTTTCAAATTTGAAATTTCTTGGCGGGATGAGTCCAGTGGCAGAGTTTATGTTTGCGTGGTGCTATATAGCGACGTTGGCGGGCCCGCGGCGCAAAAAAAATGACGCTGACAAGCTCGCGGCGCTAAAAATAGCGACGTTGAGGAGCCCACGTCAGAATTTCCTGTGTGTCAAGAAAACATGGAAATTTTGAGGAAATGTTAGAATTTATGATGTCTATCCCTCCTTCTAGTGCCAAAATGTGAACCCCAAATCTATGTACCTACAAAACAAAGACAATAAACACCTTAAGTTAGATTTTGCAAGCATAAACAAGGATTCCCCATGAGATTCATTAACATAGCTCAAATTAGGAAGAAAATAATGAAGAACACAAAATAAATCACAAAATAAAGATTGAATCCTAATTAAGCATGCAAACTCTCAATCCCATAGGGGAATTGGTGCCAATTTGATGTGGAAATTTGGCCCTTTCCCAATCCATAAGATGCAAGATTCGATATGTAGACTTGATGATGAATGATGAAGACTCCAAGCCAAATCTGCAAAAGAACCTAGCTATGAACTCAATTGTGTGAAACTTGATAGATATTTGAGCATGGTAACTTTACTCAAACTGTGGATGATGAAATGAGGAGAGGAGATCTTCATTTATAGGATTTCAAGATGGATGAAAGCCCAAATTTGATCAATGTGGGACTAACTTTCATCCAAGGATATGGTGCCACTTGTCAAGCTATGAATGGATGATGGTTGTGCAAGATTTGAAGTTTGTGCCAATAAATGCCAATATTTAAAATTTAAATTTGTTGAAATGACATGTAAGAGGGAAGGGAAAATGCAATAAATGCCACTTGGCTCAAGGCAAAGGACATGTAAGAGATCTTAAATGCCTTGTTGGATGTACATGTTGACTTGGAATTTTTGAATTCAAATTGAGAGAATATTCCAAAAGATGTCTTGTGAGGAAAATAGAGATTTAATAAATGAATTAAATCTATTTTCATGTGCAACTTGCATTATCTAGAGGATGTGACATGAGATGAGGTTAAATTAATTAAGGGTTTAATTAATTTAACAAGAGATTAGATGATGTGACTTATTTGATTTAGATTTATGGATTTATTTAAATCAGATAAGAGAGGAATATGGTAAGAGGCTAATTAAATAAAGATTTTGATTTATTTAATTAAAGGGGATGGTGTTAGATTAAATCAAATAAGGTTTTAATTTATTTAATTTAATGGATAGACTTTAGAGATTTAATCAAATAAATTGATTATTTAATTAAATAGGGATAATTAGATCATATGGATTGATTTAATTAACAGGAGATTGACTTGATTCTAATAAAGTGATTTATTTAACCAAGAGAGGATACTGATGAATTTAATCAGATAAGGGAATTTGATTAAATGGTTAGACTAAGGGATGATTTAGGAAGAAATAATGTTAGTAAGTTAGGATTAGATGCATGATGTCAATCAGTATATTTTCGATGTCTACACTATCATCTAAAGTTTATATCATGTATGTAGGTGATTGATGAATTTATCACACTTGTAATGTAGAGAACTTTATGTTTAGAACTATGGAAAAGGATACAAAGTTCAATGGTATTTCATTTTTTCTCAAAAATATGCAAAAAAATTTGATGTAGGATGTTCTCAAAAAATTAGTAAACTAAGTGGAAGATTAATTTGGGTTGTTTTTATAATAGGTTACAAGTTTCTAAAAGGATAGAAAGTAATATTTTGCTTACATTCTATTCATGTTGTTCCTCATTACTTCGAACACCCTCTAAAGTTTAATCTTGATAGATGGGAGGTATGCTTGATATTCATATAAAAATTACATTTTAAGATATTTAATGGACTAGATTGACTAGTGATAAGTTATAAGATATTGCATAATTTAGCACACAAGTTTTAGATTATTGACATATCACATGTTTATTTGAAATGATTATGTGATTATTAATATTTACAATCTCTTTTCTTGGTTTAGGTGGGAGCTACTAAACCAAAATGAAGTTATAAAGTATATGCAAAATCCAAGACTAGAAGATGGTACTTAATAATTCATTTGAAGATAACCTCATCATGACCACCTATGATGTAGACATTATAAAAGTGTGTGTCAAACTTAGAGAGGGAATTTCAAATTATCCATTTGAAGTTAACCTCATCATGAGCACCTGTGATGTAGACATTATAAGAGCATCTAGAATGTATGAGTGACATTGTAAAAGATCTATGAGAACAAAGTACCTAAGGCATCTTTGAATCTTATTTTTACTTATTGTAAGAGAATCTTATAAGAAAAGTGTGTGCATGAAAATGGGGCACATTGATTGAATATTTGATTTAAGTGGGGTGTTTGAATTCACATAGGTTGATTTTTTTCTCATGATTTTGTATTACCACTTGATAGTTTTGAGAAAGCATTGTTCCTACAAGTACAAACACTTGGGTGTCATATTTGTGTATGAAGCATATTAGATAGTTGTAGCACACACATAAGAATTAGGATTGCCAAATAAATCTCATTTTATTGTAAACATCATATTATTAATATAGTGAGTGTAATAGCCATTGATGGTTATCAATCATTATTTTTCATCTTTTATTATCTCCCTACTATAACTAGCACCACTTGAATAACTTATTATACAAAATTCATTTATTAAAACAAATCAACCTAATGATTATATATCAATATCAATATAGCATACCATTTATTCACATAAACATTTAAGAAGTTCAATTTATAAACATTTTTTTATGAATGTGATAAAATAATGTCAACATGCCATAAAAATAATCATATTTACAAGTAATAGAAGCACGCATGACTTGTTAGATGTTGTTCAAGTAACATGAATTAACTCAAGTACCACACAAGTTCTTCAAACATGTTTTCCAACTAAAAATTCATAGCTTCCCTCAAACATTTGCAATTGAGTTTGGGATCTAGTTCCCTACTACCTATTTATTGTTTCCCTCAAACATTTGTAATTCATGCAACATAATCCATTAAGAGTCCAAATTGGAAAAAGGAAACAATATTTGTTTGCCTATTATGCAAAAAATTCAGTTACGGGAATTATGTCTAAGGAATTGAGATCATGTAGGGCCCCTCTAAAATAACCTCTCTCAGTTTTTGTCATCTCAAAGTCATTTTCCCGTGGTGTCCAATTTTCACTTGATAGAAAAAGTGTCAAATGCAAGCAGTGTAAAGTTGCAAAGTGGTGCAACTTTTGTTCTGCAACTCGTGACCAAATGGATTTTTCCAATGCATCTGAATGAGTATGTTTATGCTAAGAACAGTCCTATTTTGCACCCAAACACACTGAATCACTCTGAATTACATTCAACCAACTTGATCCCTTAAGAGTCCAAAGTGCAAAATGGCTGCAATCTTCGATGGGCTATTTCTCAGAAACTATGATGCTTACAAACTCTTTGTCTAAGGCTATGTGATCACATTAGGCCCCTCTACAATATCCTCTCTTAATTTTTGTTATCTCAGAGTCATTAGCCCATAGTGTCCAGTTTTTACTTAATGGAAAAAGTATCAAATGCAAGCAGTGTAAAGTTGCAAAGTGGTGCAAATTTCATTCTGTAACTTGTGTGACCAAATGAACTATTCCAACACATATGAATGGATAAATTTATGCTAGTAATGGTCCTCTTTCACACCCAAACATGTTGAATCACTCTGAGCTACGTGCAACTGGCTCGATCCTTTAAGAGTCCAAAGTGCAAAATGGCTACAATTTTTGACGAGCTATTACTTAGTAACTGTGATGCTTATAAACTCTTCATTTGAGGCTATTGGATCATTTTGGTCCCCTCTACAATAAACTCTCTTGGTTTTTTTTTAATCTCAAAATCATTTTCCTATGGTGTCTAGTTTTCACTTGATGGAAAAAGTGTCAAATGCAAGTAGTGTAAAGTTGCATAGTGGTGCAACTTCCGTTCTGTAACTCATGTGACCAAACAGACTATTCCAATGCATCCATATGGGTACGTTTACACTAGGCATGGTCCTCTTTCACACCCAAACACATTGAATCACTCTGAGCTATGTTCAACTAACTCAATCCCTTAAGAGTCCAAAGTGCAAAATAGATGCAATCTTCGACGGGCTATTACTTAAAATCCGTGACACTTACAAACTCTTTGTCTGAGGCTAAGAGATCATGTTGGGCCCATATACAATAATCTCTCTTGGTTTTTGTTATCTCAGATTTGTTTTCCCATGGTTTCTAGTTTTCCCTTGATGGAAAAAGTGTCAAATACAAGCAGTGTAAAGTTGCAAAGTAGTGCAACTTTCATTTTGCAACTCATGTGACCAAACGAAATGTTCCAACATGTTCGTATGGGTACATTTATTCTAGGAATGGTCCTCTTTCACACTCAAACACGTCGAATCACTCTGAGTTATGTTCAACCAACTTGATCCCTTAAGAGTCCAAAGTGCAAAATGGTTGCAATTTTTGACAAGCTATTAATCAGAAACCGTGATGCTCACAAACTCTCTGTCTAAGGCTATAGGATTGTGTTGAGCCCTCTACAATAACCTCTCTCAATTTTTTCTATCTTAGAGGTGTTTTCCCTTGGTGACAACTTTTCATTTGAGGAAAAAGTTATTAAATGCAAGCAGTGTAAAGTTGCAAAGTGGTGCAACTTTCATTCTGCAACTCGTGTGACCAAACGGACTATTCCAACACATCTGGATGGCTACTTTTATGCTAGGAATGGTCCTCTTTTACACCCAAACATGCTAAATCACTCTGATCTATGTTTAACCAGCTCGATCCCTTATGATGGCATGCAAAACAAAGGAAAAGAGAAAGATTCATACGACAATTGACAAGTCTCAATTTTCCACACCAAAAGCATATGATTGCATGAAAGAGGTAAAACATCTGGGTGTCAAAATAGTTGAGGAAATCCTAAACCTTTTCATTCTCAAACAGGTTATGATCCAATTACTATGTGGATCTCATACTTGCATTGAATTGATTATAAGTAAATTCTTCCCTTTATCCCTTTTAAATTCTTCCTTGGATTCCATATTGAATTAGCAAATAAGTAAATGATACATCATTGGCAAATCATTTTTGGAAATATTGAAGTTGTTTAGCATCAATCAATAAATATTCAAGACAAACCATGAAGGGCAACAATGAGCAATGTTAGGGCTAACCAATTAATAAGTATACACGTGAATAAGTGAAGTGTACATGTGAATAAGTGAAGCACAAGTACTCAAATACACATAAGCCTTGAAGTATACACATGAATACATAGTATACGTATTAATACAAAGTATATGCATGAATACAAGGTATACGCATGAAAACACGTAAGTCACAAAGTATACATGTAAGTTGTAAAGTATACACTTCAATAAACGTAAATCATATCTATTGAACCGTGGATTTATAATGCAAATATGGACACCATCGATAAAAAAATTGTATTAACCGAAAATCCATGTAGACATACATCAATATATGTCGATATAAGTATAAAATATATACAAAATAGCCATATAGGCTTACAAAAATTCCATATAGGAATACAATGTCAAATATATGCAATACAAAATATGTCCAAAAATGTCATATAGGCATACAACAAAGGGCTCTAGAATCAAAATCCGTTGCTCTCTAGACTCTTGAAACAAACTCTTGCCCTTTTTTGGTCGACCGAATGGTGATACGTCTGTCACTCGTTTACTATGAGGTTGAGGAGTGCTCGTAGTTCTCCTCCTAGGGTTTAGTTCTTAATCAAGCCTTATGTGTTACAATAACAAGTAAAGACATTAATATATAGAAATTACATTATAAAAATGATATATTTAAAACAATAATCACTTACCTCCACTAGATGATCACTCTCCTTGAGGGAAATATTTGCATTCCCATGTTGTGGGGTGATAAAGCCATGTAGAAACCATATAAAGAGACATTATACTACTAATCAATAAAGGTTTTATTTTTCACTAACTAATAGCTATAACAATGAATGTAAATTAAAATTTAGTAATCTGCCTCATACCCTCGTGCGAGGTATCGAGGAGTCTATAGTAGAAGAAACACCAAGTTCCATTACCCTTTGAACATCTGGAGGTGTTTCTGC
The DNA here is from genome assembly GCA_007258455.2 of Sequoia sempervirens. Taxonomy (NCBI): domain Eukaryota; kingdom Viridiplantae; phylum Streptophyta; class Pinopsida; order Cupressales; family Cupressaceae; genus Sequoia; species Sequoia sempervirens. Next base: position 219,582,360 of record VDFB02000013.1, read on the forward strand.
TTGCAACATTTGAAAATAAAACAACAAATTATTCAATCACAAAAACTACAATAGTGATGCACATCATGGCTTATAATGTATTAGATAATCAACAAAATTTTGAATACTTATAGAACTATATATTTCTTACAATCATACTTACTATTTTCCCTATCCATAGCTATTGGAAAGCACCTTGTTTAAGATTTTAGCCATAATAGCAAGGAAGTGAACTATTTGATAAAATTCTTTGGTAGAAATGCATGGAAAATGTGGTAGCATAGAAAAGGTGGTGAGCTATTTGAAAAAATGCCTCAAATAAATGTGGTCTCATGGTGATGGAATGGCATTGCATCACCATGAGACCACATTTCTTCGAGGCATTTTTTCAAACTACTCAATGCCTTGTCTATGCTATTGCTTACTATTATGCTTTGATAGATTTTTTTCAAGCATCCATAGTTTGTTGGAAAGAACCTTTTTAGGCTTTTAGCCATAGTAGCAAGCAAGTAGTTTGATAAAATGCTTTGGTAGACATGTATGGAAAATGTGGTAGCATAGAAAAGATGATGAGTTGTTTGAAAAAATGCCTCAAAGAAATATGGTCTCATGGTGATGGAATGGAATTCCATCACCATGAGACGACATTTCTTTGAGGCATTTTTTTAAAATACTCATTGCCTTGTCTATGCTATTGCTTACTATTATCCTTTGATATATTTTTTCCAAGCATCAATAGTTTGTTGGAAAGCACCTAGTTTAGGCTTTTAGACATAGCAGCAAGGAAGTGAGTAGTTTGATAAAATGCTTTGGTAGACATGTATGGAAAATGTGGAAGCAAGAAAAGGTGGTGAGATGTTTGAAAAAATACCTCAAATAAATGTGGTCTCATGGTGATGGAATGGCATTCTATCACCATGAGACCATATTTCTTTGAGGCATCTTTTCAAACTACTCACTGCCTTGTCCATGCTATTGCTTACTATTATGCTTTGATAGATTTTTTTCAAGCATCCATAGTTTGTTGGAAAGCACCTGTTTTAGGCTTTTAGCCATATCAACAAGGACTTTCAAGTAGTTTGATAAAGTTCTTTGGTAGACATGTATGGAAAATGGGGTAGCATAGAAAAGTGATGAGCTATTTGAAAAAAAATGCCTCAAAGAAATGTGGTCTCATGGTGATGGAACCACATTTCTTTGAGGAATTTTTTAAAACTATTCACTACCTTGTATATGCTATTGCTTACTATTATGCTTTGATAGATTTTTTCCAAGCATCCATAGTTTGTTGGAAAGCACCTATTTTAGGCTTTTAGCCATAGCAGTAAGGAAGTGAGTAGTTTGATAAAATGCTTTGGTAGATGTGTATGGAAAATGTGGTAGCATAGAAAAGGTGGTGAGTTATTTGAAAAAATGCAACAAAGAAATGTGGTCTCATGGTTATGGAATTCCATTCCATCACCATGAGACCACATTTCTTCGAGGCATTTTTTCAAAATACTCATTGCCTTGTCTAAGCTATTGCTTACTATTATGCTTTAATTGATTTTTTCCAAGCATCCATAGTTTGTTGGAAAGCACCTATATTAGGCTTTTAGCCATAGCAGCAAGGAAGTGAACTATTTGATAAAATGCTTTGGTAGACATGTATAGAAAATGTGGTAGCATAGAAAAAGTAGTGAGCTGTTTGAAATAATGCCTCGAAGAAATGTGGTCTCATGGTGATGGAATGGCATTCCATCACCATGAGACCACATTTCTTTGAGACATTTCTTCGAGACATTTTTTCAAACTACTCACTACCTTGTCTATGCTATTGCTTACTATTATGCTTTGATAGATTTTTTTCAAGCATCCATATTTTGTTGGAAAACACCTTTTTTAGGCTTTTAGCCATAGTAGCAAGGAAATGAACTATTTGATAAAATTATTTGGTAGACATGTATAGAAAATGTGGTAGCATAGAAAAAGGGATGAGATATTTGAAAAAATGCCTCAAGGAAATGTGGAATCATGGTTATGGAATAGAATTCCATCACCATGAGACCATATTTCTTCAAGGCATTTTTTCAAACTACTTACTACCTTGTCTATGCTATTGCTTACTATTATGCTTTGACAATTTTTTTCCAAGCATCTATAGTTTGTTGGAAAGTACCTTTTTTAGGATTTTAGGCATAGCAACAAGGAATTGAACTGTTTGATAAAATTCTTTGGTAGACATGTATGGAAAATGTGGTAGCATAGAAAAGGCAGTGAGCTATTTGAAGAAATGCCTCAAAAAATGTGGTCACGTGGTGATGGAATGGCATTCCATCACCATGAGACCACATTTCTTCGAGGTATTTTTTCAAACTATTCACTACCTTGTCTATGCTATTTCTTACTATTATTCTTTGATAGATTTTTTTCCAAGAATCCATAGTTTGTTGGAAAGCACCTTCTTTAGGCTTTTAGCCATAGCAGCAAGGAAGTGAATTATTTGATAAAATTCTTTGGTAGACAAGTATGGAAAATGTGGTAGCATAGAAAAGGTGGTGAGCTATTTAAAAAAATGCCTCAAATAATTTGGGTCTCATGGTGATGGACATCACCATGAGACCACTTTTCTTTTAAGGAATTTTTTCAAACAACTCATTGCCTTGTCTAGATGTTATTGCTTACTATTATTCTTTTATACATTTTCCAAGCATCCATAGCATAGACAACGCAGTGAATTGTTTGAAAAAATGCCTCAATAAGAAGTGGTATCATGGAATTCCATGACAAGCAAATGCATTTGGCAGTTGCTCCTAGTTATTACTTATGCTATGTGAAGTAATTGCATCACTGCTTATGTTGACTTTATAAATAACTATATTGTAATTGAAATTTTACCATCTATCAACATCTAGTTATTAGTTATGTAATGTGAAGTAATGCTTTGAGTTTGAAAGATGTGCAATGCAATGTAATCAATGATATGAATATAAACTGCACAAATCTATTAAGTACAATTCATTAGTTAAACTCTTTATTCTATCACCTGTATAAAGGTTTGTCCAACTCCACTGGAACTAGGAGGTGTTCCCATGAAACTTCCAATATTAGTCTATTCAACACCCAAAATCAAATATTAGAATACCATTTGTACAATAATTTTATTCACATGTAATAAATTTATAAATATTTACTAGTTACATACCTCAGTGATAGATGTAGTGGAGTAATAAATATGTGGATGCTAGTGTATCTAGTATCAACACTGTGACCCTGAAATTTTATTACAATCATTAAACTAAATTAGTTAATCTTGCATTTCAAAAATAAAATTTAATAAATAAAATTCAATGAACATGCTAACATTTACCTAAGTATTGATGTCGAAAGCCTCATTCAAAATGTCAGTTTCCATCACCATCCTCATGGCTGTAGACGTATCCTGTGCACGATCCTCCTGAGTGTTTGTGGGGTCATATCTACAAACCAACCCACAAACCTAAAAAGAATGGGGTGGAAGCCTACCCATCGAAGACTCCCCTAGATGGCATTGTACTATAGGACTAGCATGTTGGATGATACTATGGGTCAAAAAGTTGATAGAATACAAAGTGTCCACATCAACACTCTCCTTCGCAACAGAAGGGATAACGATGTGCTCACGAGCTAGCCTAGCAAGAGCTTATCTCCCTTGTTGTTGAGGATCATGTCATGCACCAAGTCTATCCTGTGTTGAACCTCCACCTCTCCCCTGAAAGTCCCTCGTATCAAAATAGTTGGGGATTTTGTTGAGGATGGACTTATAGTAGAGTTTCCTCAAGAAATATTGGGGGACTTTGTAATTGTTGCATGGTGGATAATCAAAAAACATGTGCCATCTATCCCAAAAATTGTTTCTAATCCCTTGGTGGTGAAACCAGTGGATAGGAAACCTCTTCGCATTAAGGTCAAGATTTTGATTTGTGCATGGGTCAGTGAATAAAGCACAAATCATATTTTGTATTTTTTTCATCTTTTACTTCTTTATATGATAGTTTATCTGCATAAAAATTTCTTCATGCCCACCTCCTATTTTCCCAACCACTTAATTGTTTGTTGATTGCATCTACATGTTTTAACATGTCTTTTAGTGAACTCACAAGTGTTATTCTTTCCAAAATTCAACTTATAGGATCGTTCAACCTCATGATTAACTCCTCAATCTATTTCTTTTTATTTTCAATTACCCCCATTAATTTTTTTTGAGTGCCAGGAGGACGTTGAGGAATTGGTGGAGGATTTTTTTGTTGTGATTGTTGAGGGTTTTGTTTGTGTTCTTGTTGTTGTGGTTGTTCAGGATTTTGAGGAGGGTTTTCAGGTTCATTAACATCTACAAATTAAACAAATGAATATTAAAAACCTAAAATTTCCTATTTAACAACAAATTCACAAAAAAGAAATGCTTACTTTTTTGACCTCCCTGTTGACGTGGCGGCATCCTGGAGATGAAATTACAACAATTCGATGAAGAAATTGCAAGTTTAGATCCTTCCAAAATGCAAGCATGTAAATGCAGGGCTTCTTGGTCGTGGACAACAAAAAAAACATTGAAAATGAAATGATGTCATTTGTTTTTTTGTTTTAATAAGCTATAACATGCTTGTGTTATAGCCTATCAAATTATTTTTGAAATTTTGGCCACAATTTGGCCCCCCATCTTTTTCTACCCACCTGGCTGACTGACAGAAGAGTTATGCCAACAAGAATAGAACTCTTAGATAGGTTGTGATAGGGGATAAAGTATTCTTAAGAGTCAGACCTTATAAAAGCTCCATTTCCTTTGGAAAGTCTTCCAAGTTGGCCCTGAGATATGTGGGACCATTTGAAGTCTTGGAAGTGATTAACCCAATTGCTTATAAACTAGCTCTACCACCTACTTTGGCTCGAATTCATAATGTGTTTCATGTTTCTTTGCTTAAGCCATATCATCCTAATGTAGCTCACGTGCTTGATTGGAAATCCTTGCAAGTACAAGATTTAGGAGTGTTGCTAGTGGAGCCCATTAGAATCCTGGATAGATGCAACATTAAGTTGTAGAGAAGAGATATTGCTCAGTATAAGGTCCAATGGGATTAGTACTCTGAAGACAGTGCTACTTCAGAGGATGCGGAAGAAATAGAATACTCCTTTCCACATTTTCTTTCTTAAGAAAGAAACATTGATAATTTTTTTTGAAAATTTTGGATTGAAATATTATAATGTTTTGGTTTGGAACAATATGATGTGATGTTGAAATAGACATATATGCCTAAATTTTGATTAAACAGACATCAAGACGATGTCTCTTCCAAGAGGGGAAGTATGTCATAACCCAATTTTATTGCATTTTTAATTATAATATGGTAAATTGAATTATTGAGGAAATTCAATATGTTGAATGGAAATTTTGATGTTTTTGAAAAGATTGAAAGAAATTGACTATCGTTGACTATGTGATCTTTTTGAATTATCTTGTATATTATCATGAATTAAACGTTACTAATTAATTTTGCAAGTGCAAGTGTATGTAGTTGTAGGGTGAAAGGTTGAAGGACGAGAACATAGTTGAAGTAGGATCGTTTAGCTAGATCGAATGGTAAGCTAGATGGAATCTGGGTGCACACACCACAAAATGGAACAATAACTACATTTGAAAATTCATACAGGAAATTATTTTAAGCTAATTGAAATGACTCGATGATTGAAAAGATGTACTTGTGAAATGTAAACTATGTGAGATTTATATTTAAATGTCAATCTTGAGCTTGTGTTTTGAGAATTTAGAGGAAAACAAAAGTGAGACTTAGCATGCGAATGAATGTATGTATTTCAATTATGCATTTAAACATTATTGTTTGAAATGAAAATGAAATTCCATTCTTATTTAAATAATGAATATGTACATGAAAGCATTTATATGCAAATACAAATATATATATATATATATATATATATATATATCAAGAACATACATATGTGTGAATGAACATGAATATGAATATAAAAGTATATATATATACCTCTTAACATTTGAACTTGAAATCAATATTGCCATTATCAAATTGATAAAATTTAAATAACATCATGAGAAAATCTCAAGAAGGTCGTGGTCTACCATCAACATTAAGGCAATATTTGAATTGTGAGAATGTTGTGGCAAAACAATTAATGCCCATTATCATTTGAAATGGCCCCTTAATGGAGGCACAATGAAATGAAGGAAAGCTTCTATTCTTTAAGGATAATATTGACACCAACACACAAAGAATGGGTTGTTCAATGAAGCATCGTGGAAAAAGCTGAAGGAAAATCCTTGTTTTCAGAGGTATTTGGTGTTTTACATTAAAATGTTTGCTTTTCATTTCATTTTATAGTTTCATCTATTATCTATGCATAGTCTGAATTGTTATATTGTTGATTCTATTGAATTGAATAAAATTTGTTCATTGTACTTCTTATGCAAATTATGTGAATTGGATTTGTATTTTCTGATTATAAGCATGGCCATGACAGTTTTCCTATACTCGGATTTTCTTGTGCATGTATCACCAACAGCTTGGAAAGTCAATTGTATATTTCTTTGTAAGATTGTAATTCCACCATACTTGTGTATAGGTTGCATGTATTATATTTATTTAGCTCATCACAGGGCTATCGAGTGATCCAATAAGGTTGTGATTGGAGCGATGTGATTTATAAATCGATACCACCCTTTCAAGGGAATCTTTCGCTGAAAGATTATGATATATTTTATTTTGCTTAATATTGTGAACACCAAACCTATACAAACTAACAAGAGATCAAAATTTAAGTGTCAAACATGTTAGAAAGACCAATCTAGTGTTCCCTATAAAAATCTTTAACCAAAATCAGTAGAAAACATGAAATAACAAGAAACTAAATAGAATAAAGCATGTAATCTAAATAAAATCAACTAAAGCTTTGTCCCATAGGGGGAGTGGTGCTCCTTTGATGTGGAAAGAATCTCTTTCCCAATCCCTTTGATAAGCTTTATGAAGTGTAGATGATCTAAGTGTAAAATTGACTATAATCTAGCTAAATTGCTTGAAAATAATGAAAATATTGAAAGCTATCAACTCAAATGACTATAATGGAAATGCATGAAGTTGAAAATCCATATTATGAAAAGGATGCCTCTATTTATAGAAGAAAAGGGATGAAGAATGGAGGAAATTGGTGAATATGGGATAAAATGAGAGCCAGTGAGAATGTGCCAAGTGTCATAGTTCTATTGGAGGAAGTTGGAGCACATTTTGGGAAATGTGTGAATGAAGGAGGATGGAAGAGAAGTAAATGTTGATGGTTGAGAATTTGAAAATGGTGTAAGAGGAATTGAATGAGATTTGAGAGGATGTAAGAGGATTTGAAAGGTTGTAAGAGAATTTATTGCAAATGTAAGAGGATGTGATAGGTTTTTGAAAACCTTTGGAGGGAAATTGAATGAGAGGTTGTTGAGAGGAATATTCCTTGGAATATGACTTGGTGAGGGAAAATAGATGAATTAAATAATTAATTGAAATTATTTTCATGTGCAACTTGGTTAGTTGTCCATGGGTTGATTTAACTCTTGAGGAATTAAAAGTTGGAGGAATTGATAATGATGATTAGAAAGCTGATTTAGGATTAATTAATTAATTAATTGGAATGATTTAGGAGATTCTGACATTTGATTTGATTGGTTTTAATCAAATGGGAGGATTAAAAGAGGATTTAATTAAATAAGATGAAAATTAGTTAGAAGAAGGGTGAATTAATCCAATAAATTTGATTATTTGATTAATAGTTGGATTTGCTGAATTTAATTAAATAATGTTGATTATTCAATTAATTGATGAATTTGAGGTGATTTAGGAAGAAATAGTGTTAGTTGATTAGAATCTGATGCATAGTATCAATCAAGACTTTTTCGATGTCTATATTTTGCCCCTCTTTGAAGTGAGGTACTTGTTGCATTGGCTCAAAGAATAACATTGACATGATCAAAATTTTAAAAAAATCTAATTTTTTTGGATGGCCCACTATTGCCCTAGCGAAAAGTATTATGCTTCTACACTGCCCCCTCGAGAGATCAGGAAAAAATTGAAAAATTAGGTTGAGCTCGCGAAAAATATTCAAAAATGATTAAGGAGTGAAAAACAACCCACGGGATGTGAATTAGGTCCTCCTTCTAACGCCAAAATGTGAACACCAAACCTACACAAACTAACAAGAGATCAACAATCAAGTGTCAAACATGTTAGAAAGATCAATCTAGTATTTTGTACGAAATTCTTTAACCAAAATCACTAAAAAACATGAAATAACAAGAAAATTGAACAAAATAAAGCATGTAATCTAAATAAAATCAGCTAAACCTCCATCCCATAGGGGGAGTGGTGCTCCTTTGATGTGGAAAAAAGTCATTTCCCAATCCCTTTGATAATCTTGATGAAGTGTAGATGATCTAAATGTAAAATTGACTATAATCTAGCTAAATTGCTTGAAAATGATGAAAATATTGAAAACTATGAACTCAAATGACTATAATGGAAATGCATGAAGTTGTGGATCCATATTATGAAAATGATGTCTCTATTTATAGAAGCCAAGGGTTGAAGAATGGAGGAAATTGGTGAATGTGGGATAAAATGAGAGCCAATGAGAATGTGCCAAGTGTCACAATTCTATTAGAGGAAGTTGGAGCACATTTTGGGAAATGTGTGAGTGGAGGAGGATGGAAGAGAAGTAAATGTTGATGGTTGAGAATTTGAAAATGGTGTAAGAGGAATTGAATGAGATTTGAGAGGATGTACGAGGATTTGAAAGGTTGTAAGAGAATTTATTGCAAATGTAAGAGGATGTGATAGGTTTTTGAAAACCTTTGGAGGGAAATTGAATGAGAGGTTGTTGAGAGGAATATTCCTTGGAATATGACTTGGTGAGGGAAAATAGATGAATTAAATAATTAATTGAAATTATTTTCATGTGCAACTTGGTTAGTTGTCCATGGGTTGATTTAACTCTTGAGGAATTAAAAGTTGGAGGAATTGATAATGATGATTAGAAAGCTGATTTAGGATTAATTAATTAATTAATTGGAATGATTTAGGAGATTCTGACATTTGATTTGATTGGTTTTAATCAAATGGGAGGATTAAAAGAGGATTTAATTAAATAAGATGAAAATTAGTTAGAAGAAGGGTGAATTAATCCAATAAATTTGATTATTTGATTAATAGTTGGATTTGCTGAATTTAATTAAATAATGTTGATTATTCAATTAATTGATGAATTTGAGGTGATTTAGGAAGAAATAGTGTTAGTTGATTAGAATCTGATGCATAGTATCAATCAAGACTTTTTCGATGTCTATATTTTGCCCCTCTTTGAAGTGAGGTACTTGTTGCATTGGCTCAAAGAATAACATTGACATGATCAAAATTTTAAAAAAATCTAATTTTTTTGGATGGCCCACTATTGCCCTAGCGAAAAGTATTATGCTTCTACACTGCCCCCTCGAGAGATCAGGAAAAAATTGAAAAATTAGGTTGAGCTCGCGAAAAATATTCAAAAATGATTAAGGAGTGAAAAACAACCCACGGGATGTGAATTAGGTCCTCCTTCTAACGCCAAAATGTGAACACCAAACCTACACAAACTAACAAGAGATCAACAATCAAGTGTCAAACATGTTAGAAAGATCAATCTAGTATTTTGTACGAAATTCTTTAACCAAAATCACTAAAAAACATGAAATAACAAGAAAATTGAACAAAATAAAGCATGTAATCTAAATAAAATCAGCTAAACCTCCATCCCATAGGGGGAGTGGTGCTCCTTTGATGTGGAAAAAAGTCATTTCCCAATCCCTTTGATAATCTTGATGAAGTGTAGATGATCTAAATGTAAAATTGACTATAATTTAGCTAAATTGCTTGAAAATGATGAAAATATTGAAAACTATGAACTCAAATGACTATAATGGAAATGCATGAAGTTGTGGATCCATATTATGAAAATGATGTCTCTATTTATAGAAGCCAAGGGTTGTAGAATGGAGGAAATTGGTGAATGTGGGATAAAATGAGAGCCAATGAGAATGCGCCAAGTGTCACAATTCTATTGGAGGAAGTTGGAGCACATTTTGGGAAATGTGTGAGTGGAGGAGGATGGAAGAGAAGTAAATGTTGATGGTTGAGAATTTGAAAATAGTGTAAGAGGAATTGAATGAGATTTGAGAGGATGTAAGAGGATTTGAAAGGTTGTAAGAAAATTTATTGTAATTGTAAGAGGATGTGATAAGTTTTTAAAATCCTTTGGAGGGAAATTGAATGAGAGGTTGTTGAGAGGAATATGCCTTGCTAAGGGAAAATAGATGAATTAAATAATTAATTGAAATTATTTTCATGTACAACCTAGTTAGTTGACCATGGGTTGACTTAACTCTTGAGGAGTTAAAAGTTGTAAGAATTGATAATGATGGCTAGAAAGTTGATTTAGCATTAATTAATTCGAGTGATTTCAGAGATTGTGACATTTGATTTGATTGATTTTAATCAAATGGGAGGATTAAAAGAGGATTTAATTAAATAAGATGAAAATTAGTTAGAATAAGGGTGAATTAATCCAATAAATTTAATTATTTGATTAATAGTTGGATTTGCTAAATTTAATTAAATAATGTTGATTATTCAATTAATTGATGAATTTGAGGTGATTTAGAAAGAAACGGTGTTAGTTGATCAAAATCAGATGCATAGTATCAATCAAGACTTTTCCGGTGTCTACATGAACTATGTTTTTATGTGTTCTAGTTAAGGTCCAAGAGAAAAGTTGCTAGTCCAAATTTCTCTTTGATGAAGTTTTTTGACTTGATGTTCTAGAGTTAAGATGTTCTAATTGCATTGAAGATATTTTTTGTTTCTAGAATTTCGAGCTTAATTGTTCTATGTGTTTTACATTGGTTTGGTCGACCATGTGTTAAGCACTATCTTTGAAGTTAATGAAGTGTTTTGGATCTATTTTGGGTCCCGGTGAAGAGTGTGTTTGGGTTGCCCTGATTCTAATTCCATCCTAAGATGTTTTGATGCTGACCTGATTTGAATTTGAAGTTGTATGGATGACTTTGTATCTTGTTCAAGGTTGGAGATAGTATAAATATAGGATAAGCTAGTAATGAAAATCATACAAGAGAAAAGAAGGAAGATAAGTAAAAGAGTAAATGTAATATTGATGCTATTCAAAAAGTGTGTGTAAGTTGTGTGTGGAAGATCAATGTGAAGCTTAATGCTTAGTTTTTGGATGCAGTGAGAAAAAGGAAAACTCTATCATTCATGGAAGTTGATCAAGTGACTGTGGTGGAATCCTTTGTTGCATTGGGATTGTTGTCTCTCTGTAACAAATCTTCTTTGTCTTCTTTGTATCTCTATGGAAGTGACCCCTCAGGGTTGTAGCCCTATTGGACAGTGAGTCCTTGTTCTGGATAGTGAGTCCTTATTTCAGGCAGTGAGCCTTGTTTCAGGCAATGAGCCTTTTTATAATTAGTTTATGCTTCAAGCAGTTAGCCTTTTTGTAATTGATTTTTTTTCAAGCAGTGAGCCTTTTTGAAGTCTACTTGGTGAAAGGTACTTTATGCTTTTAATTGATGATAATTCTAGATATACCTGGGTTACATTTCTTAGAGAGAAATCAAATGCATTAGATAGAATCAAGGCATTCAAGGCTATGGTTGAAAATAAAGTGAATTTGAAGATAAAATGCTTAATATCTCACAGAGGCAGAGAATTCACCTCCCATGAGTTTAATATGTATTTTGAAGTGCACAAAATTGAAACATAGAAAATAGGGGTCTCTCTTTTTGCTTCTAAGGTTTTGGATCTAAAAGGAGAAAGGTTATTTTCAATCTTTCACACAAGAACAAACCCTTGAGATTTCAATGCAAAGGAGATTGAAATCTGACAAAGGGAAGGTTCTAGGGAAATGAAAAAAGCAAATGAGGGTTCACCACCAAGTGTAAACTTGGAAAATGCAAGGTGTTTGAAAACATAGTGTGATATGAAAAATGGCCTAGAAAATGACTTAGAAATGCAAACAAAGCAAAATGAAAAGCTATGAAATAGAAAGTGTGCACCTAGAAATGTATTGAAGACTAGAAACAACTCTGAAATTCTGGAAATGCTGATTTTTAATCCTAGTGGGACTCATTCACCAAGTTGGGGGACTTAGTCTTGCTTCGGGTGAATAATGTAAGAATAGGTTTCAGAAAAATGGGTACTTTGATATGAAAAAATCTTTGTAAGAATCCTATAGTGTGACTCATTCACCACTGATGGTGAATCATTCCACTTCTATATTTCTAGAAATTCAAAAGTGGAATTTGTAGTTCTCGGTCTGCTCTTCTGCTCCTAATTCAGATCTGGGTTTGAAATTGTCAAATTCAACCTGTAGGTGTTCTCCAAGCTTCTCTTAGGACTTTGACAAATTGATGGAAACTTTTCCAATATTTCTCTTTGACAAATATGCAACCTAGACCTGCAAATCACATACAAAGAGAGGGAAAAATTGTTGTGGGGTTAGTGAATAGGGGTTTGCCTTGGTCAAAACCCATGTTGGTAATTAAACCCTTAAAATGAAATGAAATATGGAAAGAGAATGATGAATGAACAAAAGTAAATGATACAACTCACCAAACCCTTGAAGTAGAATATTGCAAACATGCAAGTAATGGCTCCAATGGATGTAGACTTAAAAATGCTTGAAATGCTTAGAATGCTTGATAGATTGATTGAGGGGTGAAATGAGTAGAAAAACCTTATATTTATACTTAATTATGCAATAATTCCTGAAAATACATCATCATAGGCCAACCTTAGATCTTAGAAAATAAAAACCCACTAGAAATTTGAATTAAATTTGAATTTTGAGCCAAAGGGGACTCATTCACCACTCTGGGTGAATGGGTCCCACCTAAGGGGACTCATTCGCTCATAATGGAAAATGAGTCCCACCTTAGGAATTTGAGGTGGGTTTAGGGACTTAAATGTTTTAAATGATGTTTATTGGATTTATTCTAAAAAATACTCATAAGTAAGGCCTGTAGATGCAAAATGGGGCCAATTAAAGTATAAAAAATCCCAATTATTAATGACAAGCCTAGAAAAGTGTGAAAGTTTGTTACAACAATTTATAAAACTTTGAAATAAGGCTTGGTAAATGATAAAAAGAGGTTATTTAGGTGACATACATTAATAAGACCTCAAAAAAGTGTGAAAGTGTGTTACAACACTTCACAACACTTTTACAGGGTTCCATTAAAATCCTTATTAGTTCACAAGGGCCCAAGACCTAATGTGAATGTGTTAACCACATTACAACACTAAATCAAGCAAAAACTAAGCAAAAATACACAAGAAGGAAGGACCCAAATGAGCGTGAAAATTTCCAAAGATCCATTTTTCTACGCTACAGGAATAAAGAGATAGTTATCTGCTCTGAGAACTCCTTGGTAGAATGGAGTTGTTGAAAGGAAAAATAAAATAGTTCAAGAGGTTGCTAGGTCAATGATCATTGAAGTTGGATTAAAGGAAGTTTATTGGAAAGAAGCTATTCATACGGCTATTTATGTGTACAATCAAGTTCAAGCAAGAGCAAACAATGCAAAGACTCCCTATGAGCTATGGCACGGAAGAATTCCTACAGTTAAATATTTCAAGGTATTCGAAAGCACATGCTATATTAGAAGAAATGAGGAAACTTTAGGAAAGTTTGATGCAAGAAGTGATGAAGGCATATTTTTTGGATACTCTACTAAAAGCAAGGCATACAGATGTTTTAATAAAAGACTGAGAAATATTGTAGAGAGCTCAAATGTGAAGGTTGATGAGACAATAAAGAATTCTATTGATATTGATGGATATGTGTCTGATGAAAATGATTGTGCAAGAATAGAAGAAATTTTGGAAGAACAAGATAAATATGAGCAAAAAAAGTAGGATGAACATAATGAAAGAGAAGAAGATGCTCTAGTGATGTCCCCTAGGACACCAAAATATGTATATAGGAATCATTCAGAAAATAAGATTAATGGAGACAAGACAAAAGGATTATTAACTAGAATTAAAGTTGCTACTGAAGTAAATTTGTGTTTATTCTCTAAGATTGAGTCGAAGACAGTGAGTGAATCCTATAAAGATGAACATTGGAATGAAGCAATGAATGAAGAAATTTTGCAGATTGAGAAGAATCAAACTTGGGAATTGGTCCCAAGACCTGCAAATAAAAATATCATTGGATCAAAATGGGTATTCAGAAATAAGTTGAATGAGAATGGAGAAGTTGTTAGAAAAAAAGTGAGGCTTGTGTGTAAAGGCTACTCATAAGTAGAACACGGATTTTTAGGAGGCTTTTTCCCTAGTAGCAAGAATGGAAGCTATAAGGATGTTCTTACTATTGGTTGCTTATAAATATTTCAAAGTCTATTAAATGGATGTCAAGTCAGCATTTCTGAATGGTGAGTTGGAAGAAGTTTACATGGAACAACCAGAAGGATTTCAGTTAACAGATCAACCGGATATGGTGTGCAAATTGAATAAAGCTCCTAGATTTATGTATGCAAGGTTAGACAGACAATTGATTCAACAAGGATTTAACAAAGGTGCGACAAACAATAATTTGTACTTTAGGATTGAAAATGACAAAATCTTGATTGTAGTTGTATATGTTGATGGCATTATCTTTGGAGGAAATGAAAAGATGTGCAAGATGTTTGTGGAAGAGATGCAGAAAGAATTTGAAATTTCTATGTTTGGGGAGATGAATTTCTTTCTTGGGCTACAGATTAATCAAACAAAAAAAGAAATTTTTATTTCATAGTCTAAGTATGTGGGAGAGATGTTGAAGAAGTTCAGGATGGATGGTTTTGAACCGGTAAGTACTCCTATGGTGACTAGTTGCAAATTGGGTAAAGATGATGATTCACCTAAGGCTAATTAGAGAAATTATAGATCTATGATTATTGGACTACTATATTTGACTGCTACTAGACCGGATATTATGCATGTGGTCTGTCTTGTGGCTAGATTTCAAGAAGATCTAAAGGAAACACATGTTGTTACTTTTAAATCAATATTTAGATATTTGAATGGAACTCTGGATTATGGATTGTGGTATCATAAAGATACTGACTTTACACTTAGTGCATATACAGATGTAGATTGGGTTGGATGTGTAGATGATAGAAAGAGTACAAGTGGTGGTGCATTCTTTCTTGGATACAGATTGTTGGCATGGTTGAGTAAGAAGCAAGATTTAGTCTCTTTGTCTATTGTTGAAGCTGAGCATATTGTTGTTGCATCTTGTTGTACAGAAGTTCTATGGATGAAACAGACATTGAAAGATATCACATTGCTATATGATGATCCCATTTTTGTCTTTTGTGATAATACAAGTGAAATTAAAATTTTGAAGAATCCTGTGATGCACTTGAGGACAAAGCATATATCTATCAAATATAATTTCTTGAGAGAGAAGGCCATGGAGAATGAAGCCAAGCTTGAGTATGTTTCGACAAAGAATCAGATTGATGATATATTTACAAAGGCTCTTCCTAAAGATACTTTTGAGTATCTCTAAGAGAAGTTAGGGGTTATTTCTCTTTCCATAAAGAAATATGCATTTGGAGATGCATCAATCTGGTGGATTCATGGTTCTATCTTTTTGGACTAATGTTTTGGTGGCTACCTCTCAAGGGGAGCAGGTAGTTTCAAGTGTTGTCATTGTATTCTATTTTCATGTCAAAGTAAGATTCAATGAAGATATATTTTTCCTTTTCCATTGATGTCAAGGGAGGAGAAAAAGCATGTGAAAAGGAGAGAAAGAATATGAAAAGGAGATAAAGATAATGAGAGAAAGGAGGTAATGAGGAAGATGATCTTCTGAGGGGGACAAGCAAAAAAATAAAAAATCTTGAGAAGTATATTTAAAACTGGTATGGTGTCTTTGATGGTTTTTCACATCATGTGTTTCCATCAATGACAAAGGGGGAGGTTGTTGCAAGAATAGAGAAAGGAATGAAAGTGTTGTCATTGATGTCAAATGATCAACTGGTTATCTACTAGTTGTTGTTGGTTGTTTATGTTGAGGATATTGAGAAAATTGTATTAAAGGAAGATTATAGGTATTCAATTGTTGTTGAGGATAATGATCCTATATTTTCCCCTATGTTCATGCAGTTCAGATATGTTGGTCATGGTTGTTGAAGGTTTCTGTATCTAGATGTTTGGTTATTGGTTCATTGTGAAGTTCAAGTTGTGTTCACCAGTTGTGAACTATGTTTTTATGTGTTCTAGTTAAGGTTTGGGAGACAAGTTGCTAGTCTAGATTTCTCTTTGATAAAGTATTTTAACTTGCAGTTCTAGAGTTAAGATGTTTTGATTGCATTGAAGATATTTTTGGTTTCTAGAAGTTTTGAGCTTAATTGTTCTATATGTTTTACAATGCTTTGGTTGACCGTACGTTAAGCACTATCTTCAATGTTAATGAAGCATGTTGGATTTTTTTTGGGTCCTGGTGAAGAGTGTGTTTGGGTTGCCCTAATTCTAATTCCACCCAAGGATGTTTTGGCACTAACCTAATTTGAATTTGAAGTTGGATGGATGACTTTATATCTTCTTCAAGGTTGGAGATAGTATAAATACAAGATGATCGAGTAATGAAAAACATATAAGAGGAAAGAAGGAAGATAAGTGAAAGAGTAGATGCAATATTGATGCTATTTAGAAAGTGTGTGTAAGTTGTGTGTGGAATATTAATGCAAAGCTTAATGCTAAGTTTCTAGATTTAGTTAGTAGAAGATGAACTCTATCATTTATGCAAGTTGATCAAGTGATTGTGGTGGAATCCTTTGCTGCATTGGGATTGTTGTTTCTCTGTAACAAGTCAATTTAATAATATTGTTAAATGTTCAAATGAGGGTAGTGTTACCCAATTTTCACCTACAGGCTCAATCAGGGGAAATTAGGTTTTAAATTCGGCACGTGGATTAAATGTGACTCCCATAAGGGTTGAGCCCAGTGTGCAGGTGTTTAGATTTCATTGGGAAGGTCTTTATCTGATGCTATTTTACAAGGAATTCTATTGGAAAGCCTTGCCTCAGTTAGATTTGGCATAAAACTCCAAAGGAAGAAAGTCGTTAGGACCTTTTAGATGTCTTGTCAACTGGCAGTGTGTTATATTCATTTGGGATCCACTGGTTGGCCAGACATTTTATTCGTCATGGGTTTTTATATGTCTCCTTGACTGCTGAGGTCTCGCCGACCATTGCATAGGGCTAGTGTCGTCGAAAGAAAGGAGTTCGGGGAAAGGTCTGGCTAACAAGAGGAGGTCTCGGCGAAAGAAAGGAGCTCAACGAGAGGTCTTGCTGACTAAGTAGTGTCTCACCGAAATAGAAGGAGCCACCGAGAGGTCTCACCAACCATTGGTGGTCTCCACGAAATGGTCCGAGCTCACTGAGAGATGAAGGTTTCGGCGTAAGGTCTTGCCGACCCATGGTGGTCTCGCTGAAATGGCCGACGTTGGGGAGAGGTCTTTCCGAAAGATGGTCTCAACGAAATTTGGTGCTCTCGCTATGATGTCTCATTGACGGGGCGAGGTCTCATTGAAACGAAGGTCTCGGTGTAATGTTTAGCGCTTGGTGTGAGGTCTTGCCGACCCGATAGGGTCTCGCCGAATGGATATTTGGAATCGGTAAGACTCCTAGCCGTGGGGTTGTGTTTGACGTGATGTCTTGCCAATGACCAGTGGTCTCGTCGATGGACGGTGCTTTCGCTGTGATGTCTTGCTGACCAGTGGGAGTCTCACCCAAAGAAGGTTCGAGCTCGGGAGGAATGGAAGGGGTCAGTGTAATGTATTACCAACAAGCGATGGTCTCACCGATGGTTTTAAACCTTCGGTGTGACTAATGGAACCCGCCATGATGTCCTGCCGACAGATGAAAGTCTCCCCGACAGTTGTTCACAAGGCCGTCATCGGGGAGAAAGTCTTACATTCGCTATGATGTCTAGCTAAAAGTGATACTCTTGCCGATGGTTGTGAGCTATGCCAATAACTGCTAAAGGGCATAATCGCATTACGGAGAGACAACTAGTGTCTCACAGACATGCAATTTTGTCTAAAGGACCTTTGACCGCCTGGGAATCTTACATGGAGTGTGTTTTCCCAATTAGGGAGAACTAAGGGCGAACCATTGACTGCTGGACTATTGTGACCGCCCATGTGGAAGATCAACGAAATGCAAGCGGTATGGATCTGCTCTGTGATCAAGCATGGGTCAGCTTGGTGAAACAATGGTGCTTGAATCTAACATGAAGGTCGAATGCTGCTTCTCAAAGATGGTCAACTTGCAGGAAGATCTTGAGCATAGGAAAACTGAAAGAAAGAAAAGGCCACAAGTCTCAGTGATAGCTGGAATCTCTGCTGGCAAATGGCAGATCGATATTAATGGCTATACTCCAAGGCATTCAAAGCCGCTCTGATGGAAGTTCGAGGGTGGAAACAGAGGCCAAAAGTTAATGTTGTGGTTGCAAAAGACCTAAGGACTTCTCCTGGAGCGACCCTTCATTGACATGGATAGTAGGGGTACACTTAAATGCAACATTAATTTCATTAAAAAGATCTAGGGGCAGATTTTTCTGGAGGCTGATATTTTTTGTAAGCCCTAGGGGCTGGGACTTTTGTATATAGGGAATTTTTGCCTATTTGTAAAAAAGTTCTTCTTATGCTTTTCGAAAGTTTGTGACTTTGACAGTCCTTTCTCAGATTAGCACACTTTTGTAACTCATTTGGGGCATAATATACAGAGCTTACCTTGGTCACTGCTGATGTTTCAGATTACCATCTTGTTCTTGCAAAGTGTTGTGTATTTTAGGTTAATGATCAAGTTATTTTGTGAATTTCTTCTATTCCCTTATAACTTTATCTAGTGTTTCCATGCCTTCCTTTGCAAAAGTATCATTATACGAATCACAAATTGTGTTCACATAATCACACATGGATTCTAATATGTGAAAATCTTTTCCTTTTTTGAAAAAGTGTGTGAATTGAACCTGTTTGTGAAACATTAATGCAAAGCTTACAAAATTTGATGTGTAATCTTATGTTCATTGTCAATTTTCAAGTGTAACCTAAGTATTCCATTGCTCTTACCAGTTCGGTGTATCACCATAGGGTTTATTTTTATTTTTATGCACTCCTTCTCCCTTTTCCTTTACAGAATCAGTAGTTTAGGTGATACCAAAGGAAGTCGGCCTTCTCCGGAGGTTGACCTTTGTCTATAAGTAACCCACAGCTTTAGAGGTCTTCCCATGTTACACTAAGGTGTTGAACATCAAGTTCAATAGGGTGCAATTTTAGGTGATAACAGTTTTTGGCATGCCTGATGGGACCGTCGAATTAGACAGCTGAAAGAAGATACATCTTATTGCTGATTTGATATGCAATACACAATTTTCAGACCTTAAGAGGTTGGAATCTGCATATCTGGTGACTCCTTTGCCCAAAGTAACTAGTTTTGGTAGGCGAAGTATTGATTTCATGGTAATATGTCGTACCATTCACCATTTTACAAAAATGCTATCTATATACCTTCTAATCTGCCATATCAAAGCAGTTATGCTGCTGATTTCACAAAATATTGCCAACAAAGCAATTTTTCTTATGAGTCTCAAAATTCTAATAATATGAGTTTGGAGAGTATGTCTTTATATTTCCAAAAGCAATTTGAGGAAATTGAAAATCAGCAGGAGGTCAATAAGTAGCGAGAGGAGCTTGCTTATCAAGTTTATATTCATCAGCAGGAGGTTGAGATACAAAGAGGATCTTATTTAGTACAAGAATTTGAACAAATTTAGTCTAACTCTCCTGAAGAACAACTTTCTCAAATGCCCCAGCTAGCTGCTACCTTTCCAAATCCTTTCTTTGAGGAAGGGCTTCACTTTCCGTAGTTTATTGTTCCAAGTTTTGAATAGAATGAGTTTTCTGTTGAAAAGGAACCAAAGGAAGAACAACCCATTGATCTAGACAACTTACTCTTCGTGGAAAAGGTTAGAAACATAAACCCATTGCATTTAGCTTTGGAAGTTTACCAATTAGAGCAAGAAATGAATGAATAGAAGGAGCAGGAAGTTGTTGTTGTTTTCACTACTCAAAACAACAATAGTACATGTGAAGACGATGTTGAATCGAATTCATTACTGAACCCCTTAGATTTTGATTCATTTGAAAAAAATCCTGATGTTGTTTATAAAATGGCTGAAAGCAAAATGCAGGGATTACCAGTTAAGGATCTTCACTTGCAGACAGAGGATGCCCAAGTTTCAGTGGAAAAGGAATTACCTGAGGAGGAGGATTCAATTTCTTCATTTGACCAACTACTTGGTTATGTTGAGCAAGCTGAAGAGAGCATGCAGGTTCCTGATTTACCAGTTGATTTGGAACAACCAGAGAATATTGCTGACTTGTTCGATGAACTTCCTCAATTTGTTGATGAAGATGAAGATCTCACATGCATGATAGCATCTATGCCTAGTATGGAGCAACTAAATGATAAAACTCATCTAGATTTAATGCAAAATTATGAGTTAGATGATATCATACAAGCTTTTTGTTCTAACATAGATGATGAGCTAGTATCATATGAAAGGGAAGCATGTGATCAACCCATTCAAGTCAGTGAGACTATTGAAAAAGTTGTAGAAGATAATGTCTTGCAGCCTATGAACTTATTTGATGAGTTGCCCCACTTTGTTGAGGAGGAGTTATATTTTGTCATGGAAAAAGAGCATAAGGAACCACAATTTGAAGATTTTTTTTCAGTTATCCAACAGGGATATTAACTCTTTAGTCAAGAAGATCCAACCATCAAAAATATTAATGGTTTCTTTTTATAGATTATTATACATGATGCAAAGAAGCAAGACTCCTTTTTCATTACAAAGCTGAAAGAAAGAACAAATGATCCTCTTATAAACAATAATAGAAAAATATTTCAAGAAGATCAAACTATAGCAGCCAATGAACAACCTGCATATTACCTCCAATCAGCATCTTTCCAAGGAAAAGATGAAGTCTTTAGAGATCAACAAGGGGCTGAAAGTTACAAGTTGGGTGTCATAACAAGGGGATGTCCTATCAGACACCTGACACACTTAGCATGCACTAAAAAGGGGTTGCCATTTGAATTACCTACTTGGGAGCACGAGATTGAGCATCAAAAGGAATTAATGCAAGTTGCTCAAACTATTCAAAACAGTTGCATGCACCTCTTGTCTAACACATAAAGGGAGGTAGTTTTCATGATTGGAGAGGTGTTTAATCTATGCACTCAACATTTACTTTTCCTTCATCACTTTTGGAAAATTTGCAAGCAGGAAGCACATCCTATGTTGGTAAGAAAGGGCAGTTTTTTCTCACAACCAGTAAACGGTTATGTCTGATCACTACCACTGTTGGGTAGTGTAGGATAGACTAGTTGTAGTTTCAGTTTTTTGCTTGCAGTAATTGCCCCATGGCACATTTCATTTTTAGTTTTGTCATGTTTTTCAATAAGTGCAGTTGTTGCACCTAGTTTTTCAGATTTTGTCTTCAACAGAATTGTAGTAGTTTCTTTCAGTTTGTGTGGTTTGAGCTGAGTTACAAGGTTTTCAAAAATTTGAAGAGTAGAACAATGACTCCATGCCCAATGGATAGTACTAGGCTATTGGTTTGCATGTTTAGCAGGCAAACATCCAGCTGAGGTCGCCAGAAATGTTACCTCATTTTCACCTACAGGCTCAAGTAGGCAGGGCAATCTATGTTTCAGGTGTTCATGAAGGCCAAATGGGGACATTGTTGTGCAAGATTAAATCATACACCTGATGTATTTCTCAAGGAAGTCTATTAGAAAGCATGCCTCAATTAGATTTGGCATAAAACTTCGATGAAGAAAGTCGCTGAGACCCTCCTATTGTCTTGCCGACTAGCACTGTGTTATACCCATTTGAAATCCTCATGGTTACCAAGACACCTCGGTCATT
>VDFB02000013.1:219604502-219627048 GCA_007258455.2 Sequoia sempervirens
ACATGACGATTTTTCAAAATGACAAATCTGCCTAATAAAAAATTAAAAAAAAAAAATATTCAATAAAAAATTACAAAAAAATATCAAGAGCAAGGTTTAGTGAGTCATAAAACTTTTCCCAAAAGGATTTAGAAAAAAATTGATAATTTAAGTCAAAATATGGATGTCGTACACGTGCATGGTATGGTAAAAAAAATGACTTTTAAACAGTGGATTATTGAAATGCCTATTGAAACTCAATTTGTACAATCTGGGTATTGAAATAAATTACATATTTGGAAACTAGACTCCGAGCACTACATTTTATGATTAGTGACTTTTTTAAAGATTTCATCTCTAAGTGCTTCAAATTTTAAGGTCAAATGTGTCAAAAGTGGACTCAACTTCTTGCACACACCCCTAAATCTCTTGCTAAATCCTTGGGGGTTATGATGGTTTACATAAGTTCCATTATGATATAGGTTTTTCATATCATGCTCTTGAATTTTGTTCTTATTTTAGGGAAACTTATTCTTCATTACCTAGGTAATTCTCTAATGCTATTTCATGGTTTACCTACTAGAAATTTATTGAGGATAGAAATACACTTGTTGGTGATAATTTTGATATTGAAATGGATAGTGTTAATAATTAAAAAAATAAAAAAGTATAAAGATATGTCAAAAAATAAAGATTATGTTTAAAATTAGTGATTTTTTGAAATTTTTTAATGATACAGTATGCCCACACTACTTCAAGTTTATAATGACCTATTCATGTGGTCTTATCAAGAAATGTGTGACATCATATAAATGAATTATGTTTTATTCTCATGTTAAAACTATAAAATTTTAAATTAGAAAAATGTGCCTTGAGGTTGCTTTGATGATTAAAGATGAAATTGTGCAATTATTGAAAGTTGGCTTTAATTGAACCATTGGATACTCCCCATGGATATCGAATATAGTACATGTATCAAAATTTGATGGACATATTCATATATGTGCTAATTTTTGAGATCTAAATAAAACACCATCAAATGATAATCTTCCATTTCCATATATTGACCTAATTGTTGTCTCTATCATCATTTGTAAGATTTTGTCATTTATGGATGGATTTTTAGGTTATAATTATATTTTTTTCAATCCTTAAGGTAATCATATGAAGTTACATTTACTACTCCTTGGGGTAAATTTTTATGTAGTTCATGTGTCACTTTAGGTTGAAAATATTGGCGCTACCTATCAAAGATATATGACATTGATTTTTCATGATTTGGTGAATAATATCTTCGAGGATTATGTGGGTAAAATTTTGGGAAAACTAAGAAATGCATTGAGCATGTTTGAGGTTCGATGATTATTTTTGATAGGTTGTGACAATATTAAGTTCATTGGGATCTTATGAAATATATATTTAGTGTAGCCTATGGCTACTTATTTGACATCATTATATCTAGGTGAGATATTGAGGTTGATACTAAGAAGATTTATGTTATTGTTAATGTCTTTTCCTTGGAATATTACACAACTCCATAGTATCTGAGGAAAAATAGGCTATTTGAACATTTATTTTATTATTAATAGATTGTACTTAACATTCACTAAAATATTAAAGAAAGATATACAGATTTGATGGAATATTAAAGATTTCTAAAAATATTTTTTAATGATATGAAACAATGGCTAATTCATCCAATAGTTCTCATCCCTATCATTCATGGTAAACCCTATCATTACATGATTCTACTATTGGTGGATTAATGACACAAAATGGTGAGAATAATAAAGAAATGATGTCTATTAAATTAGTCACACCTTAAATTGGATTATGAGTCATGAGACACTCCTATTGAAAATTTATGCTTGGTCATGGTCTTCTCTTCATAGAAATTTAGGCACTAAATATTAAAAATTACACAACACATGATAATAAAGGAAGATCCTTTGAAATAAATTATAAATAGATAAAATTTTAGGTCATAAAGCACAATGGGGAATGTGACTTATAGAGTTTGATCTCAAGTTTATTTATCAAAAATAAATCAAAGGAAAAGTAGTAATCAATAAATTAGCTACCCATGCTCCTATTGATACATATTTTACTATTCAAAATAACTTATATATTAATACTTAATCCCCTTAAATCATATTATTTAATGTTTCTTGGTTTTTCCTAGAATAATATGTTTGAGGAACTCTTGTTGTGAGGGTTAGTTAAACCCTTGAGTTTTTAAAGATTCTTTCTTGTATGTGATGACACACTTGATGTTTGATCCTTGTTTTGTGAATGTGTGGTGACCCTTATGTGGTATTAGTTATGCTTGTGTTTCCTCTTTGGAGTGTGTGATTGTGGAATATTTTGATTTGAATTGGTTGTTAACGTCTTGGCTCATGGTTGAGCATTATGAATTATTTCAAGTGATTATGCATCGAATGTGAAAATTTGGTGTATGCCATATTCCTGTTATGTGGAAAAAGATATTGATGTTATGTTAATTCTTGCTTAAAAGAGCATTGTGCATTTGTATTCATGTGAGTGCATTGTCATATGTGTGAAATGGCTATGTTAGTGCATGAAAAGTAATGTTGAATTATTGTAATAGAACAATTGGGTCAATGACGTATGTCCCAAAATTGTGTTTGTTTCCTAGGATTTGTGTGGGAACCTAAATGGTTAAATTGCATTATAGTGTTCTTGAAGCTAGAGAAAGGGGTTGCTAATGGATCATCTACATGGTGATTATGGAAAATTATTGGTGAATAGATTGTGCATTCATAAATCATACATGGTTGCTCCAAAATTGTATCATTTTTCTCTTGAAAAGTGTGCATTTTAAATCATCAAAGGAAATAGTGCATGACAAGAGCATTGTGTTGGTGTGGCCTGGAGCCCAATTATATTATCATGCCTTGTGAAGCATGCAAATTCTAATTGTTTTAGAATAAATTAAAATACATGTTGTGATAAATGCATGTCCCATGCGACTTGTGAGTTCTTGACTTATTATGGAAGTCATGAATGATGTTGTGTAATATGATGGAGTCTTAGAAGACTCATTTGTTGGTGTTCTTGTGCATGTCCTCTAACACACCTTGTATGTATTATTCATTTTGCACACATGCCCCACTTAAAGAAGGGACCCCCCTCTTTTGCTTTTTTTTTTTGTGCCAACTTTGTCCATGCTCCTTTGTTTTTTATTTTTCCTTCACTTTTGGCTTTTAACTTTCAATTTTTCCTTTGGAATCTTGATGTATTTGGAAAGCCTTGAAAATCTACCTAAGTCTTTTTCATTCAAGAGAAGTTGCAAAATTTTTTATGTGAAAAGCCATCATGCAGATGCAAGAGTGTTTCAGGCTGTTTGTGGAAAATGTCTTGCAGAGATTCATTTGCAAAAATCCATCAACCCAACACCGATTCTCTTGACACCCACATTGCTTATTCCCACATTGTCTCGACTTCTGCCCTTCATACTTCCACAATTAGGGTTTTTGTGCTCTTCGAGAAACCTACTCGCATTTAATGCCATTAAATCTATAAATAAGGGGTCTGCTTAGGTCATTATCACCTTGCTTGTTCGCATTTCAAATTGGAGCTCATTTGTGCATTTTTGCTACTGATTTGAAAAGGTTTGAGCTCGGATTTGTTTGCAAATTTCCTCATTTCCACTCACACATTTATCAGGTCAAATCCTATCTTTATCGCTATTATATTTGCTATAATTTTTTTGTTTTAAACAAAGAGTTTCATGACAATTCCTTTAAAATTTTTGAAGCATTAAAATTAAACCCTCGAGCCAAAATGAAAATGAACTTAACATTAAAATGTTTTGTGGAAAGTGTAAGAGAGGGGGATCAACCACATGCAAGGCCCCAGGTCATAGAGAGCCAAGAGTGGAAGGCTACCCTAACTTACCTTAGCTTAACTTAGGGGTGTTAGGAGATGAGAGATGAGAATGATGAGGACTATAAGGTCCTTCAATCACTCTGCAGACCCGAAACTCAGAATGGGGCTAGGCGAGCCAGTTTTTGGGTTCAACACTGTGCCTCAGGTAGCTCTCTGCTTGAGGATGAAAGCGTGGTTCCAGGATGACAACACGACACACTGGTGTCTCTCAGGTGCACTGGTGTCTGTATGACCAGAGGACCAAAAAGAAAATGTGAACTATCAAAAAATAGACTGATGACCTAGCTAATGGTTTTTAATGGAACAAAACAAAACTATCAAGTACGAGATATATAAGCAAACATGATAAAGCAAGTAGATTAAAGCTAGGGTGACAAAATGATCTCACAAAAGAGCCTATTCACCAGCTAGCTCCAAATGCACACCCACCTACACATAAGAAAGAGGAAAATTGTTGGGGGTTTTTATAGGGGCTTGCCTCAGTCAGAACCCTGTTTTGGTGTTTCCACCTCCATGGATAGCCAAGATAGTAACTATAGAAAGAAATATGATAAAGGAAGAATGAAAGTAAAGAACACAATAACACTACAAAAAAATATTATGCTACTCAACCAAATCATAGAGCAGAGGAATGAAAATGCTTACCACCTCCACTAAGAGCTCACTAGCTAATGGAGGAGAAAATGAGAGGACTCAAGCCCCTATTGCAATGGTGTTGTTCCACACTTGCTCTATGAAGTTGATGGAGTGTTGTTGCTACTGCTATGGAGTGCAAAGTGCTACTTGAGAGTGATGGATGCTAAGAAAATGCTAGAGATTGTGTAGAAAGCTTGTTAGAGGATGTGAAGAAGATGAAATGTAGGAAGGAAAAGTGAATTTGAAGGGAGAATGAGAAAAAAACCATATTTGGGTCAGTTGGTCGAAGAGGGGTGTTACAAATTGTTCCCAATAGGAAGTGTAGTGCCTTTGCCAACTTTAGAAGTAGGATTCTGTCAGGGACATAAGCACACCATGTAGACGTCTGCACGTTGCACTGGCATCTCCGACAAATATTCTTCTACTGATGCAAAAGACGAATTCCAAGTGGAACAAAGGAAACTTACTAATGTGGATTTTCACCTTCAAATTTGGTTTTCTAAGGTGAGGAAGTGTAAAAGGGGAATTTGTGTAAGGGGTGCAAATTCCCACCTATACATTTTTCCCCCACTTTAGTGAGCACGAATATTGATGAGTGCTTCGGTAAAGTAGATTAGAAAGGTAGTAGGGTTAGAAATGTATACTTGAACTAACGAGGAAGCAAACCAAAATCTGGTGAACTTGAGAGCACATGATAAGTAAAGGACTTCATAGCCCCGCATAACTATGAAGTTGAAGAATGAAAGTGTCTTATAGGCCCGCAGACCTACAAGGAGGCAAGCCATAAGATCTCTCACATGAAGGAAGCCCTAAGAAGTGAGCACCTCACAGGCCTGTAGACCTGCAAGGAAGGTGTCCCCCAAGATCTCTCACATGGAGGATACCCATAAAAGTGCTTTATAGACCTGTAAACATGCAAGGAAGGTATCCTCCAAGATCTCTCACATGGAGGAAGTAGGGAAAGCGCCCTATAGAGTAGTAGACCTGCAAGGAAGGTATCCTTCAAGATCTATTGCATGAAGAAAACCCAAGAAAAAGTGCCCTACAGACCTGTAGACCTGCAAGGGAGCCACCCCCAAGATCTCTTGCATGGAGGGAGCTGAGAAGAAGCACCCTACGGACCTGCAAACCTATAGGGAGGTATCCCCCAAGATCTATCACATGGAGGAAACCCAAGGAAGGTGACTCTGTGGAGTCAGAAAGCGGCTTCACAGGCGCACTCGTAAAGCAACATGTTTACCCGTAGATAGAACATGTCAGAAAGTGGCCACGCAGGAAAGTAAGTGGATAGTCGCACAGACCGTCAACAAGTTGGAAGACTTTTAAAGGGGTCCCTCGGGAACCCGGTGTAAAGAAAGGGTCCACTTAAGGGATGCACTATTCGAAAGAATGAAAGAGATGTTTCTTTCTCGAATCGATTCATCATCAAGGAATCCTTTTGAAAGATATTCACTTCATCAAGGAATTCAAAAGGAAGACTATGCCCCCACATGAGGGGAAGATCAAAGCTATTCCCACTTCAGAGGAGGGTTCTTAGGTTCCTTCTTTATGGACCCATGATGAAGGAAACACGTTCCATTAGGGTTTCAAGTTGAAAATGTGATTCTTGAAAAGAAGTTTGTGAAGATTCTCGAGAAAAGATTTGTTGGAAAAAAATGCATTTTCCTGAAAATTGAAGTGTCATAGAAATGGTGTTGTCACACATGAGAGGAACAACTCAAGCAAAGAAGAGAGAAAGATAAGAAAAGAGCGAAAAAAAGATAAACACAAAGGGAATAGGGGTAGCCTGATATTTCAGGGTCAGAACTACTTATAAATAAATAAATAAATATATATATGTATATGTATAGTAATAGTATATAAAGTGAACTGCCATCAACCCCCTACTATATTAGACCATGTGAAGAATGCATGCGAAGACAAAGTAAAAATAAGAAATTTGGGTCAACATGGAAGGGAAGCCTAAATTCACTCAATGCTTTGCATCATCCCCAATTTGTTGAAAAACAAGTCACAAACATGGAAGAATGATGATACAAATAGAAGAAGGTTTACGAAACAAAAACCATGCCTATATCCAAGCACCAACAAGAGTGACAGGGGTCATCTAGGCACACATAGCACTATCATAGGGTAACACATTACAACACACACACACATACATCTAATCTATAGATAAAGAAGGGGCCTCCCCCTAACACTAATCAACCAAGAGGTCATCCGCTTCCCACTCTAGATCATTGTAGGGGGAAGGAGGATGAGCCTATAGTGGTGGAATGTTAAGAGGAGGAGCGTTCGACCCTCCCGCAACAAGGGCTAAGGAAGAGGGCCCCACAAGGTCCTCTCCACCAAGCTCCTATGGAGCTAAGGTCAGTGACTTCGCGAAGATTACCGAAAAGGCCGAAACCTTGTCTAGAGAGTTAAACATGCACTTAACAGGAGTGCCATGTTTTACCTTAATAGACAAAGAAGGTTGCACCTGAGATTCACTGCTAGGCTCACCGAGTGACTCGGGAGCGGTGACAAACTCAGGGGAAGTTGAGACTGATTTCGTCACTAAGACAAAACAAGTCAGTGCAGGACCACCTTTTGGAGGAGGTGGGATCTTCTTACATCCTTCGTTGTTGGAAGGACCACTCTCTACCTTCTGCTTCATCAGAGGATGTGAACTCCCTACAGACGAGGCAAGAAATGTGGAGGAAGAGGAGGATGAGGGAACTGTAGTAGATATGACCGAAGTGTTTGTCATATCTATGGGCTTTGGGAAAGGCTAGAAATTCGGAAGGGACATCAACAGAGGCAGCTCCACCGAAGGAGCAATGAACACCTACACCTTTTTAGGGTTAGGCGCATTCGTACTCACAACGAAAGCTTGAAGCGATACAAAGTTGGTTTGAACAGAAGCATAGGGGAGGAGAGAGGACGTTGCAAGAGGCTCTGATATAGGGGCGATCATCTCCTCTTCCTTACTTTGTAAGGTGACCTGCTCAACCATGAGATCCTTTCATCGGCGCTTGTGCTCGCATGCAAGGCAGTTTCTGTGACTCTTTGAACCAGAGGCTGGAGGTTGTTAAGGAACAGAAGGCTCTTGCTCAGCCATGGGAGTGTCCACTACAACCATTTCTGATGGAGGAACAAACTCTTGAATGAGAGTAGGAGGAGTAGGTTGGGAAGTAGTGGAGGGATTCGGCTCTAGTGCCTCGGTAGTAGGCCTCTTCCCATTTACTAATTTGGGAGCAGAAGCAGTAGGAGGTCGTAGAGGTTGAGACAAAGAGGATTCCCCATGGGGATATTTCTTCCTATTATACCGAATGGGCCTAGGCTCTGTGGGAAGAACATGAAGCTCAAACATGGGACGCTTGGGCTTTCGCCAAGTGGGCACCATAGGATTATCTCACAAACATGAAACAAAATATGATGGCACCTCAGTGGGGCGAGAGGAAGCATCAAGTTGAATAGTGGAAGAGGAAGTGGGATCTTGGGACCACTTCTCTTCTTCCCTCTTATGTGTCTTGGCAACATCACTGTCAGCTTTTAGGCAAGCCCTATGTGAAACAACATAAGGTGATGGAGGGTATCTCACTTCGACCTTAGGAACCCTTTCTTATAATTCTGATACATTCAATGCAGGAGGTCCATTCTAGGCAGGAGAGGACCAATGGGTGTAGGCCAAGAGTAATCCAAGTAGTAGTTACCACAAATAACTGGTGGTTTATAACCGGTGTCATGAATCACATGCACGGAACCCTCATGGATAAATTTTAAACATTTATGCATGACCTCGAAGGCACCACATTCATAGCTACTAACCAAGGGATACCCAACTTCACTCTAAAGAATTCAGACCCAGGGATTATGTCAAATAAAAGATTCACAGATTTAGGTCCAACCAAAACCGACAAGACAATACTACCCAGAGGGGGAACACAAATTTTGTTATGTGTGTGAATGGTGCTCACAGGTGCATCATACCCATCTTTGTGCAAAAAGTCAATTAGAATGATCTCCTTAGTTATGATGTTTACTTGAGACATCGGATCAATGAGAACACCTGCTACGATGTTTTCGTTGATTCACATAGGGATGTAGAGAGGAGATGGTTCCCTATTAAAACCCATTGGTAGATCCTGTGAAGTGAAGGTTATACCAATACCATTGCTCATAGGTTGCGTAGAGGGGATAGGTTGATGTAGAAAAGGGGCCATCACATGCAATGATTGATACTCTCTCAGGACCCTCCAAAGGTTGCAACCTAACAGTGACCCAAGTAAGGTTTCGTTACACAACACCTTTAGAACCTTCCAACTATGCCTACTAGGGGTCGTAGGTTGGGTTGCGAGGCAAAAGCCTCACAACACTCACACCTACAACACTCCTACGATACGAGGAAAGGAAATTTCAGTATCACAAAATGGAACCAAAATGGTTCACGTCAGGTTCACCAAAAATGTAAGAGAGGGGGACCAACCACGTGCAAGGCCCCAAGTCATGGAGAGCCAAGAGTAGAAGGCTGGCCTAACTTACCTCAGCTTAAAGGGGTGTTAGGAGATGATGGATGGGAATGATGAGGACTATAAGTTCCTTCAATCACTCTGCAGACCCAAAACTTAGAATGGGGCTAGGCGAGTCAGTTTTCAGGTTCAACACTGTGCCTCAAGTAGCTCTCTACTCAAGGACAAAAATGCAATTTCGAGATGACAGTGCGGTGCATTGGGGTCTCTTAGGTGTGTTGGCATATGTACAACTAGAGGACCAAAAAGACAATGTGAACCATCAAAAAATAGATTGATGACCTAGCTAAAGGGTTTTAAGGGAACAAGGAAAAACTATGAAGTATGAGATATATAAATGAATGTGATAAAGCAAGTAGATTAAAGCTAGGGTGACAAAAATGATCTCACAAAAGAGCTTGTTCCCTGGCTAGCTCCAAATGTACGTCCACCTACACACAAGAAAGAGGAAAATTGTTGGGGGGCTATATAGGGGCCTGCCTCAGTCAGACCCTCGTTTTGGTGTTTCCACCTCCATAGACAACCAAGATAGCAATTGTAGAAAGAAATATGATAAAGGAAGAATGAAAGTAAAGAACATAATAACATTACAAATAGTATTATGCTACTCAACCAAATTGTAGAGGAAAGGAGTGAAAATGCTTACCACCTCCACCAAGAGCTCACTAGCTAATGGAGGAGAAAATGAGACGACTCAAGCCCTTGTTGCAATGGTGTTGTTCCACACTTGCTCTACGGAGTTGATGGAGGGTTGTTACTATTGCTATGGAGTGCAAAGTGCTACTTGAGAGTGATGGATGCTAAGAAAATGCTAGAGATTGAGTAGAAAGCTTGTTAGAGGATGTGAAGAAGATGAAATGCATGAAGGAAGAATGAATTTGAAGGGAGAATGAGAAAAATGGCCATATTCAGGTTGGTTGGTCGAAGAGAGGCGTTACAAATCGACCGCAATGGGAAGTGTAATGCCTTTGTAGGCTTCAGATGCAGGAATCCATCAGGGACATCTACGTGCCACACAGACATCCCCAACAGTTATTCTTTTGTCGACGCACAAAACAAACGCTAAGTGGAACAAAGGCAACGAGCTGATGTGGATTTTTTCCTTCATATTTGGTTTTCTAAGGTGAGGAAGTGTAAAAGGGGAATTTGTGTAAGGAGTGCAAATTCACGCCTATACAGAAAGTCATTTTAACCATGCCCAAATTATGGCTCGAGTGCTCGAGGCACCCGACCCCAAACTTTCTGAATAGGGTTTTAAACATAGGTTTTCAATATGAATTTATCTAAGTATTGAAACCATTATGGATACTTTCTTGTAGAAAGCCATACCTAATGAGCCATTTTTATGGCATGAATGTTGGTGGCCTTCGCCCCTTGGTGCACGCATGACCCATTTCCCCATTTCGATCAAATACTTCATAAATGAACATCTGAATACGAGTCTAAGATTTTAAGTTCCCCATGTGCTCAAGATGAATTTAGCATTGAAATTTGAGCTTGAAAATTCTAAGTGTAAAACATTTGTGGGAAACTCATCATTGGATGCCACATGTAGAAATCCCGACACTTCTTGTCATTTTTTGGCACAAATCATCCCAAATTTCTCCCTCACGTCTTCTACATGGGAGATTTTCACATCCATTAATATAATCATAAAATGAACTTCAAATGCTAGAATCTTGACTTCCATATTTCCCCACATGCTTAATTGGGATTAAAGCCAAAAAGCTAAGTCATAATGTGATTGTAGAAATACATGTGCGGGAGGCTGTTTGTGGATTGCCACTCCCTTCGTGCAACTTTTTGGCTTAATCTTTACTGGCTTTCTCCCCAATGGCACTCGCATTGATTTTTTCCACAAAAGTCGAAGTGACAAATTTTATAAGTAATATGACTTAAATGATCTTCAGAAAAACATTTAACCACGTGTGTAATTGTTCCAATCGTGTCATGCTAAATGTTTTGGTGATGTGAAAATCTCCTTGTGGGATGTCATGTGCGGGGCACCATTTCACTGATGCCACTGTTGATGGCTTCTACATTTGCTATCCCCACAACCACATGTCTTTCGTAACTCCCTAGCTCACAGAACATGAAAACCCACAAATGGTCAGAATTATTCCAAATTGATAAATTTGATGATTTATTTATGATATTTAGAACATTTAATGATGATATTGAATTGTGATGATGTTTTTGACCTGACTAATGCTTTGTTTCCTCAACTAGTCAAAACAACTCATTACACATTATCCTTGCAGGCTATATGGAAAGACCGAGGAAGTAGGGAAGGGTGATAAGACAACCAAGATCGAGAAAGAAAAGGGAAATTAAGTATGAGTTCCATGGAGTAGAGGTTACCTTGAATATCGTGTCAGATTGGGATAGGCTCTTAGATATTGACCTTGGAAAAGTTAACATTGATGAGTTTAAGGCACATCTCTTACTCAAACCCAAGGATGATATGACTAAAAGAATAAAAAAGAGTGGTGTTACTCATGCAATAGGTTTCCCTCCTACCTTGATCAACTTGAACTCGTTCACGGATGCCAAGAGTTCTATCATCAGGACACAAGGAGAATAATCACTGTGGATGGATGGGTGGTTGTAGATTTGAAACCTCAATCTATTGGATAAAATTTTGGGATACCCTTGTTTGATGAAATGAAAGTATGTCCAAAGGAGGATGCCCTCAATGTATAGAATGAAGATCCTATGCATTGTTCTCAAGTGATAAACAATAAATTGATGTATACACCTCGATCTAGTGTGGGAAAATTTCCCAAGAAACTCTATAGAAGTGACTTTGTTGAAGAAGTCAATGATCTAGTAACACTATTAAGTAGAGTAATGGGCCTTCCAGTCTCATTCCTCTTTGAGGAATGGATGTGGTATTTTGAAGAGATTTTGAGGGGAATTTTTTTTAATTGCGTAAGGATCATAAGTGATAACATCCATGCACAACTTATTGCAATGAAGAAAAGTTGTGAATTCTATATGACATCCTATATTGTTTACATGTTGGCAAAATATTTCCCATATAAAGGTTTAACATGCAAGGGTAATCTGGGGACTAGACAAGATGAAAACATTGTTTATGAATGCTACACATAATTACAATATAGAAATTTCAAGAAGAGCTACAGGCGAGTAAATGATGCCTTCATCATGTATATCCTTAGGTATTTGACAGGTGAGTTCAGAAATATGATGTCTCATTGTGCCAAGGTGATGGTGAAGAACTTCGGGTACTGGTTCATTCAGTTTCCCAATTTCACATATTTAAAAATTGAAGGTTTCTCTAGAGCTCCACATAGATTACCAAGATAACCAATTGATAAAATAGTCTTTCTTGAGCTTACCTGACAGTTACGGTCATCACACCAGCTCTTGCAATCCAAACATTAAGCTATAGTTGTGTATCCCATGAATCTTGGGAGAGGATTGTACTCATGCCCAGTTGCAATTTGTGTAAAAAGTTCAGAAAAGAAAATCCAAGAGTATGATTTTCTCCTTCACACTATGTGAGGGAATGTATCTACCCATGGGGAAAATTGAAGAGGTAGGTTGGAAAACACAGTGCACACAAGTTAGATATTGAAGACTTATGGGAAAACTATGAAGAGGATATATATGAGGATGTCCTTGAGGTTCATAAGGACCTTGGATATATATGCTAATATTTCAGATAAAGTGGAAGAAGATGGTAATACATTGGATGAAAGAGCATACAATGGCATAGCCAAAGCCCCCTTGCTAGTGATTGATTGGGTAGAAGAAGTGACTGATATAGATGTAATCATGCATCCTATCTTGCAAAGGACAAAGAAGTGGTTGATGCTCAAATCACCCAATTGGATCAACAAGGAGTTGAGTTGAGTTTTGGGCAATGGAAGGAAGAGAAGGTTTTGGAGAGTGATGAGGGTAGAAAAACTGAGGATGAAGCCAAGGTAGGATCTTTAGGAACAACAACTATGTCTCCACCCATTACTTGATTGAGGAAGAGGAAGGATACATCAGAAAGAAAACCAACAGAAAAACCTTGGGTGTATGCAAGAAAGTGTTAGGAATTGCATGTAGAAAATATCAATTAAATAAAAATAAAGATTAAACAGAGGAATTAAAAACACAAAAATAATAACAGTGAGAGACAATTTTTAGTGTGGTTCACCTAAAATCGGGCTACATCCACCAACAGAGAGTCCGATATTATTATCCAACAAATCGAACTAATTACAACCAACAATCCTTGCAACTCAATATTGCTGCAAATGCTACAATACAATATCAACAGAAACCCTAACCCTTAGTCATTTTATAAAGACTTATGCTGGTTACAAAAATAGGGTTTTGTAGCTATCTTGGGGGCGTTGCCCCCAAACCCCCATTGAATAATTTGGGGGGGGGGGAATCACACCGATAAAAGGGAAAATTTAATGTATGAGTCTCATGGTGATGGACATCACCATGAGACCACATTTCTTTTAGGCATTTTTTCAAATAGCTCATTGCCTTGTCTATGCTATATCTTAAGGCAGTGAGTTTTTTGAAAAAATGCCTCAAAGAATGGGGTCTCATGGTGATGGAATGGCATTCCATCACCATGAGACCACATTTCTTTGAGGTACTTTTTAAAACAACTTGTTGCCTTTTCTATTCTATTGCTTACTATTATGCTTTGATCAATTTTTTCCAAGCATCCATAGTTTGTTGGAAAGCACCTATTTTAGGCTTTTAGCCATAGTAGCAAGGAAGTGAACTGTTTGATAAAATGATTTGGTAGAAATGTATGGAAAATGTGGTAGCATAGGCAAGACAATGAGCTGTTTGAAAAAATACCTCAAAGAAATATGGTCTCATGGTGATGGACATCACCATGAGACCACATTTCTTTGAGGTATTTTTTCAAAAAACTCATTACCTTGTCTATGCTATTGCTTAAGGCAACGGGTTTTTTGAAAAAATGCCTCAAAGAATTGTGATCTCATGGTGATGGAATGGAATTCCTGTTAGGAATAAGGTGTTTCAACCTTAGAGTC
Organism: Sequoia sempervirens; assembly: GCA_007258455.2. Taxonomy (NCBI): domain Eukaryota; kingdom Viridiplantae; phylum Streptophyta; class Pinopsida; order Cupressales; family Cupressaceae; genus Sequoia; species Sequoia sempervirens. The sequence continues at coordinate 219,618,577 of VDFB02000013.1, forward strand.
CTAAAATTGAATTATTTAATGTATTATTGTATTTATTTATTTTATTTAATTTCCTACAATGTCATGTCATTAATTGGGACCCACTAGCTGGGTGCCATCCCTGTTGGAGGTGACTGTATGCCACATCTTCATCACAAGTGGAGGTAGGCATCCCATCTTGGAATCATGGACCTAGGACAAGTGATGTCATTTTATGACATATTCTATGACGCGTCATAAGGTATATTTTGCATGGAGAAAGTGTGGTGCCTTAGTGGGATATGAAAAAAGTGTGAGAGAATAAGTGTGATAGTCATGTTTGACTTATTCTCAATTTGTTGAAAGTGTTGTAAGTGTGACATGCTATTATGACACATGTTATGATAAATTCTATGAAAGTTGTAAGGAATCTATCATAACCCACTATTAGCATGAACTAGGTGCCCAAGCTTGGAGAGATGTTTTGCATGTTATGACAACTATAAGAGGTGTAAGAGAATGTTGTAGAAATGTCCAAATCATGTCTATGGTGTGAAATATTGTTGTCACATGGGTTTGGATTCCTAACCTCTTCTAGAAGCTTCTTCAAGTTTGTATCTTCTATAAATTGGATGCCTTGCATTGTAGAATGCATAGTTTGTTTGTAGGTATCAAAGTGTTGTTGGATTTCCTCCAAAAGAGCAAGATGTAGTCTCCATATTAAGGCTGTGAGCCTGCAAGTGTATTGCAACCTTATTGATGCAGGTTAATACATTGGTTCGATGCTTTGGAGTGTGGGATTTTTTACTTGAAAGGGTTTCCCCCACATATATCATGTTTTCTTCTCTTCTATCTATTTTTCTTCTATTCTTTGTGTTTCTCATTCTTGAAATGTTAATTTACATGCTGTTATGCTGCTGAAATTTTCTTAGATCTGAAACTACATCAACTTTCCTAGAAGGGTTAATGCATGGGAAATTAAATTATGTTTGTTTCTACTTTGAGGCATGGTAGTATGTGCTTGTATCAAGATGATTTATATCTATTTTGTTTAAAGAAGCATAAGATACTGAAGGTGCATACTGGTTCTTGGAAGGATTTCTAAGTTCGTCATTTCCCTTTCATTTGGTATCAGAGCTTAGTTCTAGAATTGTATGGGATTGCATGTGTATGTATGTAAGTTTCATGTACTTGCATGTGTGTTGCATGTACATGAACTTGCATGTGCCCGCATGGTGATGCAAGTGGTGTTTGGGGTTTTGGGTATTTCTTCTATTGTGATTTCTTAGCTTGGAAAGCTAGAGGGAATTTGTTTTGAAGGAATTGGTTGATTATGAATCCTTTTCCAAGAGTGGAAGTTTTGCAGTTGATCTTATTTTCTAGAAACAATAGGCATTGTGAAGGATGGAGAAGATAGAGTTTTATGGAGTTGATCATGTGGTTACATTTGATATGTTATTGATTTGAAGCTCTTGTTTGACACTTGAATAACCTCAAATGCATGTAGGCTATAGAGTTGATCATTGGATGATTTGGAAGCTTCTGGAATATCCTAATTCTCTCTTAGATGTATGTACATGTTGGTGGTGGAGTTGGCCTACAAATGGGCCTAGAAGTTCCTAGACCTCTCTTTCCTATGGATGTTTGTACTTGCATGGCTCAAATTCATGTTCCTTGAATTTGAGGGTTTTATGAAATTTTCATTTAAAAATCTATGGTTATGTATACTCATCATATTCCATTGTTCTGGTTTGACTATTATGGTTGCATACAAACTTGAGGGTATTCTGGATGATAAGTGGATATGGATTGCATATGTGTTACAAAACATGGTGGGTTTGTAGGTTTACACGGTAAATCAAAACTTGCAGTTTTGTGGATTTGTGGATGAACTATTTTTTCAGATTATGGTTTCCTTGGGTTATTTGGATGTAAGATACTTACAGCTTTGCATGTATGCTTCATGCATGTTTTGAGGAGGCTTGCAGCTTTCAAATTGAGGAAATGTTGGTATATGTTTTACCATTGGTGATTTGTGGGTTGTGAAGTTGGGATATTTTATATTTTATAAGCTTTTGGATAACCCATTTCCTCTCAAGGTTTTATAGTTTTCTTGTGCTCTAAAAGTTGTGGGTTTGTGTAGGTCTAGAGTATTCACTTGTTAAGATGAAATATATGTGTGATCTATTATTCTAGATGTTTAAGTGGTCTTAGATTTACATGGAGATGATTTTTTACAGGTTTTTTCATGTTAACCAAATATTTGTGGTTTGTAGATCAATGGAAAATATTGTTTTCAAACTCTTAGAGTTTTCTAGACGAGAACAATTGCATATTTGTAGGGATGCTTAATTAGTTCCTTGACTATGTTACTTAGTAGTGGATTTGTTTGGAAAATTAGGTCTGTTGGTGATCTGGTGTTTGATTCTTGAAATCTACATATTATCTTCTTTGATATCTCAGCTTTGCATGTTACTAATGTGATGATGAGTTTGCATGCTTCAATGTTTAGGATCTATGAGTTATGCAGTTTGTGGATTGGATTAGCTGCCCATTGGCTGCAATAGGATGACTTAGATGTGGATTGTCTATATCCATGAGATTGATTCAGTGTTGATGCAAATTTCATTAGTTGGCCTTGTTGGTGGTCATTTGTGCATTGGTATTTTGTTTCGAGATCAGATGATGGATGATATTGAGTGCTTGGATAGTCAGTTATGGTACTTGTAGCATGTTGATTATCTTCTTGGCTTGGGGATTTTGGTTCTACTTATTATTTGGTGTTGTTGATATTGCATTTTATTGTGTTATAGCCGTGTAAGGAGATGGTTTTCATGATGCTTTGAAAACTCAGTATCACTGTTTAGTGGAAGCTTCAGTAGTGATTGTGGATTCATCACTTGGTAATGAATGATCTTCTTTAGTGTTGCAGATGTTACTAGGAGGAGCTCTTAGATCCTATTGTTGTAGAAGGGTTCTTTTTCCTTTGCATGGACATTAATTGGAGATGGTTATTTTTCATGTGAATGGATATGTTGACATCTTGGTTTTCCATGCAAGACTTGTTTAGTCTTTGGTTGAGGTGTCATGATTTGTATTCTAATATGTGATCCTTGTTTTGATAAGATGGTTATGTTATTATGTCATGGTTTACTCTTGATTACCGGTTAAGAGTGTTGGCATGATAAATGTACTTGTTATGTTCTTTGGATCATATGATATTCCTTTGAAGAAGTGTGAGATCATGTTGTCATGGTTATGTCCCTGATTCAAGTGTTGGGATTTTGACTTTGATCGGTTGGTTCTCTTGGTATTGGGTACATTGATCATTTTCTTGATTACTTCATGATGGTGCTATGTTGCATTTGGAGTTTGGAATGGATTGGTTGGTTATAGGTACTCATGGATACTTGGAGACTTAGGTGAGGCTTGCAATTCTCTTATGGTTAGAGATATGTTTTGAGATGGTCACTCTTGCTGAGATTTCAGCAGGAAGTCCGAAGAGCCTACACCTTGGTTGGACGTGGGTTCAACATGGACATATGAGGAGAGTGTTCTTGGATGAGTCATGATGACTTGGATATCTTGGAGGAGCATTCTCATTCCCCACTCTTGGTCTACTTGGCAGTCTACTTGAGAGGTATCACCCATTGTTCCTCTCAGGTGTATTATGCTATGCTTTGTCCTCTCATGCATATGGATCTTAAGCTAAGGATATATGGTTTTGGAGGATTCATTTGAGGAGTGTTAGCATGTTTATCTCCTTATGCATTATGGGAAAGTCTATTGATGTTGAGTTTAGGAGATGTATTTGACTTATTCCCTGATATGGGAATGGATATTTAGTTTGACCTCCTTTGGCCTAAGAAGCTTACATCCATGTTGATTACATGATACATATGTTATGTTTTATCTTGGTGATTGAACGGTTGGGTGTTGTTATGGCTTTTATTTTCAGGTGTTGTGCAGGATATCATACTTGACACAGTTGGAATTTAGAGGTGTATGTAGAAGGATTCTCTTATAGGTATATGATGTGTAGTGTTTCACATTACATTGGTTGTGAGGTTTGGATGGAAACTATTGGAAAGGTTAAGCATAAAAATTTGGTACCTTTACTTGGTTATCCTCCTGGATGTTTGGTTTCACATTACATTGGTTTTGAGGTTTGGATGGAAACTATTAGAAAAGTTAAGCATAAAAAATTGGTACCTTTACTTGGTTACTATATTTTGGGTGATGACATGGCAGTTTCTTTATCTCTTTCCTTTGTTGAGTGTGGAGAGCATGGGAGAGATTTGGAGACCTATGGTGAGAGTTACTCTTATAGGTTACTCATTTACAAGTTTTGCATATCATTGTGGATGTTTCTTGGTACTACATGATGTTGTTTACACTTTCTATATGATGCTACTGGTAGACTTGGTATGCCTTGTTCTTTTTAAGATTTAACATTACCCATATAGTGGGAGTTCCTAGATGTGTGTGTGTTTTTAGTGACATTTTTTGACACATGGAGTTTTTGATTGTAGTTTATGGGTTGGATATGTTGTTTGGAATAAGTTCTATTGATGTTTTGGATACCTTTGAGGTATGGTAGATTGGATGGATAAGCATTTGTTGTGGGTGCTATTTCTAATCTTGTGGGTTTATTAGTTAGATGAGGGAAACCTGGTTTGGTTGTTGGACTAGCTAATGGTTTATCGTGTTCTTTGGAGGATTCTTTATGTTCAAAATTATGTTCTAACTCTATGGGCCTTGGGGCCCTGAGCAAATGATTTAATATGACTCTTGGCAGGTCTTCAAAAAGTGGGAGAATGTTGGGAATAAGGTGTCTCAACCTTAGAGTCCTAAAATTGAATTATTTAATGTATTATTGTATTTATTTATTTTATTTAATTGCCTACAATGTCATGTCATTAATTGGGACCCACTAGCTAGGTGGCATCCCTGTTGGAGGTGACTGTATGACATATCTTCATCACAAGTGGAGGTAGGCATCCCATCTTGGAATCATGGACCTAGGACAAGTGATGTCATTTTATGATGTATTCCATGATGCGTCATAAGGTATATTTTGCATGGAGAAAGTGTGGTGCCTTAGTGGGATATAAAAAAAGTGTGAGAGAATAAGTGTGATAGTCATGTTTGACTTATTCTCAATTTGTTGAAAGTGTTGTAAGCGTGACAAGCTATTATGACACATGTTATGAAAAATTCTATGAAAGTTGTAAGGAATCTATCATAACCCACTATTAGCATGAACTAGGTGCCCAAGCTTGGAGAGATGTTTTGCATGTTATGACAACTATAAGAGGTGTAAGAGAGTGTTGTAGAAATGTCCAAATCATGCCTATGGTGTGAAATATTGTTGCCACATGGGTTTGGATGCCTAACCTCTTCTAGAAGCTTCTTCAAGCTTGTATCTTCTATAAATTGGATGCCTTGCATTGTAGAATGCATAGTTTGTTTGCAGGTATCAAAGTGTTGTTGGATTTCCTCTAGAAGAGAAAGATGTAGTCTCCATGTTAAGGTTGCGAGCCTGCAAGTGTATTGTAACTTTATTGAACATTATAGATTAATACACTGGTTTGATGCTTTGGAGTGTGGGGTATTCTACCTAAAAGGGTTTTCCCCACGTATATTGTGTTTTCTTCTCTTCTGTCTATTTTTCTTCTATTCTTTGTGTTTCTCATTCTTGAAATGTTAATTTACATGTCGTTATGCTGCTAAAATTTTCTTAGATCTGAAACTACATCAAATTTCCTAGAAGGGTTAATGCATGGGAAATTAAACTGTTTCTATTTTCGCTTTAAGGCATGGTAGTATGTGCTTGTATCAAGATGATTTATATATGATTTGTTTAAAGAAACATAAGATATTGAAGGTGCATAGTGGTTCTTGGAAGGATTTATGAATTTGTCATTTCCCTTTCAATTCTATCAACATGAGACCACATTTCTTCAGGGAACTTTTTCAAACAACTCATTTCCTTGTCTATGCTATTGCTTACTATTATGCATTGATTGATTTTTTCCAAGCATCCATAGTTTTTTGGAAAGCACCTATTTTAGGATTTTAGCCATAGCAGGAAGAAAGTGAACTGTTTGATAAAATTCTTTAGTAGAAATGTATGGAAAATGTGGTAGCATAGGCAAGGTAGTGAGCTATTTGAAAAAAATGCCTCAAAGAAATGTGGTCTCATGGTGATGTCCATCACCATGAGACCACATTTCTCTGAGGAATTTTTTGGAACAACTCATTTCCTTGTCTATGCTATTGCTTACTATTATGCTTTGATAGATCTTTTCCAAGCATCCATAGCATAGACAAGGCACTGAACTATTTGAAAAAAATGCCTCAATAAAATGTGGTCTCATGGAATGCCATGACAAGCAAATGTAATTGGCAACTGCTCCTAATTATTAGTTATGCTATGTGAAGTAATTGCATCACTACTTATGTTGAATTTCTAAAAAACTATATTGTAATTGAAAATTTGTCATCTATCAACATATAGTTATTAGTTATGCAATGTGAAGTAATTCTTTGAGCTTGAAAGATGTGCAATATAATAATCAACGATATGAATATAAACTACACAAATCTATTAAGCACAATTCATTAGCTAACCTCTTTATTCTATTACCAGAGTGAAGGTTTACACTCCACGACCACTGGGAGGTGTTGCTGTGAAATCTCCAATATTAACTTATTCAACATCCAAAATAAAATATTAGAATACCATTCATATAACAATGCTATTCACATGTAATATTTATAATTGTTTACTAGTTACATACCTCACCAGTAGATGTAGTGGAGTAAAAAGCAGGTGGAGGGTCGGTGAAAATAGTATGAACACTATGACCCTAAAATTTTATTACAATAATTAAACTAAATTAGTTAATCTTGCATTTCAAAAATGAAATTTAATAAACTAAATTCAATAAACATGCTAACATTTACTTGAGCATTGAGGCCGAAAGCCTCATTCAAAAGGGAATCTGTCATTGCCAACTGGTCAACTAAAGATGTAGCCTATGCACCAACCTCCTGCTATCTGTGGGGTCATATGTACAGGTGGACCAACAAGCTTGACAAGTATGGGGTGGGACCCTACCCCTCAAAGTCTCCCCTGGCTCACGTTGTACTATAGAATTCACACACTGGATGATACTCTAGGTTAGAGAAGTAATAGACTGTAGAGTATCCACCTTAGCACTCTCCTTCACAATAAAAGGCATAACAACATGCTCATAAGTTGGTCTAGTGAGTGCTCATCTTGCTAGCCACTGAGGATTGAGATGTGCACCCGGTTTATCCTGCGCCGACCCACCACCTCTCCCTAAAAGTCCCACATATCAAAATAGTTGGGGATTTTGTTGAGGACAAACTCGTAGTAGAGTTTCCTCAAGAAATATTAGGGGACCTCGTTATTATTGCATGGAGGATGGTAAAAAACTATCTAGCACCTAATCCAAAAATTGTCCTTTATCCCTTGGTGGTTGCACCGATGGATAGGAAACCTCTTGCTTGTAAGGTCAAGAGTTTGATTTGTACGTGGGTTAGTGAATAGTAAACACAAGTCATATTTTGTATTTTTTTCATTTTTTACTTGTTTGTAGGATAGTTTATCTACATAAAAATATATGTACTCCCGCCTCGTATCTACCCAACCACTTAATTGCTTGTTAATTGCATCTACATTTGTTAACATAGCTTGAAGTGAATTTGCAAGCGTGGTTATTTTTTAGGTTGAACTTATAGGATCGTTCAACCTCGTAATTAACTCCTCAATTTGATTTTTGTTGTTTTCAATTTCCCCCATTAAATTTTGTTGAGTTGTAGGAGGAAGTTGAGGAATTTTTGGAGGAGTTTGTTGTTGTAGTTGTTCATCAGGATTTTGTTGGTGTTTTTGCTCATGAGGAGAAGGATTTTAAGGAGGAGAATCAGGTGGATTTTCAACTCCTAAAAATTAAATAAATTAACATCAATAACATTAAATCTACCTATTTAACAATAAATTCACAAAAAAAAAAAAAAATTTAAGCTTACTCCTTGGAGCTCCTCGTCAATGTGGCAACATTTTGGTAAAGTAATAACAATGATTTAGTGAAGAAATTGACAAATTTGGGGTCTCCACAATGCAAGCACACCTTGGAAGGGTTTGCAGGTGGCGTATGAAGAAATATGAGAGTATAAAATGATTTGAATTTGCTTTTTTTTTTCTTATAAAGACTCATAACGTGCTCGTGTTATAACGTGAGTGCTTTATAGGTTCGGTCAAACCAAGCCATAACATGAGTGTGTTATAACACCCTCACATTATGGATTTTCAATTTTTTTAAAAAAAGTTGTCCACTTTTTGGCCTCCCAACTTTTTGCACCTGCCCAAACTTTATAATTTAGTGTAAGTATAAAATTCCTTTCATAAGGAACACACATTCAATTTTGGTGGCACTTTATATGAGTGCATTTACAAACTAATTTGTTGTTTTGAGTTTTTACAAT